>NC_069399.1:39971108-39983331 GCF_026875155.1 Cherax quadricarinatus
AAGAATATACCAGAAATGTTATAAATGATGCAAAGGTGACATTAAAACAATATCAAAGATGGTTGACACAAACCCACTACCATTATACTATGCTCCTCACTTAGTGACGAATTCGTTTAACAATGTGGTCTTAGGAACAAAACTCCATCGTTAAATGAGGAAGGCTGTATATGTTACTGTAAACTTGTTATCTGGCATTTATATGCATTTATAAGTGAAAAAAATGGCATTATGGGCCGCTTTCCAGTGGTCTACCTGGAGGGCATTCCAGGGATCAACGCCCCCGTGGCCCGGTCCACGACTAGACCTAACCTGCCATAAAAGTGGGGCCCTACTGTATATATAAAATAGGCAGTAACTTTAAAACATTTGAAATTTTGGAAGTTTCCAGATATGATGGAGAGATGTGGAACTCAGGGAGGATGTAAACAAATTGGCATGCGGAGACCATATTAGTGAGTCGGGCAGGGGAGGGAGAGGGGAAATTCGTACAACGAGATTTGGTCATAATTTAAATTGACCGTATTAGTGAAACACCACAAAACAAAATGCCGTAAAGCAGGGCCATACTGTATGTCATAATTTATGCCTGGAAAATCCTGGAAGGACATGTCTAAAACCTGCACACTGGAATCACTCTATGTGATAGCTAAGGAAACTTGGCAGATGGTGCAAAGTGCTCTCAACGAAAAGCAGGAATATGGGTATACTAAGAGAGAGGTTGTTGAGTGTCAGAGGTCCCTGACTTTTCAGCACCTCTTTCCAGGAGCATGAGGAGAAATTATCAGAAAACCCTGGCTGTCTTCGAGAGGAAACTAGACAAGCTCCTTAGATCATTTCCTGACCTGCTGAGCTGTGGTTCATACATTGAACTGCATGCAGCTAGCAGTATCAGCTTGGTTGATTGAGCCTTGATCCACCAAGGTATTGACCCCAGAAGCATCCTTCAGATATCCTTGAGGTGTTGGGTCCTGAGCTGTGTGTGAGGCAGATTCTAGAGATGAAGTGTGCATGTACCTAGCAGATGTAAACAAATGAATTACTGTGTGGAAAGTGATCTAAGAGTCTGTTATTGCTCTTGAAGAAGTTATACAGACAGTACAAAGAAAACCTTCACTTAGGAGACTGAAACTTATATTTCCGTCCAACTTGGATCATTAACAACTCACACAGAGCCTTTTGGGATGAGGGACTGATCACCTCATCTTCTACTGTCTTCACATATCCTCTGTATTCAATTGATGAAGCCACTGGTTGATAAAATGTCTTCATATGAAGGTACCTAGGCATGGCACATTTGTGTAATTCCTCATCTTGTCAGTATTGTCTGCCATTATTGTAATGATTGCACTATTGTGCTTATTTCAGGCCATCTATAGCAGGAAGAACCTAAGGATATTACTCTCAGTGTCATTTATTGACTGATATATCAGATTATGTACACACTTTACTTCAGATGATTATTTTCAGGTTTGGCAGAGCTGTGTCATCACTCTACAAGAGAGCTGTAGGCATAGAGCCAATTTATGGTGCTCTTGAATGGCAGCGTCCAAAACCAGCTCCCAGGGCTGCTAAAAAACAAGATACTGAAGCTGGCCCAAAGACAAAACCACATGAGGTAATGTTCTTGTTTCAAGATATGTATGTCCATTTGTATGTAATTGTCATAACATGTACTTAGGGCTTTAGTCATTAGTAATCGTGATTCCCCACAGTAAATCATCAGTTAAAATGCAGACTTCTAGGATGTTTTCACTATGTGATGATTGAAGAATTGAGGCAGTTTTTTAATAATGATGCTACAGTGTTTATTTTTGGTGGTGTAAATATAGGGAAAAAGAGCTAAAAGTCAGTAGAAAATGTGTAGTAACCAATAGTTTCACCGTAACTACACTTTTCTGTTTCTGTGCCTTGAAGAGTCATTCACTTACCCTGCGGGTATTTATACAAATGTTGAATATGTTCGTGATTGATAATAGAGTGAAAAGTACTGTAATTTGAAGAGAAAGTGAAGGTATTGCCTTGATGAATGCTTGTGTTTGAAGTTCAGAGAGCCACCACAGTATATATTGTTTATATATAAATTGTTTATCATCACAGGAGTCTCAGGAAGGCCAACAAATGTGACTAAATTACAGCCTCTCCTCACTTAACGATGGAGTTCCATTCCTAAGACCACATCAGTAAACGAATTCATCGTTAATTGAAGAGCATACTATAATGGTAGTGGGTTTGTGTCAACCATCTCTGATATTGTTTTAATGTCACCTTTGTACCATTTATAACATTTCTGGTATATTTTTAAATGTTTATACAGTAGAAACAACAGATATAGCCCCACTCCATAAAGGTGGCAGCAAAGCAGTAGCTAAGAACTATAGACCAATAGCTTTAATGTCCCATATCATAAAAATCTTTGAAAGAGTTCTAAGAAGCAGGATAGCAAACCACCTGGACTCCCAAAAATTGCACAACCCAGGGCAACATGGTTTCAGAGCAGGTCACTCCTGCCTTTCGCAACTGCTAGACCACTATGATATGGTCTTAGATGCACTGGAAAACAAACAGAATGCAGATGTAGCATACACAGATTATACAAAAGCCTTTGACAAGTGCGACCATGGTGTAATAGCACACACAATGCATGCTAAAGGGATAACTGTCAAAGTAGGAAGATGGATCTTCAATTTTCTAACCAATCGTGTACAAAGAGTAGTGGTAAATAGAGTTAAATCGGATGCTGCCATAGTGAAGAACTCTGTCCCACAAGGCACAGTACTAGCATCTATCCTGTTCCTCATTCTCATATCAGACATAGTGCTATGTAAACCATAGCACTGTATCATCCTTTGCAGACGATACTAGGATCTGCTGGAGAGTGTCATCCATTGAGGACACGGCAAAGCTCCGAGAAGATATAAACCAAGTTTTCCAATGAGCATCAGAGAACAATATGATTATCAATGAAAACTAATTCCAACTGCTCCATTATGGAAAACTGGAGGAAATAATAACTAGGACTGAGTATACTACAAACTCTAATCACACAGTAGAGCAGAAAAGTAATGTGAAAGACCTGGGTGTGGTAATGTCCAAAGACCTCACCTTCAAGGACCACAACAGTGCCACTATCACATCTACGAGGAAACTGATAGGATGGATAATGAGAACATTCAAGACGAGATGCTAAGCCAGTGATGATCCTTTTTAAATCACTTGTTCTCTCTAGGCTGGAATACTGCTGTACATTAACATCCCCATTCAAGGCAGGTGAAATTGCAGATCTAGAGAATGTACAGAGAACCTTTACTGCAGGTATAAGTTCCATCAAATACCATAACTACTGGGAATGCTTGGAAGCACTTGACTTGTACTCACTGGAGTGCAGGCAAGAGAGAGATATCATTATCTATACCTGGAAGATTCTGGAGGGACTGGTCCCTAATATGTACACAGAAATCACTCGATATGAAAGCAAAAGACTTGGCAGGTGATGCAACATGACCCCCCATGAAAAGTAGGGGCATCACTGGTACACTAAGAGAAAATACAATAAGTGTCTGGGGCCCAAGACTGTTCAACAGTCTCCCACCAGCAATAAGGGGCATTACCAGTAGACCCCTGGTTGTCTTCAAGAGGGAGCTGGACAGATACCTAAAGTCGGTGCCGGATCAGCTGGGCTGTGGTTCGTATGTTGGATTGCGTGCAGCCTGCAGTAACAGCCTCGTTGATCAGGCCCTGATCCACCAGGAGGCCTGGTCATGGACTGGGCCGCGTGGGCGTTGATCCCCAGAATACCCTCTGGGTAGACTCCAGGTAGTAGTGTATTGTATATTGTAATAAGCAGAATAGAGGAAATCAGATCTAATATACATTATTTAGGTATGCATACTGGTCAGAGAGCCCGTACCAAGTCCGAGTTGTCGGTAAATGAGTATGTCGCTAAGTGAGGAGAGGCTGTAGTTGTTTCCTTCATACCTGTCAATATATACTACAGTGTTTTCATATCCTCTGCATCATTAGTGCTAAAATGCGAGAATACTGGAGACATTTTTTTTTTCCAACAAACCGGCTGTCTCCCACTGAGGCAGAGTGACCCAAAAAGAAAAAAACACTTTCACCATCACTCACTCCATCACTATCTTGCCAGAGGGGCATCAATAATACGGTTAAAAAAATGCAGTTATCTCCATCCTTCCTTCAGAGTACATGCACTCCTTTCCACTTTGTAGTATGTATTCTTTATTTTCCAAACCTACTCTTCTCCCCAGCACCCCTGCATTCGCTTCTCTTGCAACTCCGAGGTGACATCATGCATCCCTGTCTAAGGCCTACTTTTACTGGGAAATAATCTCTCTCTTTCTCTCCTACATACCATCACCTGAGCCTCACTATCTTCATAAAAACTGCTTTCAGTAACTTACCACTGTTACGTTGGTTTGTCCCTTATTACTTTGATGGTAAGGTTCTCACTACATGTTCTAGTGTGGGGTAGCTTTTACTTAATGGCCTTATTTGTCTAGGGGTAATACTTACATCATGGCTGATCTAATCTTGAGTGTCTCTGACCCTTTCACCAGCCCTCTTCACAGGTTATGTAAACTACTACTATAAAAATATAACTGTATTCTCAATAGATATGTACAGAATATACAATCACAGCCTCCATTTTCAAAACAAAATCTACACACTCCATGCCTGTGCTCCACATGGTTGTGTTGCAAACAACTCTTGTCCTTCACTTTTCCCTGACATAAACTCTGGGCTAACCACTGTTTTGAAAACACTTTATTTCACCCTGGGTTTTGGTGGCCAAAACTTAAATTAAAAAAAACTCACCCCTGGAGCACACATGATGCCCAAAAGATAGGAGAAGGGCCCCAGAGATCCTGCCAGGTTGAAGGTCAGCCACAGAGAGAGAGAGTCAGTGAGAGGGAGAGAGAGAGAAAGCCTACCTAAGTCCTCCCCCCAAAACAAAAGGACTGTTGCCAAGCACAATTCCCCGGGTTACCAAAATTTTCTACACCTCTTAATTTTACTTTTACAAAAAGAAATACAACTTTATAAATTTACTTATTTAAATTGTGTGTTTGTGTGTCTATAGTAAAAACCTTTTATATTGAGAAAATTAGGTTTGACCAGCTGCCTCTCAGTATAAGGTTGATCAGTCCTTCTGACATTTAGAGCAAGTCCCCATCAATTCAATATAATTAGGTATTCCGGGTAACTGTTACTTATAAATACATGTTGGGTCCTATAGCCCATAACCCCCCACCTCCAGACGAAGTCTCACAAAAGCTAGCCGTGTCCCTCAGGATACGGGCTAGTAAAAAGTATATTGCTTAAGTCTGAAGGCGGTAAACAAGACTACTAGAAATGCTACATATTTCCAGCACCATAACTACTCTTCACTTTACTGTTATTTAAAAACAGATTGCAGAATTTTTTATAAAAGCATTTTAACCATCCCCATATACTCAAGGGTGTAACTATTTACAATTTTAGTGGCTTTTAAACAATACACATTACAATGCAAAATTTTGCCACAATCCCCACTGTGAAAGCCCGCACCAACAGGCTGTCCCTCTGGCTCGGTAATCCAGCAAGCAACTGGTACTCCAGGGTGGCATCTTCCTGTCAGGAAAACGAGAGTAGAGCCAAACCCAGAGCAGTCGGTGTACCCCAGGCAGGAAACTTCACGAAACATGTCAAGGTGTCTCTCACTTGGTGGCCGAACCAAACAGTGAGACTTCCAGTCAACATTTACAATCCTTAACATGGTCAGGAAACTTAAGCCCATCTTCTGAGGTCCCACTCCACACAGATCTCCAAACTTATGAAGAGGGGGCTGACATAGAATATGGGGGGGGCCGGGGGACCACAAAGGCAACCGTCGGCCGTTTTGTATATTAGGGGCACACCAAGACACAACATCACATACCTTCCTGAACGTCTCATGTTCCCGAATGTTGTCAACCACTTGCCTCAACTCACATTTACGTACCCCCTGACCCTCGTCACACTTTGGCTCTGACTCGACTCCTTTACAGTCAGAACGGCTGGTAGAGAGTACTCAGGCTCCCCGAGAGTTCACCACTGCAAAAACAACAAGGTCAGCACAAGACAAACACTTGTACAAAGTACGCACCATGCATCTACATGAACATCTAGAGAGAGCATCAGCAACCACTTCTCTGAGCCTTTTAATTTAACTTTAAAATTAAAAGGCTGTAGGAACAAAACCATTTAAGAGTTCTGATTTTAGTCACTATACACAGGAATGGATGAAGAGATCCTGAGACATGTACAAATGCTGAATGGGCCAGCCCCAAAATGAAAATTTTCTTTCCTGTGGTAAAATGTTGACATTTAAACTTAGAAGGTTGTTCATAGAAGAAACAGTTCTGCAACCTCTCGCAGTGCAA
Source organism: Cherax quadricarinatus (assembly GCF_026875155.1). Taxonomy (NCBI): domain Eukaryota; kingdom Metazoa; phylum Arthropoda; class Malacostraca; order Decapoda; family Parastacidae; genus Cherax; species Cherax quadricarinatus. The sequence continues at coordinate 39,977,534 of NC_069399.1, forward strand.
CAACAAACCCAAAGACATCTCTTTGCCCCCAGGTTGGATACATCAAGTTTCCCACAAACCCCATCACGTTCCATCTCACACAAAATTTTAAGCACAAAAATGAACACAATTTGCATTACACAATTTAAACGGTACTGGAAACAGGGCCATGGAAATCACATCTTCCATGTTTTAGCTTATTTAAAATGTTTGCATCTTTTAGTGCATAAGTATCAATCTTTCTAATTCTGTAAACCTTAGTTGTTAAAACGTACTCTGTGGTAGTCAGTGTTTATGCCAGGGTGCATCTAATTTGGGAACCATGAAGCATGGGAATGCCCACTGACTCTCACAAGCACTACAAACTGGTGTTGGAAGGAATTTTTCATTCTTCCTCCCCCATCTCCAATTTTTCATACAGATTTTTCCCACACAAAATTGTTGAATTGGCTCAGCTTCCTTAACAATTTCCTCATGGAGTTTCAACTTTTCCCATTACTGACTCCCAAACTTTTATAAGTTCCAAGGTGGCTGACCCAAACTCTCCAACATTTTTCTCATTAAAAACCAAGCATGCTTTTCCCCAAAATCTTTTACACACATGTTATTTCTTAAATACGCTTTTGGTATTTCATACAGATTGTTTTGCAGCCCTTTACATTCCTTTAAAAAACATTGGTCTCTCTGAATTTTTGACACAACTTCAAACCCTTTGCCCGGTTATGTGTACATTATACCCCATTCTTTTCTTGCTTGGGGGTTGGGGTTTTATATCTAGCCCCTGGGAATTTTCCCCACAAACATGTTCAGCTCACAGCAACTTGCCATACAGATTTTCATTGAATTGGCCCCAGTATCAGCACTTCCTCTCCAGCCTCCAGAGTATCATGGTCCATATTATGGTCCCACATCTCATCCGGGTTTCGGGTTTGATGGGCACGTTCATGGTACATCCACCTCATACGAGCCAACAGTATCTGAAAACTGAGAAAAAGCCCCGAGGGGGGAGCATCACCATCTCCCCAAGCCAATAGCTCAGAAATTCCCAGAGTGCTTCCCATCAGCAAATACAAAGAAAGGGATCCTCTCATCCAGTTGTTAGTATTGTCTATACCATAGGGGTTGCATCATTGTCTTGAGGGCTTGATGTATTTCTCTATTTCCCCTTGAGGGTGGGGGTGATAGGCCATTGCAAAGTTTAGGCTCTACTTTTAATTCCTTTTAAAAAATTTCTAAAAGACTTTGAGGTAAAGTTAGGCCCCTGGTCTTTTTGCACTGCTTGTGGAAAACCAACATGGGAAAAAAAAACTTCATCAAAGCCCTTAAGACTACATGAGCTGTTATCTTATGCAGAGGGACTGCTTCCAGGTACCTGGTAGTGGAGCAAATTTTGTGAGTAAATAATCATTTCCCATTCTGGTCCTTGGGAGTGGGCCAACGACATCCTACCCGCTTGCTGAAGGGTCACCTGGTGCTGAAACCTCGGCTGAAGGGGAACAGGTTTAATACTTCGACTAGGTTTCCCTATAAATTTGAAAGGCATGATAGGTCTCAATATGCTCTCTGACAGTCTCCCACAGCTGAGACCAGAAAGAAATGCCTGGAAACCTTGGACATCAACCCCCTGGGGACAAAGCCCTTTTTCCTTCCATCGATACTGCAAAAAGAGGTAATTCTTTATAAGAGTTTCCTCCCTGAAATGAAAACACTTATTTTTAACTGTAAAATCTCTTCCTCAGCAACAGCGACATTTTCCTGCCAAAAAATTTAAATTTCACCTAGCAGGTGCAGCCTCTCTCACACTATTTAACTGATCCATTCTCCAATCATGTCAGCTTGGCTGGAACATCCTTTTTTCAGTTGACTGCAGTTCAACATTTAGAAAGCAGAGTTACCAAACTTAAGCCCTCACATCCTCATGAGAAATATCATGAAGACTGTTGGTAGCATGATCATGAGCCATACTTCTCATGGGGGAAAACCCTCAGGGAGAAAGGTCTGGCAGGGTTTTCCTAGCCATTTCCTCCAACATTTCGGACTTGGTTTCCCCCAACTAGTTGTTCCTCACTGTCTTAACGGCCCAAACATTATTCCCTAATAAGAGGTCGACCCCCTTTGAAGGGAAATTTTATCGGGATTTCCTACAGGGGATAGCCAATTGGTATGCGATTCTACCCCTAATTTGTGTACAGGTGTCCTTATGGTTGAACCGTAATACCTTCAACAATATATCTACCCAGTATAGGTATCCTTTTGACACTGGTAGCACTCCAGCACGTAGCAAAGAGTAGGTGCTAATCTCTCTCAAGGACAATATGTTCTCAACTTGCCCTTTAATTTTTTGCCCCAACCAACTGTGGACCTACTAGAAAATATACCATCCTGGGGTCTAGATCCAAAGGTTCCCCCTCACCTTGCCTTGAAGACCTAATGCAGGCAACTGGATGTATCTCTGCAGTTAGAGTCCTCTGGGGTGGTTCCTCCTTTTTGATCTTGCGCCTTGACCAGCAAAACTTTTGTGTGTGTCCAGTTTTGTTACAGTAATACAGATAAAATCTTAAAAGGTATTTTTTTCCCTTTGGTGTAGGACTGGTACTGTTTACTCGAGGACTGAAACATCTGATTGTCTAAGTAAACTTGAACTCCAGCTGACTTACCTTTTCCTTCTATTTTAGAGGGACCCAGCCTTCATTTGTCCCTGAAAAATTCTTGTCCCACTTACCTTTATGACCATAGGACTTGGAAAGGTTTAGAATGAGTGGGGAAATTTTCAGGAGCATGACTGTTTTTACTTACCAATTCCCTGCGAGCAAGAATCGGTCACCTAGGGTCCAGTGCTTCTGAAGATTATCTGGGTTTTTGTCCTCCAAATATTCTCTGAGGTCAACAGGGATTGTATTGTACAATTCCTCATGAACCATCAGATCTACTAATTTGTTTTGTCTTTATTAACTCCTTTAGAACAAACCCCTTTCTTAAAAAGGAACAGTTTCTCATTCCAAACTCAGTTAAGGTCTGCCCATCTGAAATTTTTGATTCCTGAACTTTTGTCTATATTTCTCAGGTATCATTGGTATGCAAGCAATACTTCCTCTTTAATCTTATCATAATCAAAAAATCTTGCCCCTCCAGAGTCTCTACTCTCTGGAATCCTTTACCCACAAGTTGTGTGCGAATAGGGGAGCCCACTTCTGTTTGGGCATCCCTTTCTCCCAAAGCAGTCTTCTCAAAAAAAGAAAATACCCATCTGGGTCACTCTCTGTAAACTTTGGGACAAAATTTGCAGCTTTAGTTTTTGTTAAAGTATGCTCAGGCTCTGTTCTGAACCTCCTAACCTTTGACGTTCTTTCTCCTTAGCTTTCATTAATTTCATTTCAGCTCTAGTACAGCTAATTTCAGTCTCATTTCTCCATTTTTCCCTATCACCTGGAGTAGGTGATTCCTCATCTTCACTATTAAAAAGGCATGTTTACTGATGAATTATTACCTTCTTCCTGAAGCCTAAAAAATCTGAAGACTCATCTTCTGACTGTTTTATCTTTAAACACTTGCTTCCCTCTTACAGTTCAGTGGACAAAGTTTTCCCAAGGCACATAAAATAACACAAATTGAATGTTTAAAAATATGCACATAGCACTTTTCCTAACCACAAAAAAAAATGTGTTACTCCCTTTCCCCACCTTAGGAGGAAAAACAACCTGTAAATAATTAAGAAAACAACACTTCCACTGACCCACCTTGGTAAATCTTCTACCAGAAACATGCAACTGTTTTTTACCCCATAAACCCGCACATATAGTTCAAAGAATGTTTTGAGTTTTTTTTAGCAGTCAAATAAAATCTCCCGGTCAAGCTCCCTGTTACGTTGGTTTGTCCCTTTTTACTTTGATGGTAAGGTTCTCACTACATGTTCTAGTGTGGGGTAGCTTTTACTTAATGCCTATTTGTCTAGGGGGGAAATACTTACATCATGGCTGATCATCTTGAGTGTCTCTGACCCTTTCACCCGCCCTCTTCAGGTTATGTGAACTACTACTATAAAAATAAACTGTATTCTCAATAGATATGTACAGAATATACAATCACAGCCTCCATTTTCAAAAAAATCTACACACTCCATGCCTGTGCTCCAATGGTGTGTTGCAACAAATCTTGTCCTTCACTCTTCCTGACATAACTCTGGGCTAACCAGTGTTTTGACACACTTTAGTCACCCTGGGTATGGTGGCCAAACTTAAATTATAAAAACTCACCCCTGGAAAGCACACATGATGCCCAAAAAGATAGGAGAAGGACCCAGAGTTTCCTGCCAGGTTGAAGGTCAGCCAAGAGAGAGAGGGGCCCGTGAGAGGGAGAGAGAAGAAGCCTACCTAACCCCTCCCACCAAAAACAAAAACTGTTGCCAAGCACAATTCCCCAGTTACCACAATTCTACCACCTCTTAATTTTACTTTTACAAAAAGAAATACAACTTTATAAACTACTTATTTAAATTGTGTGTTTATGTGTCTATAGTATAACCTATTATATTGAGAAAAATAGGTTTGACCCAGCTGCCTCTCAGTCATAAGGTTGATCAGTCCTTCTGACATTTAGAGCAAAGTCCCCATCAATTCAATATAATTAGGTATTCCAGAGTAACTGTTACTTATAAATACATGTTGGGTCCTATAGCCCCATAACAACCACCTATTCCATTCACTTATAATGTCTGCCACATTGCTCCCATATCCACTCTGTCATATGTTTTTTCTACATTCATAAATGCCACAAAAACTTCATTACCCTTATCTAAATACTGTTCACTTATATTCTTCACTGTAAACACTTTGTCTACACATCCCCTACCCTTCCTAAAGCCTCCTTGTCCATTTGCAATTCTGCTTTCCATCTTACCCTTAATTCTTTCAATAATAACTGTGCCATACATCTTACTAAATATACTCAACAGGTTTATTCCCCTATAATTCATACACTCACTTTTGTCCCCTGTGCCTTTATGCAAAGGAACTATGCATCCTCTCTGCCAATCCCTGGATACCTTCCCCTCACTCATATATTTATTAAATAAAAGCACCAACCATTCCAGAACTACATCTCCACCTGCTTTTAGCATTTCTTTCTTGATCACATCAGTCCCAGCTGCTTTTTCCCCCTATTCATTCTACACACAGCCTCACATACCTCCATCACACTCAAAACTGTTTTTCCTCACTCCTTTCTGGCCAGTGCATGAAATCACAGCTTCTGTCTTCATCAACATTTAAGAGTTCCTCAAAATATTCCCTCCATCTTCCTAATACAGTGGACCCCCGCTTAACGATCACCTCCCAATGAGACCAATTATGTAAGTGTATTTATGTAAGAGCGTTTGTACGTGTATGTTTGGGGGTCTGAAATGGGCTAATCTACTTCACAATATTCCTTATGGGAACAAATTCGGTCAGTACTGGCACCTGAACATACTTCTGGAATGAAAAAATATCGTTAACCGGGGGTCCACTGTACTTCCAACTCTCCATCTGATAACTCTCCTCTCCTCTTTTATTTATTTATTTTATTAATCTCATTCCAGAACTTTTTCTTATTCTCAGCAAAATTTGTTGATTACATCTCGCCCACTCACTCATTTACTCTCCTTTTACATTCCCTTACCACACACTTTTTCTCTCCATATACTTTCCTCTCCTTATATTACTTGTTTTGCAAACACCTCTCATATCAAACTTTTTCTCTTTTACCACTTTCTCATCAATTTACCAATATCCTTTCCCCCCGCACCACCCCTTTTTTTTCCCAACTTTGATGAAATTCTAAAC
>NC_069399.1:39983831-40032830 GCF_026875155.1 Cherax quadricarinatus
GGGGGGAAAGAAAAATGCGAGGTCTTGGAAAGAGCGTGGAGTTAAAAGAAAAGAACACACATAAGTGGGAGTTGTCACAGTTGCTCTTTGCTGAGACACTGTGCTTTTGGGAAAATTCTGAGAGAAGTTGCAGAGATTGGTGGATGATTTTGTAGGGTGTGCAAAAGAAGAAAAATTAAAAGTGAATACAGGAAAGAGTAAGGTTATGAGGATAAAAAAAAAATATTAGGTGATGAAAGATTGGATATCAGATTGGAGGGAGAGAGTATGGAGGAGGTGAATGTATTCAGATATTTGGGAGTGGACGTGCCAGCGGATGGGTCTATGAAAGATGAGGTGAATCATAGAATTGATGAGGGGAAAAGGGTGAGTGGCGCACTTAGGAGTCTGTGGAGACAAAGAACTTTGTCCTTGGAGGCAAAGAGGGGAATGTATGAGAGTACAGTTTTACCAACGCTCTTATATGGGTGTGAAGCATGGGTGATGAATGTTGCAGCGAGGAGACGGCTGGAGGCAGTGGAGATATCATGTCTGAGGGCAATGTGTGGTGTGAATACAGTGGACTCCCGGTTAATGATATTTTTTCACTCCAGAAGTATGTTCAGGTGCCAGTACTGACTGAATTTGTTCCCATAAGAAATATTGTGAAGTAGATTAGTCCATTTCAGATCCCCAAACATACACGTACAAACGCGCTTACATAAATACACTTACATAATTGGTCGCATTCGGAGGTAATCGTTATGCGGGGGTCCACTGTATAATGCAGAGATTTCGTAGTTTGGAAGTTAGGAAGAGGTGCGGGATTACCAAAACTGTTGTCCAGGGGGCTGCGGAAGGGTTGTTGAGGTGGTTCGGACATGTAGAGAGAATGGAGCGAAACAGAGTGACTTCAAGAGTGTATCAGTCTGTAGTGGAAGGAAGGCGGGGTAGGGGTCGGTCTAGGAAAGGTTGGAGGGAGGGGGTAAAGGAGGTTTTATGTGCGAGGGGCTTGGACTTCCAGCAGGCATGCGTGAGCGTGTTTGATAGGAGTGAATGGAGACAAATGGTTTTTAATACTTGACGTGCTGTTGGAGTGTGAGCAAAGTAACATTTATGAAGGGGTTCAGGGAAATCGGCAGGCCGGACTTGAGTCCTGGAGATGGGAAGTACAGTGCCTGCACTCTGAAGGAGGGGTGTTAATGTTGCAGTTTAAAAACTACAGTTTAAAGACTACAAATATTTTAAGGTAAGTAATGAGTGTACATTATGTGTATTTTACTTTTTTTATTGTTTTTTAATGCCTAGTTCTACTGCTAATCCCAATGGAAAAATGTCACACAGTCTGACTTTTTTATGTTATCCTAGGTTCTTTACACATATGTTGCTATGTATGATAATCTATGTAGCTGCATTTGTGTATATCTGAATAAACTTACTAACTTAATATATGTTAGTGTAAACTTGTTATCTAGTATTTGTATGCATTTATAAGTGGAAAAAAGAGGTGTTCCACTTGACGGCGATTTCCGCTTTACAGGGGTTTGCCTGGAACCAAACCCTGCCTTTTTAAGTGGTGACCTACCGTATCTGGAAATTTTTCGGGACAAACCTATTTTTTAACTGATTTTGGTCGTTCCCAAGTTCTGCCACCTAAATTTTTCATTTCTCCCCCCTGACCTTTCGTTTTTGCCTTCATTCTTTCTTTTAAAAATTTTTCAGACCCTTGTGGGTTTTGTGTTTTCTTTTTTTTCTTATGATTGTAATAAAAAACTTGTAAAATAATATTAATGTGTAATAAAAAAAATTTAAGTTCTGAGGCATTCAAAGCATTTTTGGGGAAATCCTGTTTTGGTGTCCCATTTTTTTTGAAGTTTGAAAGGGACCTGTGGTCATGGGTGGGGGAAGGGAGTGGTTTTTAGGGGGCAAAAGCCTTGATTTTTGTTAACCCTTTGATGTTTCCGACTATAAATACGTCTTACGACCCAATGTTTCTGACGTTTTTATACGCAAAAAATTCTAGCAGTTTTCAAATCAAGCGGGGAGAAAGCGGGAAAGGCCCACATGGGGAGAAAGGGCTCTCCAGGGCAGTGTCCCCATATAAAAAAAATGGGGGAGCCAGGGGTGTTTTGGGTGGGAATCCCTTTTTAGTTGCCCTTTTTTTCAGCATGTCTACCCGGTTTAAGAAAAAAGTGTTTTCCCTGGGAAAAATCGGGGATTTTCCTTCCCTTTTCCCTAAGTGATGCTCTAACACGATGGAATTTCCAGTGAAGATCAATTTCTTTGATTTGGGGGAGTTTAGCCCAAAACAAGGGAGGAAAAGGGGGGGGAGGGGGGGAGGAAGAGGAGGAGGAGGAGGGGGGAAGGAAGAGGAGGGGGAAAGGGGGAGGAAAGAAAAGAGGAGGGGGAAAGGAAAAAAAAGGGTAATAATTTTGTTCCCTTAAGCAAAAAAAAAAAAAAAACCCAAACCCTTGACAGTGACAAGAAAAGGGAAAGAAAAAAAAAAATTCGAAAGAGCTGACTTTGATGAGCATAAAGGGGGGTTAATATTCCATGACCATCCCCCCTCCCTTTGTTTTTTGCTGGTACACAAACATTTGTCTTCTGTCTATTTGTCTGTCGGGTCAAGCCCCGGTCTGCCCACTAGCTCTCTGCCAAAAGGGGAAGCCAAAAGACTTTTTGTCCTCCCCTTTACCCATTTTAAACAAAAAGTATAGCACTTTGTCTGGATTTTTTGGGGTTACCTGGGTAATTTCCCACTATGAAACTTGTTTTTATGTGTCCCTTGAACAGAAATGGGCAGACAGATAGAAAGAGAGACAGATTGAAAGATATAGAATAGGGAGGAAAGATAATTAATAGAAGGAGGAGGGGAAGCACGTCCGCCCCATTGTTTTGACAGGGGTAGGTGGGTGTGAGTAATGAAAACAATATTACTTTTACGCTGCCGGAAATTTTGACTCAAAACAAATTTTAAACCAAAACCTGCACACAAGGGCCCAAAGGGGAGGGAAGGAGAAGGGAGGAGAAGGAGGAGCAGAAGGAGGAGAAGGAGGGGAAGGAGAAGGGGAGGAAAGGGAAGGAGAAAGGGGAAAGGGGAAGGAGAAAAAAATAGAAGTAGAAAGTAGAAGGAGAAGGAGGAAGGAAAGGGGGAGGAGGAGGAGAAGGAGGGGGGAAAGGGGGAGGAGGAGGAGGAGGAGGAGGAGGAGAAGGAGGAGGAGGAGGGGAAGGAGGAGGGGGAGGGGAGAAGGGGGGAGGAGGAGAAAGGAGGAGGGGAGGGAAAAAGGGGGGAGGAGGAGGAGGAGGAAAAAAGGGAAAAAGAGGAGGAGGGGAGGAGGGGGAGGAGGGGAGGGAGGAGAAGGGGGAAGGGAAAAGGGGGAGGAGGAGGAGGAGGAGAAAAGGGGAAGGAGGGAAGGAGGAGGAGGAGGATTTTGTTTTTTTTTGTTTGTTTTTTTTAAACAAGTTTTGTTTAAAAAATATATTTATAATTATGTTTGTTTGTTATTTTTTGTATTTCAACGAGTGTATTATGTAAAATTGCACCTTACTTTTGGGCCCCCATAGGCCACATAAGGGTTTTTTGTGAAAAAAAAAATAGTGAAAAAAAAAAAAAACCTTCAAAACAAAATAAACTAAAGTTTAAACCGGGGGAGCGGGAGTCGCCGCTTTTTGCCATAGCGGTATTTTCTGCAAACTTCACGGTTTTATATTTCATTTAAATAGATGGCAAAAATTTTTTTTTTGGACTTAAAAAAAAATCAGAAAAAAAATCTTAACATTTTCATAAAAAAAATAATTTTTTTTTTTTTTTTAAAAATTTTTGGGGACATAGAATGGGGCAGTTTCAAAAGAGGGGGCCCGAAAAAAGTCAAAGGGGTTTTTAAAAATAAACTCCCCCAAAAATTTCTCTTTCCAAGTTTTTGAGGATGGGGCAGGAGCATTGTTTTATTAACAGGAGGCCCCTAGAGTGGCCCAAATTTTTTTTCCAGGTGGGATGTTTTTCACACGGGAACCCAAAAACCCCTCATAAAAACCAATTGAGGAAAATACCCCTAGTGACCCCCCGCCCCTTCCCGTTTGCTCTCCCCCTCTACACAAAATTTTTTCCCTTTATGACACTGTTTTTCTTTAAAAACTCCGGCAAGGGTTTTAAGTGATTTCATCAATTTTAAAAGGGTTTAAATTTGCAGTCCCATAGCATTACTACAAAACATGAGAGTTAGTCTGCTTTCATAGGCTTGTGTCCTGGGAGTGCCTTTTCCTCCTGAGTAATGTAGGTCCTGTTTGCATTTTCTTCCAAAACAGGCCTGTTTCGTCACAATTGAACACTTGTTGGGGTTTTAATTTTTCAGCCTCTGTGTACCCCTTAAAGTCCTGCACATATTTTTCAGCCGCTTTTCTGTCAGAACTGGCAGCCTTATCACACTGTGTATGCCACTACGATACTTAAATCTCTCAAACCGGCCTTTGCTGGCCTTAAATTCATCACTATGAGCACTATTTAGAGGCATTTTCTTAATGAGATCCACATGCAACTGCCTTCTCACATATTATTGACTGAGAAACACTATCTCCTGATAATTGTTTCTCATTGATCCACACCAACAAAAGTCTCTCCACATCTTCAAGTATTTGTGATCTCTGTTTTGTAAGCATACTTGCACCTTTTCCAGCAACAGCTTCCTTGGCAATGAATGGATGTCTAGGGCAGTTGGTATAAACTGCTGGCTAGACAGGTACTGCAAGGAACTTGCAATCCCATTCATTGATAACTGGGACATATTTTATGGCAAACATGATATGTATGCAAGGGATGGGGTTCATCTCTCTGGGGATGGAGTGGTTGCATTAGCCAATTCGATTGAGAGGGTAACTGATGACTTGTCTAGGAATTTAAACTGATAGATTATAGAGGTATGGGTGTTTGTGGGAAACAATCAGGGTGCAGCATTAGGGTTGAAAACAGCAGATATTACCGGGATACCTCAGGGGTATGTTTAAAAGACAGTAAAGTTGCTAGTAAAGGCAAATCAATTGAACATCAAACAAAGAGAGATAATAGAGGGCAACAAGTGACTAGCTCCCTTAAGGTTTACTATACAAATAGTAGGAGTCTAAGAAATAAGATAGATGAGCTAAGATTACTTGCAAGTGCAGGTAATATAGATATTATTGGTATAACAGAGACCTGGTTCAACCTGAAAGAGAAATGCCTTCTGAATGCAACATACAGGGTTATAAACTATTCCATACTGATAGAGTCAACAGGAAGGGTGGTGGAGTGGCGATGTATGCCAATGATAATTTAAATTGTTGTTTTAGACATGATATAAGATTAGAAACATCGAACACAGAATCTGTTTGGCTAGTTTCTCGAGGGTCGTGACAAATTAATTTTAGGTGTGATTTATAGGCCCCCAAACCTTGATAAGGAGTGCAGTAAGCTGTTATGGGATGAAATTCATAATGCATCTTGATATGAAAATGTTGTGTTAATTGGAAATTTAAACTTTAGACAAATTGATTGGAACAATATGACAGGAAATCTTGAGTCTAGTGACTTTCTTGATGTGGTTCAGGATTGCTTTTTAAAACAGTTTGTGGCAGAACCAACTAGAGGAAACAATCTGCTTGACTTGGTTTTTGCCAACAAAGAATCACTATTTAATAATCTTGAGGTTAATGATGAGCTTGGGGAAAGTGATCACAAATCACTTAGTTTCAATATATCATGGAATTACCCAGATAACTGCAATCAGATCTCTGTCCCAGACTTTTGCTTGGCCAATTTCATGAGACTGAAAAATTACCTGGGTGGGCTAAATTGGGATAACCTTACTATGGGTCAGGTAGGTGATCTTGGTTGCCAGTATGACGTTTTTCAGAACATAGTTCTAGCTGCCCAGACAACTTTTGTTCCGAGTAGGGAAATTAGATCTAACAAAAATGATCCCAAATGGATGAACACTAGATTAAAACATCTCATTGGTCAAAAGAGAGGCATATACTGGCATTTCAAAAGAGGGGATGGGCAGTTAAGAAATCAATATATTCAATTAAAGAGAGAAAATAAGGAATAAGAAAAGCAAAAATGGATTATGAGGCTAAGGTCGCAAGGGATTCGAAGACTAACCCAAAAGGGTTCTTTCAGATATACAGAAGTAAGATTAGGGACAAGATAGGCCCACTTAAGAGTAACTCAGGTCAGATCACTGACAGTGATAAGGATATGTGTGAAATTTTCAATACCTACTTCCTCTCAGTTTTTACCCAGGAAAGTACTAGTGAAATTCCAGAAATAATAGATTATGTAGAAGAGGACAACAATAAACTGTGCACGATTGTGGTAACTAGTGACATGGTTCTCAGACAAATGGAGAAATTAAAACCTAACAAATCCCCAGGCCCTGATGAACTGTTTGCAAGGGTGTTAAAGAAATGCAAAGAGGAACTTAGCATACCTTTGGCTCTTTTCAACATATCACTACAAACTGGCATAGTGCCTGATAAGTGGAAAATGGCAAATGATATACCTATTTACAAGGCAGGTGACAGGTCCTTGGCTTCGAACTATAGACCAATAAGCCTTACCTCCATAGTGGGAAAATTTATGGAATCAGTAACTGCCGAAGCAATTCATAGTTATCTTGATAGGCATAAATTGATTAATAAATCTCAACACGGTTTCACAAAGGGGCGATTCTGTCTTACAAATTTACTGACTTTTTTCACTAAGGTGTGTGAGGAGGTAGATCATGGTAATGAATATGATATTGTGTATATGGACTTCAGTAAGGCTTTCGATAGAGTTCCACATCAGATGCTATTGAGGAAACTTAAGGCACATGGAATAGGAGGAGAATTTTTTTCCTGGGTTGAGGCGTGGTTGACAAATAGGCAGCAGAGAGTTTGCATAAATGGGGAGAAGTCAGAACGGGGGGCACATCACAAGCGGTGTTCCGCAGTGTTGGGCCTGTTGTTGTTCACCATTTACATGAACAACATAGATGAGGGAATAAATAGTGACATAAGCAAATTTGCTGATGACACCAAAATTGGCTGTCCTATTCATTCTAATGAGGACACTAGAGCACTCAAGGATGATTTGAATAGATTGATGCAGTGGTCGGAGAAGTGGCAAATGCAGTTTAATATTGACAAATGCAAAGTTCTAAATGTTGGACAGGTAAATAACCATGCAACATATAAACTAAATAATGTAGATCTTAATACTACTGATTGCGAAAAGGATTTAGGAATTCTGGTAAGCAGTAATCTAAAACCAAGACAACAGTACATTAGTGTTCACAATAAAGCTAACAGAATCCTTGGCTTCATATCTAGAAGTATAAATAATAGAAGTCCTCAGCTTGTTCTTCAACTTTATATATCCTTGGTTAGGCCTCATTTAGATTATGCTGCACAGTTCTGGTCATCGTATTACAGAATGGATATAAATGCACTGGAAAGCGTAGAGAGGAGGATGATGACAAAGTTGATCCCATGTATCATAAATCTTCTCTATGAGGATAGACTGAATGCCCTGAATCTGCACTCTCTCAAAAGGCATAGAATTAGGGGGGATATGATCGAGGTGTATAAATGGAAAACAGGAATAAATAGAGGGGATGTAAATAGCATGCTGAAAATTTCTGGCCAAGACAGGACTCGCAGCAATGGTTTCAAGTTGGAAAAATTCAGATTCAGGAAGGATATAGGAAAGCACTGGTTTGGTAATAGAGTCGTGGATGAGCGGAATGAACTCCCCAGTACAGTTATAGAGGCTAAAACATTGTGTAGTTTTAAAAATAGGATAGATAAATACATGAGTGAGTGTGGGTGGGTGTGAGTCGGACCTGACTAGCATGTGCTACTAGGTCTGGTGCCATGCTCCTTCCATAAGTGGAAGTGACCTGACTAGGTGGGTCATTGAGCTTATCCGGGGGAGGGGGGGACATGGACCTGCTGTTCACGTGGGTCAGTGGGCCTGCTGCGGTGTTCCTTCTTTCTTGTGTTCTTATGTTCTTATGAGTGGGTGTGGGTGGGTGTGAAATGGACCTGACTAGCTATTAGGTCGGACGCAGTGTTAATCCCTTAAGTGACGTGTCTGACCTCACTAGGTCAAGGCATTGGCTTAAGCCAGTGGGGAGAATTGGAGCTGCCTCGCATGGACCAGTGGACCTGTTGCAGTGTTCCTTATTAACTAAAGATAAATTCCCAATATATAACTTTAATATTGTTCTTTTGATCAATGTCTTAGAACAACAGAGATCCCGGACGGGTACCCCATTTGTTGCGAATAAGAAATTTTTTAAAGACCTTCAGAATGTGGCCTGTTACCATTTATTTCTTATGCAACAAGATTTTTGGATCTGAGTTATTTAAAGGTATTTTAGAGTCTAGGGGAAATAATTTCAACTGGGAAACTCCATAGAATAATATTCAAATTTATTAAAGTATTTAAATACAATACTTTATCTTCTCTTTGTAGCTAATGTAACTTAATACTTTGTACAATAAATTTACCATATACATTTAGTTCAAAATCATGGAAATATCACATGAATAAGGAAGTTTAATTATTCTTCCTGTAATTAAGTCTTCATTAACATTTACGTCTTTGTCTTAACAAGACTGTAAACTCAAAATACAAAAGGTACAAGATTTAACAAGACCTTTGAATCTGGCCGTAAAGTATCTCTATGGATTACTGAACTGACCAAGAATATAAATATCAAAGAATCTTTCAGAGCAATGAGGAACAAACCGAGTCAGCTCTAGAGTCCAATTCTCAAAACCATTCAAACTGTACACCGTAAGAGCCAATATACGATCAGTTGTCAGGGCTAGAGCAGGGAGCAGACTGACTACTTGCCAGTCTGTTGACACGTCGTCAGGTTGGATCAGCTGACCCAAACGTCAGCCAGCCGGACATAAACAATTGAACAATTCACCGGATGGTTCCAAGACTTAAACTCTATATACACAAGAAATCCTACCTAACAATAATAATAAAATAATAGTGATAATAATAACAAAATAGTGATAATAACAAAATAGTGATAATACCATGGTATTTTTCATATATTAACAGATAATAATACAGTGGACCCCTGCATAACGATATTAATCTGTTCATGAGAAATTATGCGAAATTATCGTTATGCGAATGAATTTTCCCCATAAGAAATAATGGAAATCAAATTAATCCGTGCAAGACACCCAAAAGTATGAAAAAAAAAAAAATTACCACATGAAATATACATTTTCCTACAGACAAAGAGAAGGGTACATGCACAGCAGTAGAGTAGTACATGCACAATATATATTGTGCATGTACTACTCTACTAAATGAAGAATAAATGACACTTACCTTTATTGAAGATGCAGCAATGACTGATGAGACACTGTGTCCTGGGAGTGCCTTTTCCTCCTGAGTACTGTAGGTCCTGTTTGGCATTTTCTTCCAGAACAGGCGTTATCACACTGTGTATGCCACTACGATTCTTAAATCTCTCAAACCAACCTTTGCTGGCTTTAAATTCACCCAATATGAGCACTAGTTCCAGGCGTTTTCCCTGTTCACTGGGTGTTAGTCGACTGGTGTGGGTTGCATCCTGGGAGATAAGATTAAGGACCCCAATGGAAATAAGTTAGACAGTCTTCGATGACACTGACTTTTTTGGAATATCCTGGGTGGCTAACCCTCTGGGGTTAATTGTTTCTTGGTATTCTCAATAAGCCACACCAACAACAGTGCTACAGCAGCAGCTGACAGTGCTACAGCAGCAGCAGCAGCTGACAGTGCAGCAGCAGCAGCTGACAGTGCTACAGCAGCAGCAGCAGCTGACAGTGCAGCAGCAGCAGCAGCAGCTGACAGTGCTACAGCAACAGCAGACAATGCTACAGCAGCAGCAGACGGTACTACAACAGCAGCAGCAGCAGCTGATGGTGGTACAGCAGCAGCAGCAGCTGACGGTGCTACAGCAGCAGCAGCAGCTGACAGTGCAGCAGCAGCAGCTGACAGTGCAGCAGCAGCAGACGATGCTACAGCAGCAGCAGACGATGCTACAGCAGCAGCAGATGATGCTACAGCAGCAGCAGAAGGTACTACAGCAGCAGCAGCAGCAGCAGCAGATGGTACTACAGCAGCAGCAGCAGCTGATGGTGGGACAGCAGCAGCAGCAGCTGACGGTACTACAGCAGCAGCAGCAGCAGCTGACAGTGCTACAGCAGCAGCAGCAGCTGACAGTGACACAGCAGCAGCAGCAGCTGATGGTGCTACAGCAGCAGCAGCAGCTGACGGTGCTACAGCAGCAGCAGCATCAGCAGTTGACCATGGTACCACAGTATTTCGATAATATTTCTCACCCTTTTTACCACAGGGTTGGCACTAGAAGCTTTCTTGGGGCCTATGGTCACTTATTTTGCAGATAAAATCACCAAAAACACTGTAATAATACGAAATGTTACGATTGTATGCTTGGATGTTACCGCGGAGGCTGGCTTGTAAACAATGCCACCAGCGGAACATGTGAGGCTGGCTCAGGCCACACATTAGACGCGTCTCGGACGAATAGTGTTGAGCGGGATTTTTAGCGGTATGCGAGGCAAAATCTTAGCGATAAAATGTATCGGTATGCGGATTTAACGTTATGTGATGCCAACGGTATGCGGGGGTCCACTGTATAACGCCGAAAGTCTCTATTTTAGCTATAAACGGGGACTTTCGCGCTATAATATTAAGTGATGAACATATTCCTCTTACAATAGTTAAATAACACAGGATGACCAATTTCGAAGATATAACACACTCCACTTTCGTATTTTGCAGTGATCTCTTTCTTCATTTCAATAGTATTTCTCACCCTCTTTACCACTGGGCTGGCACTAGAAGCTTTCTTTGGGCCCATGGTGGCTTATTTAGCAGCTACAAGCACTAAAAACAATGGAATAATACAAAACATATCGCATGTATGTGTGGAATCGTCCTCACTGTCTTGTAAACAATGGGACACTAGCTGTACATGGAGTCATGGAGTGGCCGGGTGGCTCAGGCCGCGCAGACACGTTCGGGATGAATGTCCTTAACCGAGTTCTTGGGCGTTAGCTGAGCCAGTATTTTGATGCAAAAATGTAGTGCTGTCTGATTTTGGCGGTAGCCGATGATGCCATTACCCAATGGTCCACCGTGTAGAGTACAGGTCCGCCATCACAAATCCGGCAATCAGTTATTCGGTTCCTTCAGTTATTCGGCACTAATTTTGGCTAGCATAATTTCAAATTTCCAGGGTTGCCACACCAATCTGCTGGTACTGTTTGGTGACACTACTTGCTGCATAAGTCATTCTAATTTCTTTTTCTCCATTTGTTATAACCTGCTTACTTTTAGCCCTAGTCATGGTTCCAGTGAATAAAAGAAATGCTTCTCGTTGTGTAAAACACCTACACAGTACATTGTCCGTTAAAGATAAGGTGGCTTTGAAGCCACTGTCGGTTGCCATGAGCTCAGTTTCGTGATGCAGGAGAATATGCTTTATTATTACGCTAATATCAATACTACAGCATATTGCCTATCACAATTGATCTAATATGACATAATAAACAATATAAATAACATAAAACATGTTAAATACTCCAGAATAAATAATAGTTGGCACAATACCGAGCAGTTCGACGGAAGTATGAAGAGGATATGGTATACAAATACCATTCTCCTATCCCTGTTTTGGGGGCTTATATTAGAGAAAACGGAGTATAGCACAGGGCTAACTGTGATACACACTCGTACTGCACCATAAACCTGAAACAAAAAACTTATTTTCCCTATATAGATTATCACACATAGCAGCATATGTGTGAAGAACCTAGCCCAAAAAAGTCAGACAACGTGGCTTATTTCTAGTACCTGGCTTGGGTTAGCCATATATGATTTTTGGTAAATATTCGATTCCAAGTCAGGGTAGAAACATTGGGTGTGTTTCTTTACACCTGTTGTCTATGTTCACCCATCTGTAAATGGGTACCTGGGTGTTAGCCGACTGGTGTGGGTGTTATCCTGGGACACTGACCTAATTTGCTTGAAATACTCTGCATAACAAGCGGCTTTCTATACAGTAGTATGTCACTGATGTCAGCTAGGTATGTATCCCATGTACATGTATGTGTAGTAAATAAAGATATTATTATTATTATTATTATTATTATTATTATTATTATTATTATTTTCTCAATTGGAGGAGGAAGGTGTACACTATTTTTTGGAAGGAGAATCTCCTTCCATTAGGACTTCAGGTATGAAGTCCATATCTGGGGTTACTTCCCTTCTTTTAATGCCACTGGGACCAGCTTGAGAGTCACTGGACCCCTGTCGCACAAAATATCTGTCCAGAGAGGTCTGTTTCTGGCGTTTCTTTAAGATTTCCCTGAAGTGGGACACAACATTGTCATTGTACATGTTGCCAGTACGGCCTGCAACAGCTTTGTTAGGGTGAAGTTCATCCATAAATGTTTGTCTATGTTCACCCATCTGTAAATGGGTACCTGGGAGTTAGCCGACTGGTGTGAGTGTTATCCTGGGACACTGACCTAATTTGCTTGAAATACTCTGCATAACAAGTGGCTTTCTATATAGTAGTATGTCACTGATGTCAGCTATGTATGTATCCCATGTACATGTACGTGTAGTAAATAAAGATATTATTATTATTATTATTATTATTATTATTATTATTATTATTATTATTATTATTATTTTCTCAGTTGTTTGTTGGGTTATTTTATTGAAACTTGGGCAATGTATGATGGAAAGATACTTCTTAATGTACACCAAAAATGAAAGAAATCAGACCATAAATAGCGGAGTTCACTTCTTAGCCATTAGCAGCCGCTTTGCGGTATATTTTTGTATGGTTGTTATGGTTATATTCTCATTTTTTCGGTCTCATTTGATAGAATGAAAGATATATTACAGAAATAGATATGATTTTTATTGCTTCTATGACAACAGGTACCTTGAAATTGCGCTCACAGGAGCGAAAATGTTCTATTTTTTAGCAAGAGTAAACAAATGACGTCACCGTCCAATACCTATCTGCCTCCCAGTCCTAATTCCAATACGAAGTCAAGAGTGGGTTGACATTATTTATACAATTATTACAATAATGCAGCAGTATGCATAACAGTATATCTTCTATTTTTTTGTGTGTAAAAATTCCAAATGGAAAGCAAGAGTAATGTAAGAGGGACCTGGAGCCGTGACTAATGAACAGAGAAAATGTTATTTTAGTGCTCGGAGTGTTTGCATTTATTCTGGACCCTATTTTGAAATTGGCATACCTGGAGTTTACCTGGAGAGAGTTTCGGGGGGCATATGTTGAAATTTGTGTGAAATTGGCCAAATTGCCAATTTCTGACCATTATACTGGGTAGTTGAAATAAGTGAATGTGAAGTTTCTTGTACTAAGTCTACAGACTAGAAGTAAATAAGTAAGTTTATTCAGGTATACACAAGTACAGTTACATAGATTATCATACATAGCAGTGTATGTATAGAGAACCTGGGATAACCCAAAAAAGTCAGACATGACTTGGGCTTGCCATATATGATTTTTGGTAAATATTTTTTTTTCTCAGTTTGTTGGGCTGTCTTATTGAAACTTGGGCAATGTATGATGGAAAGATGCTTCTTAACGTACAACAAAAATAAAAAGAAAATGGACAACAAATAAGGGAATTCACTTCTCAGCCATTAGCCGCCTCTTTGCGGTATACAGTGGACCCCCGGTTAACGATATTTTTTCAGTCCAGAAGTATGTTCAGGTGCCAGTACTGACCGAATTTGTTCCCATAAGGAATATCGTGAAGTAGATTAGTCCATTTCAGACCCCTAAACATACACGTACAAACGCACTTACATAAATACACTTACATAATTGGTCGCATTCGGAGGTGATCGTTATGCGGGGGTCCACTGTATTTTTGTATGATTTTTTATGGTTGTATTCTTTTTTTTTTTATCTCATTTGATAGAATGGAAGATATATTACAGAAATAGACATGATTTTGATTGCTTTCATGACAAAAAATACCTTGAAATTGAGCTCAAATTAGCGGAAATGTTCGATTTTTGCCGATGTTCAATGAACTTTGCGTAAGTCAAGTTGGTTAATTTTATTAAGTGTATTCTAACCTAACCACTCTGTAATCCGGCAAACTCACTGATCCAGCACACTACAGGTCCCAATGATGCTGGATTTGTGAGGGAGGACCTGTACTCTAGAATGAATAAAATATATCATGTGACAAATGGAGGTGGCCATAAGCTCTCATATTTATTCCAGAATAATACAGTGGACCCCCGAGTTTCGTGATTAATCCGTTCCAGAGAGCCCGCCGAAGGTCGAAATTCACGAAACTCGAAACCATTTTCCCCTAAGAAATAATGGAAATAAAATTAATCCGTTCCAGACTCCCAAAAATATTAAAATAATTTTTTTTTTTTCAAATTAAATAAAAATTTACATAATGAAAACAATCAGAAATCAAGTACATGCATTTAACCCGTAAACGGTACAAGCAGATCTACGTTCACATGTGTAGTGCTACAAAAGTAGATCTATTTTTTTTTTTGCATATTTTCAAATGTAACAAAAAAAAAGTAGATCAGTTTTTTTACACATTTTCAAATGTAAAAAAAACAAAAAGATGATCTACTTTTTTTTACATAATTTTAAATGTTGAAAAAACGTATACAGTAGGGCCCCACTTATAGGGAAGGTTAGGTTCCAGGCTACCGCTGTAAAGCGGAAATCGCCATAAAGTGGAACACCTTTTTTTTCCACTTATAAATGCATACAAACACTAGATAACAAGTTTACACTAACATATATTAAGTTAGCAATAGAACCAGGCATCAAAAAACAATAAAAAAGTACAATACACTCATAGTGCACTCATTACTTACCTTAAAATATTTAGTCTAATCTAAGGTGAGACAAGTAGTATTTATTGTAAGAAATCAAGTGTGGTATGTATGGTAGTCAGCCGGGTTACCATACCAGGCCACCCCACCTACACACAATATTCTATTACATTTAAGCATCCCAGAGCGATAAAATGCATATACAGTTTACTCATTACTTACCTTAAAATATTTGTAGTCTTAATCTAGGGTGAGATGAGTAGTATTTATTGTAAGAAATCAAGTGTGGTATGTATGGTAGTCAGCCAGGCTACCATACCAGGCCAACCCACCCACACATACTATTCTATGATATTTAAGCATCCCAGAGCGATAAAATGTATATACAGTTCACTCATTACTTACCTTAAAATATTTTTTATCTTAATGTAGGGTCAGGAGTAAGTAAATGAGATAAAACGAATAAATGAGAGAGAGAGAATGAGTGCATTAGAGAGAACTGGCATAGAGTTATGTAAACAAACCATGCGAATGTAAGTTTTTTAAACAAAAAAAGTGTACACGTCTGGTTTGTGTACAAATTACATTGTGTACAAGTTGTCTCTACATTGATACAGTAGAACAAATAAAGAAGAACACTCCCATTCTCATGTAACATCATTTTGAGAAGAAATGATGCTCTGAGTGAAGGCAATGGAAATAAGTCACTGACTTTTTTGGGTTATCCTAGGTTCTCTACACATATGCTGTTATGTATGATAATCTATGTAACTATTTGTGTATACCTGAATAAACTTACATACATACAAAAGGAATAATTTTCTACAGTTACCCCCAGTAACACATTTTCTCTTATGTTAGATTAGAGAAAATGTTATTCTTGCCATCACTTGTACAAGTTATCTGGCTACTCATCTCATATTTATGTTTATTTATTTTTATTGTGGAGTGTATTTATCATCTTTATATGTTATGTATCGAGTTTATTATATAATTTTGAAATAAATATCATGGATGGATACACAAATAACCCGCACATAAAAGAGAGAAGCTTACGACGATGTTTCGGTCCGACTTGAACCATTGACAAAGTCACACTAACCAGAGGTGGAGCAGGACGGCTATATATAGGCAGGAAGAGGTGGTGGTAGTAGTAGTCGAAAGAGGGGTTTAAAAGAGGGAAGAACATTAAAAAGTTGGAGAGAATATGACGCTTAACTGCGGGGTCCATAAATAACAAAAAAGGCACAATACCGTGACTGGAACGATACACAAATAACCCGCACATAAAAGAGAGAAGCTTACGACGACGTTTCGTGTTAATCATGGATGGATTAATGAAAATATGTATATTAACGTAATATATGACATTTATTGAGACTCGGTGAGTATTATTATTATTATTATCATTTCTAGTATGGCGTCATTTGTGCTAGTCGTCTGGCTACCACATCTCATACTTATGTTTATTTATTCTACTATGTACTGTGGGGTTATTTATCATCTTTATATGCTATGTATCATGTTTATTATATAATTTTGAAAAAAAATATCATGGATGGATTAATGAAAATGTGTATATTAACGTAATATACAACATTTAATGAGACTCGGTGATTATTATTATTATTATTATCATTTCTAATATGGCGTCACTTGTGCAAGTCGTCTGGCTACCACATCTCATATTTATGTTTATTTATTCTACTGTGGGGTGTATTTATCATATTTATATGTTATGCATCGTGTTTATTATATAATTTTGAAAAAAATATCATGGATTAATGAAAATGTGTATATTAACATAATATTAACATAATGAGACTCGATGATTATTATTACCATTACTAATATGACGTCTGGAGACATAAGACAGTCTTACTGATTTTAATGTGTACCTGCATGCCAGCACAGTGTGTAAGTTTATTTAGGTACAAGTATACATAAGTCTAATTATCAGAGAATGTAAACAAACTGGGTGGGGTGCGGTGACCATATTAGAAAGTCAGGTGGGGGAGGCCATATAGCGAGTTTTGGTCATAATTTGAAATGACCGTATTAGCAGAACGCCGTAAAGCGGGGCCCTACTGTATATACAATTGGACCATTTACGGGTTAAAAAATAATAACAACATTACACTTACCTTTACTGAAGACTTCTGGGTGGATAGAAGACGGGAGGAGGGGATAGGAGGAAGGTGTACACTATTTTTTGGAAGGAGAATCTCCTTCCATTAGGACTTCAGGTATGAAGTCCATATCTGGGGTTACTTCCCTTCTTCTTTTAATGCCACTGGGACCAGCTTGAGAGTCACTGGACCCCTGTCGCAAAAAATATCTGTCCCAGAGAGGTCTGTTTCTGGTGTTTCTTTAAGATTTCCCTGAAGTGGGACACAACACTGTCATTGTACATGTTGCCAATACAGCCTGCAAAAGCTTTGTTAGGGTGAAGTTCATCCATAAATGTTTGCACTTCAGTCCACATTCCACAAATGTCCTTAATCTTTGAAGAAGGCACCTTCCTCCATCTCTCTTCCTCCTCCTCTCCAGCAGTTTCCTGAGCTGTGATCTGTTGCTGTTGCAGATGAAGCTCTTGCAGCTCTTCAGTGGTTAGCTCTTCCATGTGGTCCTCCACCAACTCTTCCACATCCTCATCACTCACCTCCAACCCCAGGGACTTCCCCAATGCCACAATAGTTTCCACTGGCATTGGTTCCTTAGGGTCAGCCACAAACCCTTCAAAATCCCTCTCTTGTACACAATCTGGCCACAAATTTCTCCAAACAGAGCTCAAAGTCCTGGAAGTCACTCCCTCCCAAGACTTACCTATAAGGTTTATGCAATGGAGGATATTAAAGTGATCTTTCCAGAACTCTCTTAGGGTCAATTCAGTGTCTGAGGTCACTTCAAAGCACTTCTGAAACACTGCTTTGGTGTAGAGTTTTTTGAAGTTTGAAATGACCTGCTGGTCCATGGGCTAGAGGAGAGGAGTTGTATTAGGAGGCAAGAACTTCACCGTTATGAAACTAAACTCCTCCACTATTTGCTCTTCCAGTCTGGAGGATGAGCAGGAGCATTGTCCATTACCAGGAGGCACTTGAGTGGCAGTTTATTTTCCAGGAGGTATTTCTTCACATGGGGCCCAAACACTTCATTAAACCAGTCTATGAAAATTCCCCTTATGACCCATGCCTTACTGTTAGCTTCACATCACACACAAATTACTCTTGGCAACACTGTATTTCTTGAACGCTCTGGGATTTTCAGAGTGATACACCAGTAAAGGCTTTCACTTTAAAATCCCACTGGCATTACTACAAAACATGAGAGTAAGCCTGTCTTTCATAGGCTTGTGTCCTGGAGTGCCGCTTCCTCCTGCGTGATGTAGGTCCTCCTTGGCATTTTCTTCCAGAAGAGGCCTGTTTTGTCACAATTAAACACTTGCTGGGGTTTGAATTCTCCAGTGTCTATGCACTCCTTAAACTCCTGTACAAACTTCTCAGCTGCTTTTTTGTCAAAACTGGCAGCCTCACCATGCCTTATCACACTGTGAATGCCACTACACTTCTTAAATCTCTCAAACCAACCTTTGCTGGCCTTAAAATCACAAGCATCACCACTTGTTGCAGGCATGTTCTTTACGAGATCGTCATGCAACTGCCTTGCATTTTCACATGTTATCAACTGCATAACACTATCTCCTGCTAACTGTTTTTCGGTAATCCACACCAACAATAACCTCTCCACTTCTTCGAGGATTTGTGATCTCCTTTTTTGTCAGCATACTCACCCCTTTTGCAACAACAGCACACTTTATTTCCTTTCCTTTCGCCACGATCGAAGTGATGGTTGAATGGGGCTTGCCATACATCCTGGCAAGCTCTGTAACACGCACTCCACTCTCATGTTTTTCAATGATTTCCTTCTTGAATTCGATCATGTTCCTCACTTTCTTTACCAAAGGGCTTGCACTAGCTTTCCTTGGGCTCATGGTAACTTATTTAGCAGTTGTAATCACAAAAAACAGTGGATTATTACGTATGAACCCGCGGGGTGATGGTCCCATGTTGGTAATGGCACACTGAGCTTGAATGGCATGGGAGACTGGCTTTGTGTGCGCGGTGACGGGCGGACGGGTACCGGATGGTCGCCAAAACATGAGTTTTTTCATGAAACTCGAGGCCAAATTTTTCAAAAAAAACTCGCTGAAGGTCGAATTTCACGGAAGTCAAGGCTGCCGAAACTCGAGGGTCCACTGTACAGTGGACCCTCAACCAGCGATGGCATCAATTAACGATAAATCTGACTAGCGATACATTTTATCGCAAAAATTTTGCCTCGATTAGCGCTAAAAAACTCGACCAACACTATTCGTTCCGTCTGAGACGCGTCCACTTCTGACCAGTGTTTACAAGCCAGCCAGCCACCACGGTCGCTTCCAAGCATACAATCAGAACATTTCATATTATCACAGCCTTTTTAGTGATTGCACCTGCAAAATAAGTCACCATGGGCCCCAAGAAAGCTTCTAGTGCCAACCCTACAGAAAAAAAGGGTGAGAATTACTATGGATATGAAGAAAGAGATCATTGCTAAGTATGAAAGTGGAGTGCGTGTCTCCGAGCTGGCCAGGCTGTACACAAAACCCCAATCAACCATCGCTACTATTGTGGCCAAGAAAACGGCAATCAAGGAAGCTGTTCTTGCCAAAGGTGCAACTATGTTTTCGAAACTGAGATCGCAAGTGATAGAAGATGTTGAGAGACTGTTATTGGTATGGATAAACGAAAAACAGATAGCATGAGATAGCATCTCTCAAGCGATCATATGTGAAAAGGCTAGGAAGTTGCATGACGATTTAATTAGAAAAATGCCAGCAACTAGTGATGATGTGAGTGAATTTAAGGCCAGCAAAGGTTGGTTTGAGAGATTTAAGAAGCGTAGTGGCATACATAGTGTGATAAGGCATGGTGAGGCTGCCAGTTTGGACCAAAAAGCAGCTGAAAAATATGTGCAGGAATTCAAGGAGTACATAGACAGTGAAGGACTGAAACCTGAACAAGTGTTTAATGGTGACACTGACAATGTTGTGAAACACTTTAGGAATGTCATAAAGGAATGGGAGGTACAGGCCTCTATGGGCAGATATGTTGTGCGACAGAGGTCCAGTGACTCTCAAGCTGGTCCTAGTGGCATTAAAAGAAGAAGGGAAGTAACCCCGAAAAAGGACTTGCCACCTCAAGTTCCTAATGGAAGGGGATTCCCCTTCTAAAACCTAAGACCATCAACACACTCCCCGCTTCCCATCCCATCAATCAATCACCAGATCTTCAATAAAGGTAAGTGTCATGTAACTGTGCATGTCTTCTTCAGTTTGTGTGTATTAAAATTAATATTTCATGTGTTAAATTTTGTTTTTTTCAATACTTTTGGGTGTCTTGCACGGATTAATTTGATTTCCAATATTTCTTATGGGGAAAATTAACTTGACTAACAATTATTTTGACTAACGATGAGCTCTCAGGAACGGATTAATAGCGTTACGGGTTAAATTTTGGTGTACATTAAGAAGCATCTTTCCATCATATATTGCCCAAGTTTCAATAAGGTAGTCCAACAAACAACTGAGATCTAGTTCCCTAGATCAAGAGCAAGAGCCTCTCACTAGCGTCAAGGTACCTCCCTTGAGGCCCACTCGCATCTTGAAATTTCGCTCACATCTGGAGGCAAAAATTCGACCAAGCGAATGCTCGTATCTTGAAAAACTCGCACGTTGGGACACTCGTAAGTAGAGGTTTCTCTGTATTACAATATACAGTACACTACTGTATATACATTTAAAAATATACCAGAAATGCTATAAATGGTGCAGTATCAAAGAAATGTTATGAATAGTGCAATATCAAAGATGGTTGACACAAACCCACTACCATTATAGTATGCTCCTCACTTATTGACAAATTCATTTACCGATGTGGTCATAGGAACTGAACTCTGTCATTAAGTGAGGAGAGGCTGTATATAAAATATGAAATTACTTTAAAAAAACGTGAAATTTTGGAAAGTTTCCAGACATAATGGACAGACGTCCTCGTGGAGAATGTAAACAAACCGGGTGGCAGGCGGTGAGCGTATTAGAAAGTCAGGTGAGGGGAGCCGTATAGCAAGTTTTGGTCATAATTTGAAATGTCCGTATTAGTGGAACGCCGTAAAGCAAAACGCCATAAAGCAGGGCCCTACCTTATCAATTTTCAGTAGTTATCTAGTGTCTTGTTTGGGTTTGAGGATATGTGAAGAGTTCCTGTGACTGCTGCATCAAATTGTTTACAAACAGATCTGGATGGTGGAATTTTTTGGTTTCATTAAATTTCCACAGTGACAGTCTTGGTGTAAGTGTGACAGTCTTGTTGTGTACATGTGATTGTCTTGTTGTGTGAGTGTGACAGTCTTGGTATGTAAGTGTGACAGTCTTGGTATGTAAGTGTGACAGTCTTAGTATGTCACTGTAACTGTAAGTGTGACAGTTATGGTGTGTAAGTGTGAGTCTTGGTGTGTGTGATAATTTTGGTGTAAAAGAGTTTATAAGTGTGTTATGTTGGGGTTGTAAGTGTGACAGTTAAAGAAGTGGTTGTAGTAGTGTGGTAGTTAGCAGTCAGTGACCACCCAAGCCATGCTGCCATGGCAGAAGAACTCTTGAAACATCACAGATAGTTCATGGGAGGTCACCTTACTCGGAAAGACAAAAACAAATACAAAAGATGTTTATTACTATTGTTTCTATTATAAACACCTACATCCAACTTTCGACCTAGCATGGTTCCGACCACCAGGTCGTAAAGTCGAAATGGACCGTAAGTCGAACCTTTGAAAAATTGCCGACATATTGGGAAAGGGCATAATGTCAAAACTTTCCTATATAAAACTACCACATACTACTGTAATGTAATGTACAATCATTATTTCATTCTTTTTAAACCAAATTTACTTCTTATTTGTTATATTTTAATTATCTTATGTACGCATATAATGTATAATGGTTAGTGAATGTATTGTAAAATTTTACATTGCATACAGTATCATATGTTACTATTATCTTTATTTATTGTCTACACAAGTGGAATGAGAGGAATACCACTGGTAGTGCATCCTGCCAGAAGTGTAGTATAACCTATACCCTAAGTAAAGAGAAACAACTCTGGAACATGTGTATTACGTATCAGGACTGGCTGGCTGGCTGGCCGGTCCTGATGGTTTGGGGCCGGGTGGTGGGCTGGCTGGCTGGATGGGTGGGTGGCCAGGTGGGTAGTGGGTGGGTGGCTGGATGATGGGTAGGTGGCGATGGGTGGCTGGAATGGTGGGTGGTGGCTGGATGGGTGGGTAGTTGGCTGACGAATGTGGCTGTCCCTGTATCTCTCCTTCCTGTATTCTCTCTCTCTCTCTCTCTGTATCTCACTCACACTGTATCTCTCTTCTCCTCTCGCTGTATCTCTCTCTCTCTCTTATCTCTCTCTCTCTGTATCTCTCTCTGTATCTCTCTCTCTCTGTTAAGAGAGAGATCTGTATCTCTCTCTCTCTGTAATCTCTCTCTCTCTGTGTATCTCTCTCCTCTCTGTACTCTCTCTGATATCTCTCTCTGTTATCCTCTCTGTATCTCTCCTCTCTCTGTATCTCTCTCTCTCTGGTATCTCTCTCTCTCTGTAACTCTCTCTCATCGTCTGTATCTCTCTCTCTCTGTATCTTCTCTCACTCTCTGTATCTCTCTCTCTTCTGTTATCTCTCACTCTCTCTCCGTCCTCTCATCTCTCTCTCTCTCTCTCTCTCTCTCTCTCCTCTCTCTCGTCTCTCTTCTCTCTCTCTTCTCTCCTCTCTCTCTCTCACAGGTACACAAAAGTCAAGTTATCATACATATTAAAAATTACCTAGGATAACCCAGAAAATCAGACAAAGTGCTATACAGTTGGATCTGTGCCCATGCCCTAATTAATAATAATGTTAATAAACATTAATATTACAATAATACATATGTAAAATATTAATAATATTATTATTAAGCTATAATATAATAATCGTGTCAACTCATTACATACCTTAAAATAAATCTGTATTTTTAATGTAGAGTGGAAGGTGAGTAAACAAGATTAAATGAATAAATGAGAGAGGAATGAGGAATGTAAATTTAACGAGTTATGTAAACAAACGTTGTTTGTTTTTGTTGTTACCAGCCCGACACTCGAATGGTTCCCTGTTCCAAAGTCAAAGCCCGACCGAAAAAACATCTCATATTTGTTAATTTATATTTATGTAGCATGTTTTATTATATATTTTGAAAATAAATCATAGAATGGATTAAGCAAAAATGTCTTGTTAACGTTATTATACCTTTTATAATGCCCTGCAGTGATTATTATTGTTTTAGCACTTAATTAATATGGCATCTTCAAGACCAATTACACTCATAAGGAGTGGCTCTGGAACTGGTCAACTTAATAACAGACGCACAGGTAGACAGATACAGAGGAAGACAGACAGAAAACAGACACAGGTAGACAAAAGACAGACACAGGTAGACAAAGACACACAGGTAGACAAAGACAGACACAGGTAGACAGAAAGACACACAGGTAGACAGGAAGACAGACACACAGAGATACAGACAGACACACAGGTAGAAACAACAGACACAGTAGAACATAAGAACAGACACAGGTAACAAAGACACACAGGTAACAGAAAGACAGACACACGGTAGACAAAAGACAGACAAATAAACAGACACACAGAGATACAGACAGTTTATACAGGCTGACAGATACATACAGTTTATCAGCACCAGTGAAACAAATAGAGAGTGCGGGGAATAGGATGTGGCCGGGCTTGGCACACAATCTCCAGTGCAAGATTCAGACTTCATCTTATGGGCCATGGTGAAATTTACTGTCCAGTTAGTACATTATTACAGTATGAGGCTGCCTGCATGACGCATTGCTGCCGCAAGTGTTGTCAAATGTTGTACAGTGGGCGCATCATCAGCCCAGTCCCAGCTGCCAGAAGACAGTCGTAAGTCGAGTGAACGTAATGTTCGAGACAGGTCTTAAGTCAAATGGTAGGTGTATATACCAGTATACATTCACTGGCCATATTCCTAGAAGTTCTGCAGCTTGTGTAACTCTTTGAAACATGATGTCATTACCAACATGTGTTTTACCGCTCCTCACACAAAACCATTGTGTGTGCATTTGTTATGGAAGTTTGTTTTTATTTGCAAAGACCAAAACACCTCGTCTGAGCAGTTTTCCTTTCGAAGTAATTGCGAGCAGTTTGTATATGTAGTTATCCTTGGTAAATGTCTGTCATCATTCTTTCCTGTCATCCTTTCCTGCATTCCTTTCCTACCTCCTTCCTACTTCCTGCATTCCTTTCCAACCTTCTTGCCAATCCTTTCTACCTTCCTTCCTACATTCCTTCGTCTTTCCTACTTTTTTTCCTTCCTTTAACGTCACGTCCTTCCTTCCATTCCCTGCCTTCCCTTCTTCCTTCTGGTTTCTATAATATATGTACACTATGATATAGCACAGATACTTCATATAACTGCTATAATCTTCATTCTCGGCAAGCTGTTAATAATTTAGAAATTTTCAGAGGAACAGGGTGCTAGCGACCCCTAACAATTCAATTTACTTTAGCATTGAATGGAAGTACGACTGTAATCAAAGGCTAGCGATAACTCAGTAACAGTCCCAGATTTTCGCTTAGCAAATTATACGATGGGCTTTAGAGAACACTTATCATCTGTTGAACTGGTAACGAAGAGAGCAATCAATACAGACAGTTTTCTGAACACTATACATGCTTCCAAAGAGCTTTATTCCCCATATAAAGTAATTAGATCAAATAGAAATGACCCAAAATGGATGAATAATAGGCTCAAATATCTACTAGGGCATAAGAAAGGAATTTATAGGCGTATCAAAAGAGGTGAGGGTCATCTTATGAATCAGTATATTGACATTAAGAGGGACATTAAAAAGGGGATAAGAAAAATGCTAAAAGGGACTATGAAAGTAAAGTTGTTAGGGATTCTAAAACTAACCCAAAAAGTTTTTTCCAGGTCTATAGAACAAAAGTTAGAGATAAGATAATTTTTTTTTTTTTATTATCACACTGGCCGATTCCCACCAAGGCAGGGTGGGCCCGAAAAAGAAAAACTTTCACATCATTCCATCCATCACTGTCTTGCAGAAGGGTCATTAACACTACAGTTTTTAAACTGCAACATTAACACCCCTCCTTCAGAGTGCAGTCACGTTCTTCCCATCTCCAGGACTTCAAAGTCCGGCCTGCCCCGGTTTCCCGAATCCCTCAAAATGTTGGGGGGATTGCTCACACTCCCAACAGCATCGTCAAGTATTAAAAACCATTTGTCTCCATTCACTCCTATCAAACACGCTCACGCATCTGCTGGAAGTCCAAGCACCCCTCGCACACAAAACCTCCTTTACACCCCTCCCTCCAAACCCTTCCTAGGCCGACCCCTACCCTCCCCGCCTTCCTCCACTACAGACTGATACACTCTTGAAGTCATTCTGTTTCGGCTTCCATTCCTCTCTACATGTCCAGAACCACCTCCAACAACCATTCCTCAGCCCTCTGGACAACATTTTTGGTAATCCACCGCACCTCCTCCTAACTTCCAAACTACGAATCTCTGCATTATATTCACACCACACATTTCCCTCAGACACGACATCTCCACTGCCCTCCAGCTTCTCCTCTCGCGCAACATCAACACCCACCTTCACACACCCATATAAGAGCGTTGGTAAAAACTATACTCTCATACATTCCCCTCTTTGCCTCCAAGGACAAAGTCTTTGTCTCCACAGACTCCAAAGGTGCACCACTCACTCTTTATCCCTCATCAATTCTAATGATTACCTCATCTTCATAGACCCATCCGCTGACACGTCCACCCCCAATATCTGAATACGTTTCACCTCCTCCATACACTCTCCCCCAATCTGATTATCAAATCTTTCATCACCTAATCTTTTTGTTATCCTCATAACCTTACTCTTTCCTGTATTCACCTTTAAATTTTCTTCTACACTATTGGCACACCCTAACCCAAATTCATCCACCAATCCTCTGCAACTTCTCTTTTTTCAGATAGCTCCCCAAATGCTGCACAGTTGTCATCGCAAAGAGCAGCTGTATGTGCGCAACTCCCACTTTGTGTGTGATTCTTTATCTTTACTCATCGCCTCTTGCCAAGACCCTCGCATTTTACTTCTCTTTACAACCCCAATCCTATAAATATATTAAACAACCACGGTGACATCACACATCCTATGTCTAAGGCCTACTTTTAACTGGGAAATAATTTCCCTCTTTCCTACATAACTCTAACTTGAGCCTCACTATCCTCGTAAAAACTCTTCACTGCTTTCAGTAAACCATACCTCCTACACATACACTTGCAACTTCTGCCCACATTGCCCCCCTAACCACCCTGTCATACGCCTTTTCCAAATCCATAAATGCCACAAAGACCTCGTTAGCCGGTGTGGAGTAATACTGTTCACTTATATGTTCCACTGTAAACACCTGGTCCCACACACCCCCACCTTTCCTAAACCTTCCTGTTTTCACTGCTATACCTATTCTCCGTCCTTACTCTTAATTCTTTCAATTATAACTCTACCATACACTTTACCAGTACACTCACAGAACTTAACCCCCGATAATTTTGCAGTTGTTTCCCCTTTTTCATTTATATGTAATTAGAGTGGGAACTGTGCTTTATACAAAGGAACTATGCATGCCTCTCGCCAATCCTAGGTACCTTACACTCTTCCATACAGTGAAGGACTGAAAACCTGAACAAGTGTTTTATGGTGACATTCTGACAATGTAGTGAAACACTTTAGGAATGTCATAAATGGAATGGTGAGGTACAGTCCTCTACATGGCAGATATGTTGTGCACAGAGTTTCCAGTGACTCTCAAGCTGCTCCTAGTGGCATGAAAGAAGAAGGGAAGGTAACCCCGAAAGGGACTTTGCCACCACAAGTCCTAATGGAATGGGGATTCCCTTCCTAAACACTCAGACCCACACACCACACTCCCCCCTTCCCATCCCATCAATCATCACCATCTTCAATAAAGGTAAGTGTCATGTAACTGTGCATGTCTTCTTCATTTGTGTGTATTAAAAATTAATATTATCATGGTGTTAATTTTGTTTTTTTCAATACCTTTTTGGGTGGTCTTGCACGTATTATTTGATCCAAAAATTTCTATGGGGAAAATTAACTGACTAACAATTATTTTGAACTAACGATGAGCTCCAGGCAACGGATTAATAGCGTTACGGGTTAAATTTTGGTGTACATTAAGAACATCTTTCCATCCAGTATATTTGCCCAAGTTTCATAAGGTAGTCCAACAAACAACTGAGAATCTAGTTCCCTACGACAAAGTCAAGAGCCTCTCACTACGTCAAGGTACCCCCTTGAGGCCCACTCGCATCTTGAAATTTCGCTCAATCTGGAGGCAAAAATCGACCGAAGCGAATGCACGAATCTTGAAAAACACGCACGTTGGGACACGTCGTAAGTAGAGGTTTCTCTGTATTAACAATATATCAGTACACTACTGTAATACATGTAAAAATAAAATAATAAATTTTAATTACCAAAATGCTATAAAAATGGTGCAGTAATCAAAGAAATGTTTATGAATAGTGCCATATCAAAGATGGTTGACACAAAACCCACTACCATATAGTATGCTCCTCACTTATTGACAATTCATTTACGATGTGGTCATAGGAACTGAAACTCTGTCATTAAGTGAGGAGAGGCTGTATTAAAATATGAAAATACTTTAAAAAAACGTGAAATTTTGGGAAAGTTTCCAGACATAATGGACAACGTCCTCGTGAGAATGTAAAACAAACCGTGGCAGCGGTGAGCGTATTAGAAAGTCAGTGAGGGGAGCCTTATAGCAAGTTTTGGTCAAATTTGAAATGTCCGTATTAGTGGAACGCCGAAAAGCAAAACGCCCATAAAGCAGGCCCTACCTTGATCAATTTCAGTAGTTATCTAGTGTCATGTTTTGGGTTTGAGGATATGTGAAGAGTTTCCTGTGACTGCTGCATCAAATTGTTTACAACAGAACTGGATGGTGGAATTATTTGGTGTCATTAAAATTTCACAGTGACAGTCTGGGTGTAAGTGTGACAGTCTTGTGGTGTACATGTGATTGTCTTGTTGTGTGAGTGGTGACAGTCTTGTATGTAAGAGTGACAGTCTTGGTATGTAAGTGTTACA
Source organism: Cherax quadricarinatus (assembly GCF_026875155.1). Lineage (NCBI taxonomy): Eukaryota > Metazoa > Arthropoda > Malacostraca > Decapoda > Parastacidae > Cherax > Cherax quadricarinatus. Next base: position 40,012,065 of record NC_069399.1, read on the forward strand.
GTCTAAGTATGTCACTGTAACTGTAAGTGTGACAGATATGGTGTGTAAGTGTGATTCTTGTTGTGTGTGTATAATTTGGTGTAAAAAGTTTATAAGTGTGTTATGTTGGGGTTGTAAGTGTGACAGTTAAAGAAGTGGTTGTAGTAGTGTGGTAGTTAGCGAGTCAGTGACCACCCAAGCCATGCAGCCATGGCAAAGAACTCTTGAAACCATCCACAGATAGTTACATGGAGGTGCTACCTTACTCTGGAATGATGTGTTAGTTTGGTGGAGATATGTCACAGGAAGTGCACACCTAGTCTGGTATGAGTGTGCAGCAAATCCTTGATCAATATTTTGCATTCTGGCAAGATTGCTAGTCCTTTTTTATGTTTACCTGGAGAGAGAGTTCCGGGGGTCAACGCCCCCGCGGCCCGGTCTGTGACCAGGCCACCTGGTGGATCAGAGCTTGATCCACCAGGCTGTAGCTGCTTGGCTGCACGCAAACCAACGTACGAGCCACACCCGGCTGGTAAGGAACCGACTTTAGGTGCTTGTCCAGTGCCAGCTTGAAGACTGCCAGGGGCCTGTTGGTAATCCCCCCTTTATATATGCTGGGGAGGCAGTGAACAGTCCCCTGCCCTGATACTTATTGTATGGTCTCTAACGTGGCTAGTGACACCCCTGCTTTGCATGGGGGGGGAAGGAAGGTGCATCATCTGCCAATTCTTTTGCTTTCGTAGTGATGATTTTCTGTGCAAGGTTTCGGTACCTATCCCTCTAGGATTATTCCAGTGAATAAATCATGTATCTCTCCGCTCCCGCCCTGCATTCCAGGGAAACAAGTTCATGAACCTCAAGCGCTCCCAGTAATTGAGTTTTTTATCTCCGTATGCGCGCCGTGAAGGTTTCTCTGTACATTTTCTAGACAGCAATTTCACATGCCTTGAAAGGTGCTGTTTAGTGGTGCAGCAGTATTCAGCCTAGATAGGAACTAGTGACGCTGAAAGTGTCATCCATGGTCTTGGCCTCCCAAGTGTGAAGTTCTCATTATCCATCCTGTCATTTTTCAGCAGATGCGATTGATACAATGTTTATGGTCCTTGAAGGTGAGATCCTCCGACATGATCACTCCCAGGTCTTTGAGACGAGGTGTTTCGCTCTATTTTGTTGCCAAATTTGTTTGTACGCTGGTGGAAGATTTATTTCCCTCGTGTTTACCATATCTGAGTAATGAAAATTTCTCATCGTTGAACTTCAATTGTTTTCTGCAGCCCTGAAGATACGGTTGATGTCCGCCCTGGAGCCCTTGCTGTGTCCTGCAATGGAAGACACTGTCATGCAGATTCGGGTGTCATCTGCAAAGGAAGACACGGTGCTGTGGCTGACATCCTTGTCTAAAGACGTCTGATATGAGGCTGAGGAACAAGATGGGAGTGAGTAACTGTGGCCTTGTGAACAGAGCTTTTTAAAACCGTAGCTGCCTCGGACTTTACTCTGTTGACGACTACTCTCTGGTTCTGTTTTGAGGAAATTATAGATCCATCGACCGACTTTTCTGGTAATTCCTTTAAGCACGCATTTTGGTGCGCTATTACACCATGGGTCAAACTTGTTCGAAGGCTTTTTGCAAAGTCTGTATATATTACATCTGCATTCTTTTATCTGTCTAGTGCATTTAGGACCTTGTCTAGTGATCGCAATAGTTGAGACAGACAGGAGGCAACCTGTTCTAAACCCATGTTGCCCTGGGTTGGTAACTGATGGGATTCTAGAGTTGGTTATCTTGCGTCTTAGGACCCTTCAAAGATTTTTATGATAATGGGATGTTTAGTGCTATCCGGTCTGTAGTTCATTGCTGTTGCTTTACTGCCTCCTTTGTGGAGTGGGGCTATGTCTGTTGTTTTTAGTAACTGTGGGACACTCCGTGTCCAAGCTCCCTCTCATAGGATGGAAAAGGCTCGTGATAGGGCTTCATGCAGTTTCTTGATGAACACGGAGTTCCAACGATCGGCCCGGGCAAGTGCAGGGGCAATGTCATTTATCGCCTGTTTCCGAAGTCATTTGGCATCCAGGATAGACATCGGATAGGCTTGTTTAACCCAAATTTTGTGGCTCTCTCATAAAAAATTCATTTTGATTCTTTCGACTCTCAGTCTGGTTAGGCGCTTCAAAAAACTGAGTCATATTGGTACTTAGTAGCTCACTCATTTCCTTGCTGTCATCTGTGTAGGAAGACCCATCTTGTTTTAAGTAGGGGTCCATACTGGATGTTGTTCTCGACTTTGATTTGCATAGGAGAAGGAAATACTTGGGGGGGGGGGGGGGCGTCGATTTCATTTATTGCTTTTAGTTCTTCCGCGATTCCTGACTCCTGTAAGATTCTTTAGCTTGAGTCGATGCTTGCTATTTCTTGAACCAGTGTCTCCCTACCATTTCAGATATATGACCTCTTTAGGCCTCTCTGGTTATTTCTTTTCCGTCGCCTGTAAAGGGCGCGCATGTCTCTTTCTATTTTTTTACATCTACTCTCCTTTTTCTTTAGAGAATAGCCTTGTGCATACATCGATTGCCACCAAGTTAATCTGTTCTAGGCTTAACGTTGGGGTCTGTGTTGCTTAGTATATCTTCCATCTTATATCGGTTGGACTTGGTTTACTTGGTCCCACTTTATAGTTTTTTTGTTATTGAAGTTGAATTTGGTGAATGCTCCCTCGACTAATCGCGTTATGTCGGTCTGGGCTCCGCGCATACATGTCTGAACCTGAATTATTGTTGTGATCTGAGTATTATTGTTTTTTGATATGTAACTTCTTATCAGATCATCATTGTTAGTGAAGATGAGGTCTAGTGTATTCCTCCAGTCTAGTAGGCTCTATATTTGCTGGATTAAATTGAATTTTGTGCAGAGATTTAAAAGCATCGTGTGAGGTGAATTTTCATCAGAGCTGCCTCCTGGTGTTATTACTGCAACAATATTAATTTGCTATATATCCTCCATTTTAGGTGCCTTAAGTTGAAATTTCCGCCAGGAGCAGATGTTTGGTGTCAGAGCTGGAAGATCTTTCCAGACAGTGGTCAATTTTTTAACAAGCTGTTCCTGAATTGCTGTGATTGTTGCAACCGGAGCTTGTAACTGCCACAATGACTAGGTTTGGTTCTCGACCTTTACTAGCTAAAAAACGTCCACTACATCATTTTTGGAGCATTTAGCAGTTCTGTTGCACACAAGTGACACTCTGCAATGTAGCAGGCCAACCTCCCCTTTTGCCTGTTCACTCTTCAAATCTGCATAGTTTGTACGGGGAATCCATATTTGTGTCCAAGTGATCCTTAATAATGTGGGTCTCAGTGAAGCCGCGAACATTGCTTAGCCTCTGCAAGCAGTCCACGGATGAAAGGTATTTTGTTGTTTGTTTGCAGGCTTTTTAGTCCTGGAGCATATTTGCAAAGAAGAATGTCATCGACTGGTGTATTGTTTGGTCATTATGTGGGGGATTTTTTCTCCGCATTAGTATCTGTATCTGTTGTTTGGATGGAGTCCATCGACTGTGTTCCACTTCCAGGAATGACTGGATTTGGTGTACCGATTCGAGCCAGTTCTGCCAGTTTTTTTTTCCTTCCTGCACTAAAGAAAACCTCTCCCTCTTGAGAGTGTGCTGTGGCTACCCAGTTTCCCATGGCCCTTGAGATGTTTTTTGTAGATGATCTTTTGTACCCTGTAGATGTTGTCCTGGAATTTAAGTATAGCAGCACCATCTATCCTGTACGAAGAGGTACACATTCAGGGTGAAAAAGCTTACAGAAGGGAGTTTGCATTTTCCTGTTGTCATATGGGCGATGGCATTTTCAGGTTTTCCATAGTTGCACATCCCGTCTTTTTTCCAGATTTCCCATGTCTGCCTGATACCAATGCATAGTATGTGCCACAGGCTTGGTTCCGTTTGCTTGGGTTTCTGTGACTGTATTCCCGTTGGTGCATGTATCCCTGTCCTTATTCCTACCTCCCTAGCACCAACAATGAGCACCCACCAGTTGTTTTTGGTAATATATCCTCACAATAGCTAGTGGAGTCCACTTGTTTGCTATTTCTTGTGGATTTCTAGTTTGCAATATTGGGTTTTATCTTATCTTTGACGTTACAGCGTTTTTCCCGCACTATGGCTTCCTGCCCCTCGATCGATCTGTCATTTTATATGTATTCCGAGTCTATGTGCGTATAAGAGAGCCACGACTAACCTGGACAAAATCTCCAGCTTACATCACACCCATACTGTCTCCCAGGACAGCACCTCCACTTCACACAAGTGGAGGCGTTACGGCGTCCCAACGCACCTCCAGCTTCACCATTTACTGATCTCCCAGACAGCACCTCCAGCCTCAATGACCATTACTGTCCTCCCCAGGACAGCCACTAACAGCCTGGCACATTTACTGACTACCAGGACATCACCGAACCGTACAGTTCTTCTGACTACATGCCATTATCAAGGGCAGTACCCATTCAGCCAGACTTTTTATGTTCCCATCTGTTGTAGAAAGCTTCCAGGTTGTCTATGAAAGCAGCTTTGATTGTATCCTCTTTTAAATACCCTTGTGATTTTAGACACAGATTTTCCTCATTTGGGCAAACCCAAAAACACTGTTCCCTTTTAATACTGCTTGTACTAGTTGATTTGGATACTGCACAAGGGGTTGTGACAAAACCAATTTCCACAAAAATGACAATTTATCCATGTGGAAGCCCATTTTTGTTTGATTGACTGCAACTATACAGAGCTTCATATGATTTGAGTGGTTGATTTAACTGTAAATTCTACTAGCAACCTCTTGATACTCTATTTAATAAACCTCTTAATGAAGCTCTAGCTAATTTGTATTTCCTATTTCTAACTAATTGGACAGCTTACCATGTAGTTCCTGATTTATATTATTGTTTGTGTTTGATAAGGGCTCCTACAACCCCATCCGTTTACAGTCTGCTCTATTTTCCAACGAATCACGTTTGAACCAGTCAATGGTCCGGACTATCGAGGTTTCGGACCAGTCGAGGGTTCGGACCCATTCGATCTGATCTGATCAGTGGTCACTTATTTAAAACATACTAGTCGGTGATTTGGGCTAACACATGAAGGATCTACGTACTGAAAATATCTACCCGAGTAATAGTGTGATTTTGATTGATACAAAAGTATAACTTGCGTGTATGTAGAGCCGGTGATTTCTGGCAGCTCCTACAGTGATAACGGTCGAGCCTCAACACTTGTTTTATCAATCGCTGTATCCTAGCTTTTTTTTTTTTTTGGGGGGGGGGTTTTTTGTCTCCACCACAATAAATGCTAATTAATCACTATAGTTGACTGGTGGAATTTTGGAGAAGGACGCTTTTTCTGTAGTAATAATTTGCTTCTCGTTTGTGATATTGCACCACTGGTAAACTACAGATAAATATGAAATTCACAGTAACGTCTGTATTTCAAGAAAAAAAGAAACTAATGAAAGTCACTCCACTCCACTAAGTACCATTATAAATACTGTTAGTTGCTACTAAGAACACTGTATTCTGCGTATTCACTGGTATCACTTAGTACCTAAGACGACAGGTATTCATAAAAGTTCTACTTACCCTCAGCGAACACTGTACTGTCTTAATAGTTATTTAATTCTGTAATAAATCCTAAAATCAGTTCAAACTTTTTGTCCGTGTAAGATACATCCAGCTTTGAAAGTGTAAAGCTACTCAAATTCTTGTAATATAAACCAATTCCAAAACACACTCACCTAGGCTGTGATGGGGTATGAGAGCCATAAGACCTACCAAAGTAACAACCTGGTTGATAACACAAGTACCACACAGGCCAGAGCTCAGGCTGTGATAGTAGGAAAACTCTTCAACGCCTTCAAAGTTCCAAGGGTAATGTTTAAAGTTGGGGTGTGTCCTAGGACCACCATCATCAACAGCCTGATGACCAGGATAGTCACACAAACAAGCCTGGCCCAGGACAGCTCTGGAGTAAAAAATCTCAGAACTCATCAAGATATGAAGATAAACTAATGACCCCGATAATACAGTTCCTGACATTTACAGTAGGGCCCTATTATATGGGGTATGGCAGGTTAGGTACCAGGCTACTGCCGTAAAGCAGAAATTATTGCCTAAAGTGGAATGCCCTTTTTTCCACTATAAATGCATATAAATGCAGATAACAAATTTGGCACTAACACATAAGAAGTTAGCAATAGAACTAGCAGTTAAAAACAATAAAAAGTTAAAAACACATACGGTACAACATAATACTTAACATAAAATACGTGTAGTTTTCATGTAGCATGAAGGTGAGATTTTATTGTGGAAAGTTTTTTAACAAAAAAAAAAAAAAAAAAAAAAAAAATCAGTGTGGTACTCCCCACACCTACACAAATACAGTGGACCCAAGGTATTCGTGGCCATCGGTATTTGATAAATCCGTATTCGATGCATTTTAACGCAACAATTTTGCCTCAGGTATCCGATGAAACACCCGGTATTTCGAACGATTCGTACAGACTTGTCACGTGTGGCCTGAACTGCCCCTTGTGCAACCAGTGTTCACAAGCCAGCCAGTGTTGCGCGCATCTAAGAATACATTCGGTAATTCCATATTATCCATATTAATCACTGTTTTTGGTGCTCTGTTTCTGGCAAAATAAGTCACCATGGGCCCCAAATATCTTCTAGTGCCAACCCTGTGGTAAAAAGGGTGAGAATAGTATGGAAATTAAGAAAGAGATTTTGAAGGGTTTGGGGCTAACCTTGAAAGCCTATGCCAGTTTGTGGAATCCCATTGTGCCTACTTCAAAAATAAGGAAATGTGTGCACAGTGGGTTGAATGCAAAAACTATATGGATGAAAATCACCCTAACACAGCTATTGCAAGCCGTGCAGGTGACTATTACAGTGACAGTGTTGTGGCCCAAATTTAGACAATAATAAAGGAACAGGAGGTACAGAGCTCTATGACAGATTTGTTGTGCGACAGAGGTCCCAGTGACCTCTCAAGTCTGGTCCGAGTGGCTATAAAAGAAGAAGGGAAGATAATCCCAGAAAAAGGACTTGCCTACCTCAAGTCCTAATGGAAGGGGATTCCCCTTCTAAACAATAACACCATCCACAACTCTCAGCTCCTTCCATCCCAACAATCACACCAATCTTCAATAAAGGTAAGGTCATGTAACTGTGCATTCGTTCTTCAGTTTGTGTGGTATTAAAATTAAATATTCATGTGTAAAAAATTTGTTTTTCATACTTTTGGGGGGGTCTTGCACGATTAATTTGATTTCCATTATTTTCTTATGGGGAAAAATTGATTCGCTTTTCTATATTTTCAATATTCGATGAGCTCTCAGGAAACGGATAATACGAATACCGGGGTGCCACAGTATACAACGAAATTTAAAGTACCCCAGAGCGATAACTATTATTATTACATGGTACCCCAAGTTTTCGGCCATTAAATCATTCCAGAAGCTGTTCAGTGCCGTTACTGAACAATTGTTCCCATCAGTAATAATGAAAATTATGAGTAGCCCATTCCAGACCCCAAAAATACACTTGCAAAAGCACTTACCATTTACATAATTGTTCGAGTTGGGAGTGTGCCAAAACTCAGGGTACAGTCCTCCATCCAAATCCGCATCATGGGACCTGTAGTGATGTCCCGGATTACAGATTTAGCTGGATTACAGAGTAGTTTGGTTAAAAACACTTAATAAAATGTAACCAACTTGACTGACGCAAAAAATCGAACTATTTCTGGTAATTGAGCTCAATTTCAAGGTACTTTCATCATGAAAGCAATCCAAAATCATGTCTATATCTGTAATATATCTTCCATTCTATCAAATGAGTCCAAAAAAAATGAGAATACAACATAAAAACCATACGAAAATATACTGCAAAGAGGCAGCTAATGTTTGAGATGAATCTCTCCCTTATTTACCATTCCGTCTTTTATTTTTTGTTGTATCTTAATAAGCATCTTTCCATCATACATTCCCCAAAGATTTCAATGAGATAGCCAACAAACAACCGAGAAAAAAATATTTACCAAAATTCATATATGGCAAAAATCATATATGCAAAAATCAATATAAGTCACGTTTGTCTGACTTTCATGTATCCTAGGTTCTCTATACATATGCTGCATGTATAAAAGTTATGTACGTATTTATGTATACCTGAATAAACTTATTTACTTCTATTTGTCAACTGAGTACAAGAAACTGCCCATTCACTTATTTCAACAACCCAATAAAGTGTCAGAAATTGCTAGTTTGCCGATTTCACACAACATTTCAACAGATTGGGCCAATTTCAAAATAGGAAATCCAGAATAAACAATTCTTGCAGACATTCCCTGACACTAAAAATAACATTTTCTCTGTTAAGTAACAAAAAAAGGAACAATGCTGTGACGGAACGATACACAAATAACCCGCACATAGAAGAGAGGCGCTAAGACGAACGTTTCGGTTCCGACTTGTACCATTACAAAGTCACACTAACCGAAGGTGGAGCAGGACCAGCTATATATATGGCCAGGAAGAGGTGTGGGGTAGTAGTAGTTAAAGTAGTGGGTGGTAGTAGTAGTAGCATGGTGGTGGTTAGTTAGTATAGAGTAAGTAGTAAGTGGTGGTAGTGTAGATATTGGGTAATTAAGGAGGAGGGAGCCAGTCAAATCAAAGAAAGGGGAAGTCACTGCAAAGAGCAGCTAGAAGCCCACAGGGAGCTAGGTGCCCACAGAGGGAGAGCAAGAGAACAAGGTGGGGGGAAGGAAGTGGATGAAATAAAAAAGAAGGAATCAGAAAACGACAGAAGAAAAGAAAACAAAAAAGGAAAGGAGGAAAGGGAAGAGGGAGAAGAAGAAGAAAAATGAGGAATCAAGGTTTAGTCATGGGTGTTCTGAATTTGGAGCATTTTACAATGTAGTGGGAGAGGAATCCTGGCTTCGTCACTGTAGATGTCCTTCCTCTCCCACTACATTTGTAAAATGCTTGTAAACACTGCACCCACGGAACAAGTGATGCGGGCTCAGGCGCACAGTGACGCGTCTCGAACGCTTCCACGTGGAGTTTTTTAGCGCTAGCCGAGGCAAAATATTTACGTAAAAATGTATCGTAAGGCGATTTAACGTATGCGAAATTCGTTCATTAGGCGAGGGTCCACTGAATGATTATTATTTTGTGCACTTATTGTGTTGTATACAATGAGAGTATTACGTATATGTACATTGCACCTTAACTTGGACTCACAGGACAAAGTTTACCGGGTGAGTCGGCTTCGCGCTGTAGTCATACATGTCTTCATTTTCTGCTAACTTTATACCTCTATAGCTCTGTAAGTACTGTATCGCAAAAATTTTTGGGGAGTGAGGCTTAACCTATGAAAGTCGAAAGCCCCACTCCCTGAAGTGTCTCCTGTTGTCGCAAAATATTAAAAAAAAAAAATTCTTATGAAAATGTTAAGATTATTTTTCTGACTGTTTTAGTCCAAAAAAATTTTTTTTCCCATATTACTTACGCCAGATATAGAGGCATGAAGTTTGGCAGAAAATGAGCCATGTATGGCAACAGCGGGACTGTGCCGCTCACCGGAAAACTTTGGTGGGAAGGTATTTGAAGTTTGTTGTTTTTTTTTCATTATTTATTTTTTCACATAACTTACATGGCTCTGGAGACCAACATAAGGTGCATGAACATGTATAAACTCTTGGATACAACTACAATAAGCACACAAACTAATTATCAATTATAAATATTGTTTACAAAACGTGTTTACAAAAACAAATACAAAAGATGTTTATTACTATTGTTTCTATTATAAACACCTACATCCAACTTTCGACCTAGCATGGTTCCGACCACCAGGTCGTAAAGTCGAAATGGACCGTAAGTCGAACCTTTGAAAAATTGCCGACATATTGGGAAAGGGCATAATGTCAAAACTTTCCTATATAAAACTACCACATACTACTGTAATGTAATGTACAATCATTATTTCATTCTTTTTAAACCAAATTTACTTCTTATTTGTTATATTTTAATTATCTTATGTACGCATATAATGTATAATGGTTAGTGAATGTATTGTAAAATTTTACATTGCATACAGTATCATATGTTACTATTATCTTTATTTATTGTCTACACAAGTGGAATGAGAGGAATACCACTGGTAGTGCATCCTGCCAGAAGTGTAGTATAACCTATACCCTAAGTAAAGAGAAACAACTCTGGAACATGTGTATTACGTATCAGGACTGGCTGGCTGGCTGGCCGGTCCTGATGGTTTGGGGCCGGGTGGTGGGCTGGCTGGCTGGATGGGTGGGTGGCCAGGTGGGTAGTGGGTGGGTGGCTGGATGATGGGTAGGTGGCGATGGGTGGCTGGAATGGTGGGTGGTGGCTGGATGGGTGGGTAGTTGGCTGACGAATGTGGCTGTCCCTGTATCTCTCCTTCCTGTATTCTCTCTCTCTCTCTCTCTGTATCTCACTCACACTGTATCTCTCTTCTCCTCTCGCTGTATCTCTCTCTCTCTCTTATCTCTCTCTCTCTGTATCTCTCTCTGTATCTCTCTCTCTCTGTTAAGAGAGAGATCTGTATCTCTCTCTCTCTGTAATCTCTCTCTCTCTGTGTATCTCTCTCCTCTCTGTACTCTCTCTGATATCTCTCTCTGTTATCCTCTCTGTATCTCTCCTCTCTCTGTATCTCTCTCTCTCTGGTATCTCTCTCTCTCTGTAACTCTCTCTCATCGTCTGTATCTCTCTCTCTCTGTATCTTCTCTCACTCTCTGTATCTCTCTCTCTTCTGTTATCTCTCACTCTCTCTCCGTCCTCTCATCTCTCTCTCTCTCTCTCTCTCTCTCTCTCCTCTCTCTCGTCTCTCTTCTCTCTCTCTTCTCTCCTCTCTCTCTCTCACAGGTACACAAAAGTCAAGTTATCATACATATTAAAAATTACCTAGGATAACCCAGAAAATCAGACAAAGTGCTATACAGTTGGATCTGTGCCCATGCCCTAATTAATAATAATGTTAATAAACATTAATATTACAATAATACATATGTAAAATATTAATAATATTATTATTAAGCTATAATATAATAATCGTGTCAACTCATTACATACCTTAAAATAAATCTGTATTTTTAATGTAGAGTGGAAGGTGAGTAAACAAGATTAAATGAATAAATGAGAGAGGAATGAGGAATGTAAATTTAACGAGTTATGTAAACAAACGTTGTTTGTTTTTGTTGTTACCAGCCCGACACTCGAATGGTTCCCTGTTCCAAAGTCAAAGCCCGACCGAAAAAACATCTCATATTTGTTAATTTATATTTATGTAGCATGTTTTATTATATATTTTGAAAATAAATCATAGAATGGATTAAGCAAAAATGTCTTGTTAACGTTATTATACCTTTTATAATGCCCTGCAGTGATTATTATTGTTTTAGCACTTAATTAATATGGCATCTTCAAGACCAATTACACTCATAAGGAGTGGCTCTGGAACTGGTCAACTTAATAACAGACGCACAGGTAGACAGATACAGAGGAAGACAGACAGAAAACAGACACAGGTAGACAAAAGACAGACACAGGTAGACAAAGACACACAGGTAGACAAAGACAGACACAGGTAGACAGAAAGACACACAGGTAGACAGGAAGACAGACACACAGAGATACAGACAGACACACAGGTAGAAACAACAGACACAGTAGAACATAAGAACAGACACAGGTAACAAAGACACACAGGTAACAGAAAGACAGACACACGGTAGACAAAAGACAGACAAATAAACAGACACACAGAGATACAGACAGTTTATACAGGCTGACAGATACATACAGTTTATCAGCACCAGTGAAACAAATAGAGAGTGCGGGGAATAGGATGTGGCCGGGCTTGGCACACAATCTCCAGTGCAAGATTCAGACTTCATCTTATGGGCCATGGTGAAATTTACTGTCCAGTTAGTACATTATTACAGTATGATGCTGCCTGCATGACGCATTGCTGCCGCAAGTGTTGTCAAATGTTGTACAGTGGGCGCATCATCAGCCCAGTCCCAGCTGCCAGAAGACAGTCGTAAGTCGAGTGAACGTAATGTTCGAGACAGGTCTTAAGTCAAATGGTAGGTGTATATACCAGTATACATTCACTGGCCATATTCCTAGAAGTTCTGCAGCTTGTGTAACTCTTTGAAACATGATGTCATTACCAACATGTGTTTTACCGCTCCTCACACAAAACCATTGTGTGTGCATTTGTTATGGAAGTTTGTTTTTATTTGCAAAGACCAAAACACCTCGTCTGAGCAGTTTTCCTTTCGAAGTAATTGCGAGCAGTTTGTATATGTAGTTATCCTTGGTAAATGTCTGTCATCATTCTTTCCTGTCATCCTTTCCTGCATTCCTTTCCTACCTCCTTCCTACTTCCTGCATTCCTTTCCAACCTTCTTGCCAATCCTTTCTACCTTCCTTCCTACATTCCTTCGTCTTTCCTACTTTTTTTCCTTCCTTTAACGTCACGTCCTTCCTTCCATTCCCTGCCTTCCCTTCTTCCTTCTGGTTTCTATAATATATGTACACTATGATATAGCACAGATACTTCATATAACTGCTATAATCTTCATTCTCGGCAAGCTGTTAATAATTTAGAAATTTTCAGAGGAACAGGGTGCTAGCGACCCCTAACAATTCAATTTACTTTAGCATTGAATGGAAGTACGACTGTAATCAAAGGCTAGCGATAACTCAGTAACAGTCCCAGATTTTCGCTTAGCAAATTATACGATGGGCTTTAGAGAACACTTATCATCTGTTGAACTGGTAACGAAGAGAGCAATCAATACAGACAGTTTTCTGAACACTATACATGCTTCCAAAGAGCTTTATTCCCCATATAAAGTAATTAGATCAAATAGAAATGACCCAAAATGGATTGAATAATAGGCTCAAATATCTACTAGGGGCATAGAAAGGACTTTATAGGCGTATCAAAAGAGGTTTATGGTCATCATATGAATCAGTATATTGACATTAAGAGGGACATTAAAAAGGGGATAGGAGGAAAATGCTAAAAGGGACTATGAAAGTAAGTTGTTAGGGATCTAAAACTAAAGCCAAAAAGTTTTTTCAGGTCTATAGAACAAAAGTTAGAGATAAGATAATTTTTTTTTTTTAGTATCAAACAGGCCGATTCCCCACCAAGGCAGGGTGGGCCCGAAAAAGAAAAACTTTCACATCATTCCATCCATCACTGTCTTGCAGAAGGGTCATTAACACTACAGTTTTTAAACTGCAACATTAACACCCCTCCTTCAGAGTGCAGTCACGTTCTTCCCATCTCCAGGACTTCAAAGTCCGGCCTGCCCCGGTTTCCCGAATCCCTCAAAATGTTGGGGGGATTGCTCACACTCCCAACAGCATCGTCAAGTATTAAAAACCATTTGTCTCCATTCACTCCTATCAAACACGCTCACGCATCTGCTGGAAGTCCAAGCACCCCTCGCACACAAAACCTCCTTTACACCCCTCCCTCCAAACCCTTCCTAGGCCGACCCCTACCCTCCCCGCCTTCCTCCACTACAGACTGATACACTCTTGAAGTCATTCTGTTTCGGCTTCCATTCCTCTCTACATGTCCAGAACCACCTCCAACAACCATTCCTCAGCCCTCTGGACAACATTTTTGGTAATCCACCGCACCTCCTCCTAACTTCCAAACTACGAATCTCTGCATTATATTCACACCACACATTTCCCTCAGACACGACATCTCCACTGCCCTCCAGCTTCTCCTCTCGCGCAACATCAACACCCACCTTCACACACCCATATAAGAGCGTTGGTAAAAACTATACTCTCATACATTCCCCTCTTTGCCTCCAAGGACAAAGTCTTTGTCTCCACAGACTCCAAAGGTGCACCACTCACTCTTTATCCCTCATCAATTCTAATGATTACCTCATCTTCATAGACCCATCCGCTGACACGTCCACCCCCAATATCTGAATACGTTTCACCTCCTCCATACACTCTCCCCCAATCTGATTATCAAATCTTTCATCACCTAATCTTTTTGTTATCCTCATAACCTTACTCTTTCCTGTATTCACCTTTAATTTTCTTCTTTTGCACACCCTACCAAATTCATCCACCAACCCTCTGCAACTTCTCTTCAGAATCTCCCAAGAGCACAGTTGTCATCAGCAAAGAGCAGCTGTGACAACTCCCACTTTGTGTGTGATTCTTTATCTTTTAACCCCACGCCTCTTGCCAAAGACCCTCGCATTTACTTTCTTACAACCCCATCTATAAATATATTAAAACAACCACGGTGACATCACACATCCTTGTCTAAGGCCTACTTTTACTGGGAAATAATTTCCCTCTTTCCTACATACTCTAACTTGAGCCTCACTACCCTCGTAAAAACTCTTCACTGCTTTCAGTAACCTACCTCCTACACCATACACTTGCAACTTCTGCCCCATTCCCCCCCTATCCACCTGTCATACGCCTTTTCCAAATCCATAAATGCCACAAAGACCTCTTTAGCCTTATCTAAATACTGTTCACTTTATGTTTCACTGTAAACACCTGGTCCACACACCCCTACCTTTCCTAAAGCCTCTTGTTCATCTGCTATCCTATTCTCCGTCTTTTCTTTAATTCTTTCAATTATAACTCTACCATACACTTTACCAGGTACACTCAACAGACTTATCCCCCTATAATTTTGCACTCTCTTTTGTCCCTTTGGCCTTTATACAAAGGAACTATGCATGCCCCTCTGCCAATCCTAGGTACCTTACCTCTTCCATACATTTATTAAATAATTGCACCAACCACTCCAAAACTATATCCCCACCTGCTTTTAACATTTCTATCTTTATCCCATCAATCCCGGCTGCCTTACCCCCTTTCATTTTTTCTACTGCCTCACGAACTTCCCCCACACTCACAACTGGCTTTTCCCTCACCCCTACAAATGTTTTCCCTCTTGCCCATACCGAAACCCACAGTTTCCCTATCTTCATCAACTTTAACAATTCCTCAAAATTCCCCCCATTTTCCCCAAATTTCCTCAACTCCCATTTAATAACTCCCCTCTCCTATTTTTATTGAAAAAACCCCTTTTGTTCTCTAGGCTTTTTTAACTTGTTAACTCATTCCAAAATTTTTTTTTTTCAAAAAAATTTGTTGATAACATTCACCCACTCTCTCTTTTTGCTCTTTTTTTACTTTGTTTCCCCACTCTCTTAACTTCTCTCTTTTTTCCATATACTTTCCCCCCCTTGCTCCCCTTCTACTTTGTAAAAAATTCTC
Source organism: Cherax quadricarinatus (assembly GCF_026875155.1). Classification (NCBI taxonomy): domain Eukaryota; kingdom Metazoa; phylum Arthropoda; class Malacostraca; order Decapoda; family Parastacidae; genus Cherax; species Cherax quadricarinatus. The sequence continues at coordinate 40,027,422 of NC_069399.1, forward strand.
ATATGCAAATTTTTTCTCCCTTACTACTCTCTTTACATCATCATTCCCCCCAATGCTCTCTTCCCTCCTGCACCCACTTTCCTGTAACCACAAATTTGCTAAAAACACTCTAACACTCTTTTTTAAACCTCCCCCCATACCTCTTGAAACCATTCCCATGCTCCTTACCCATCATCCTCCAATAGTTTTAAAATTTTTACCCTAACTGCCTCCTTTTTAGTTTATAAACCTTCACCTCTTCTTCCCTGATGCTTCTATTCCCCTTGATCCCATCACCTTTACTCTCAGGTGCTACAACTAAAAAGGATCTGATTATCTGTGGCCCCTTTTAAAAAAACGACACCGAAGTCTACTCAACAGTCTTTTATCCCCATACATAACCAACAAATACTGTCATTTGCCCTACACATATTGTGTAACTTATTTATCCTCTTTTTCTTAAAATATTATTACCTATAACAAACCCTTTTTACAAAGTTCAATCAAGGGCTCCCATTTTCATTTAAAATGGCACCCCAAAATTACCTACCACACCCTCTCTAAAAGTTTCTCCCACTTTAGCATTCAAGTCCCCTACCCCAAATTTCTCTCTCCTTGGTTCAAAGGCTCCCATCATTTTACTTAACACTCCCAAAATCTCTCTCTCTCCCCTGCATTCCTCTCTTTCCAGGGGCTAAACCCCCTTATTATGACCCACTTCTCGATCCAACCTTTACTTTAAACCCCAATAATTCTTGAATTACAAATTATATTCTCTTTCTCCTTCCCTAATGTTTATTTAAAATTACTGCTACCCCTTCCTTTGCTCAAACTCTCTCAGATACTCCAGATTTAATCCCATTTTTTTCCCCCCCACAAAACTCTCCTCCCCCCTTCCTTTGTTTCGTTTGGGGCCGGCATCCAACTTCTTTTCTTTCATAACATCAGCAATCATCTTTTTTTGTACCGCATACATCCACGAAATTTTAAGCAACCCGTTTTATAAAGTTTTTCTTTTCTTTTTTTTAGTAATTGTATACGGAAAAGGGGGTTACTACCCTTTTGCCCCCGGTTTTTAGTCGCCTCATACAACGCATGGTTACGGAGGAAGATTCTTTTCCACTTCCCCATGGAAATAGAAGAAATAAAAAGAAAAGAGTTTTTAAAAAAAGGAAAAAACCCTAGAGTATGTATATATATATATGATGTGCGTGTCTGTGAAGTGTGACCAAAGTGTAAGTAGGAGTAGCAGATACCTTTTATTTTAGGTTTATGAGACAGAAAAGAAAACCAGAATCCTCCCATCATGCAAAACATTACAGGTTTTGTTTCACATTCATCGGCAGGGGGTTATTTCCCTGGGGGGTTTGCGTTACCAACCTATACTAGATAAGTCCCCTTAAAAATAAATGGGCACCTTTCGACAAAGAGAATGAAATTGTTGATTTTAATAATTTTTTCTCTCAGTTTTTTTTCACAGGAAGGATAAAAAGTATTCCAGTAATTAATTTTTCAGGGGCTAAAGAAGATAAATTTTTAAAATCACAGTCCTATGAGATGGTTTGAAGGATAGACCAAATGAGCAAAAAAAGCGCCGGGTCCTGATGAGGTTTTTTCGGGTTCTTAAGGGAAAGCAAAATGGAACTTGTGAACCTTAATAATATTTTTAATTTATCTCTTCAAACAGGTGTAGTGTTTTTATATGTGGAAGAGGTAATTAACTCCTATTTTTTTAAAAAAGGGGACAATTTTGTTACCCTCAAAAATTTCCGCCCCGTAACCTGATTCAATTGTAGGCAAAATTTACTAGAGTCAATTATAGCTGAGATTATAAGAAGCCATCTCGATAAACATAGCTTGATTAATGATACTCAGCATGGATTCACAAGAGCCGTCTTGTCTAACTAATTTATTAACTTTCTTCAGTAAAGCTTTTGAGGCTGTTGACCACAATAAAGAATTTGATATTATTTACTTAGATTTTAGTAAGGCTCTTGATAGAGTTCCGCACCATAGACTGTTAAAGAAAGTGGCAGCTCATGGCATTGGGGAAAAAGTGCTCTCGTGGATCGAGTCATGGCTCACTAACAGGAAGCAGAGAGTGTCCATAAATGGGGTTAAATCCGAGTGGGGATCTGTAACAAGTGGCGTTCCACAGGGATCAGTCTTGGGCCCATTGTTGTTTATAATATATATCAATGATCTTGATGAGGGAATTACTAGTGATATGAGCAAATTCGCCGATGACACAAAGATAGGTAGGATAATTGATTCAAACGTAGATGTTATGGAACTTCAGGAGGATTTAAACAAACTCTATTCTTGGTCAGAAAAGTGGCAGATGCAGTTCAATGTAGATAAATGCAAGGTTCTGAAGCTTGGGAGTGCCCATAACCCTAGTACTTATAAGTTAAATGATGTAGAACTTAGCCATACAGATTGCGAAAAGGACTTGGGGGTTATGGTGAGCAGCAACCTTAAACCAAGACAGCAATGCCTAAGCGTACATAATAAGGCAAATAGATTACTGGGATTTATATCAAGAAGTGTAAGCAACAGAAGTCCAGAGGTCATACAGCAGCTTTATACATCATTAGTAAGGCCTCGCCTAGATTATGCAGCTCAGTTCTGGTCTCCGTATTACAAAATGGACATAAATTCATTAGAAAACATTCAGCGTAGGATGACTAAATTAATACATAGCATTAGAAATCTTCCTTATGTAGAAAGATTGAAGACTCTTAAGTTACATTCACTTGTTAGACGAAGAATGAGGGGAGACCTGATCGAAGTGTATAAGTGGAAGATAGGTATTAATAAAGGGGATATTAATAAGGTCTTGAGGATGTCTCTCCAAGAGAAAAACCCGCAGTAATGGATTTAAATTAGATAAGTTTAGATTTAGAAAGGACATAGGAAAGTATTGGTTTGGAAATAGGGTAGTTGATGAGTGGAACAGTCTACCTAGTTGGGTTATTGAGGCTGGGACTTTGGGTAGTTTCAAATCTAGGTTGGATAAGTACATGAGTGGGAGGGGTTGGATTTGAGTGGGACTTTCACATCAGAGCTTATTTCTTGGGTGGCATTGAAAATTGGGTTGGGCAAATGTTTTGTTAGTGGGATGAATTGTAAAGGACCTGCCTAGTATGGGCCAGCAGGCCTCCTGCAGTGTTCCTCCTTTCTTATGTTCTTGTCTTGTGTGCGAGTGTGTGGCTTATAATTGTTTTGAGCAGGAGTCAGCAGCTGTCAAAATGACATATTGTCTCATTACTCACTCCCCCTCCCGCCTGTCAAAACAATGGGGTCGGATGCTGCTTCCCCTCCATTCTATCTAATTATCTTTCTCCCTCATTCTATCTCTTTCAATCTGTCTCTCTCTTTCTATCTGTCTGTCTATCTCTGTCTCACAGGTACACATAAATACAAGTATACATAGTGTAAATTACCTAGGATAACCCAAGAAATCCAGACAAACTGCTATACTCTGCTTGAAGATGTGAGTAAATCGTGATGATGACACAGTCTTGTGGCTCTCTCTGAGACAGAGCTAGACGGATAGACAGGAAGCTTGGCAGACAGACAAATAGACAGACAGAAATGTTTGTGTACCAGCAAACACAAAGCAAGGACGCTGGTCATCTAATCTTTTCTTATCAGCTGTACCCTCTCCCACCCTCGTTTACGCTCATCAAACGTCAGCTCTTATCAGATGTTATCTCCCCTTATCTTGTCAGTCATGGGTGGACTTTTTTTCATGCTTCAAGGGAACATGTTATTACATATTATTATTATTATTACATATTATTATTCTTCTTCCTCCTCCTCCTCTTCTTCATCTTCTTCCTCTTCTTCCTCTTCTTCTTCTTCCTCTTCTTCCTCTTCCTCTTCTCTCTTCCTCTTCTACTTCCCCTCCTCTTCTTCCTCTTCCTCTTCTTTTCCTCTTCTTCTTCTTCTTTTCTCTTCTTCTTCTTCTTCTTTCTTCTTCTTCTTCTTCTTCTTCTTCTTCTTCTTCTCTTCTTCTTCCTCTTCTTCCTCTTCTTCTTCCTCTTCTTCTTCCCCTTCTTCCTCTTCTTCCTCTTCTTCTTCTTCTTCTTCTTCTTCTTCTTCTTTCTTCTTCTTCTTCTTCTTCTTCTTCTTCCTCTTCTTCCTCTTCTTCTCCTCTTCTTCCTCTTCTTCCTCTTCTTCCTCTTCTTCTTCCTCTTCTTCCTCTTCCTCTTCTTCCTCTTCTCCCTCTTCTTCTTCCTCTTCTTCTTTTTTCTTCTTCCTCTTCTTCCTCTTCTTCCTCTTCTTCCTCTTCTTCTTCCTCTTCTTTTCTTCCTCTTCTTCTTCCTCTTCTTTTTCTTCTTCCTCTTCTTCCTCTTCTTCCTCCTCTTCCTCTTCTTCCCCTTCTTCTCTTCCTCTTCTTCTTCTTCCTCCTCTTCTTTTTCTTCCTCTTCTTCCTCTTCTTCCTTTTCTTCCTCTTCTTCTTCCTTTCTTCCTCTTCTTCTTCTTCCTCTTCTTCTTCTTCTTCCCCTTCTTCTTCTTCCTCTTCTTCTTCCTTTCTTCCTCTTCTTCCTCTTCTTCATCTTCTTCCTCTTCTTCTTCCTCTTCTTCTTCCCTTCTTCTTCTTCCTCTTCTCTTCTTCCTCTCCTCTTCTTCCTCTTCTTCTTCCTCCCTCCTTTCTTCCTCTTCTTTTCTTCTTCTTCTTCTTCTTCTTCTTCTCTTCTTCTTCCTCTTCTTCTTCTCCTCTTCTCCTCTTCTTCTCCTCCTCTTCTTCTCCTCCTCTTCTCTCCTCCTCCTCTTCTCCTCCTCCTCTTCTTCTCCTCCTCCTCCTCTTCTCCTCCTCCTCTTCTCCTCCTCCTCTCCTCCTCCTCCTCCTCCATCATTGCTTTTGGTCTCAAACTCCTCGAAATCATGAAATTGATCTTCACTGACACTTCCATCTGTGTTAGAGCATCACTTGGGAAGAGAAGAGTCCCAGATTTGCTATGAAGTCACATATTTCTTACCGCTAGACATGCTGAAAAAGGACGACTGAAATGGCATTCCCACAATGCACCACTGGCTCCCCGAATTTTTGTATATGGTGCACACTGACCATGGAGACCCATTCTCTCATATGTAGGCCTACCAGCTTTCTCCTGCGTGATTTGAAGCCGCTAGAATTTATGCGTATAGATATGTCAAACGTGGTATCTCCTATGACGTATATATACAACCACGGCAGTCAAGGGGTTAATATATGTTAGTGTAAACTTGTTATCAAGTACAGTACAGTGGACCCCCGGTTAACGAACTTTTTTCATTCCAGTAGTATGTTCAGGTGCCAGTACTGACCGAATTTTTTCCCATAAGGAATATTGTGAAGTAGATTAGTCCATTTCAGACCCCCAAACATACACGTACAAACGCACTTACATAAATACACTTACATAATGGTCGCATTTGGGG
>NC_069399.1:40033330-40062884 GCF_026875155.1 Cherax quadricarinatus
CAAGTTAACATCTAGATTTGAGTGCACCGAATCTCCCTTCTGTTAACCCTTTGGGGGTTTTTTGGTCGTACTAGTACGTCTTACGCGTAGGGGTTTTTGACGTACTAGTACGCATAAATTCTAGCTGCCTAAAATTTCCGCGCGAAAAGGCTGGTAGGCCTAGGTGTGAGAGAATGGGTCTGCGTGGTCGGTGTGCGCGGTAGAAAAAAATCTGGGACCCAGTGGTGCATTGGGGGAATGCCCTCTTAGTAAACAATGTCCACCATGCCTCGCGGGAAGAACTCCTCACTCCTCGGCAAATTGGGACACTTTTGTTCCCCAGTGACAGTTCTAATAGTGATGGAATTTGCCAGTGAAGATGATTTTCGTGGTTTTTAGGGAGGTTTTGACGAAACTAATGACCATAATATGGGTAATAGTGAGGAAAACCCAGATGACCCTCAGCCTTCCACCTCTGGTGCGGGGCCCCTCTTGTTCACGTTCAGTTGTTCCAGAACCCAAGAGGAAACTTCTATTTTCCAAAATCCAGACTCAGATGAGACAAGGGGTGATGATAGTGATAGTGAATATGAACTACAAGCTCTTCAAACTAGTTCCATAGTGATAGTGAAGTGCAATATCCCAGTGAAGCGTCAGTATATACGACGAAATATGCGCTCTGGTAGTGTGCCATATGTTATCCCAAGGGGAAGGAGTGTATCTCGGAGTACATCCCGTGGCTGTACAACAGGAACAGACAGTGAAAATGACGAAGATACTGTTGCAATTGGGAGGGAAAATGTGCGTGGTGGTAGTGGTCCCGGCGGTGAGGCACCAGCAGTGGGCCATGCTGCCACCCCACCTGCCACCCCACGCCGCTGCCTCAGCTGATCTAGAAAAAAGGGCCCACCATCCCCCACTCACCCACCACACCAGCCTCCACAACCACAACCTCCACAACCACAACCACCTGTCTTTGGGTCCAGTACCCACCGCAGACCGCACCTGGGATTGGCAGGAAGCTGTCAATTTTGTTCCAAATCCCCACCAGTTTGATGACAGCCAAAGTGGAAAAACGGCCATCTTGTGCACTTGGGAACAATGCCACTGAACTGGAATGTTTTTGAGTTTTTCTTTTGACGAACCACTGATGAAAAGTATTGTCATGGAAAGCAACACATACTACGAGTACACCATGGCAAACACATTACTTTCACCAAAATCACGTCTACACCAGTGGAAGGAGGCAACTGTGGCTGGATGTATCTTTTTTGCCACAATAATGCTTATGCCACATGTGTATAAGCACAAAGTGAAATCATACTGGCAACAGACCCCCCGATTGGGAAAAACCAGGTTTCAGTGATATAATGCCAGTGAATCGATTTGTGCTAATGTTACGTATGCTTCACTTCTCAGAAAAAAAACCAGGCCTGAAAGAAATGACAGGTTATTTTAAGATTAGGAATGTGTTTGTGTATCTGAAACAGAAATTCGTACGCATTTTTATCCCTTCAGAAGCTTGTAATTGACGAGTCTTTGATTCTGTTCAAAGGAAGACTCTCTTTCAAGCAGTACATACCAAGCAAGAAAGGAAATGCTTTGGTATAAAGTTGTTTGTGCTTTGTGATTGTTACAGTGGTCTGGTATTGGATATTATTGTGTACACTGGAAGTTATACATTGCAAAATACCAGGAAGTTATTGGGCATCTCAGGTGATGTGGTTAGAACAATGATAGAACCATACCTTGGTAAGGGGCATATATTATATACAGATAACTGGTACAACAAGCCCCTCATCAGTGATTTTGCGAGTGGGAAATGACAGATCGAGTGGGACAGTGCGTGCAAAACGAAAAACAATGCCCGGTTTGACGGGCACTCGTAGAGGTGAGGTGCAGGCTTTCTGCCAAACACATGGCATTTTGGGGCATGACAAACGAGATTCACAAATGTTTACAAATTTACCCCGCACCATTTATTGCAACGCTCTTTAACAATTCAGTGATATCATCTACCTTCCCAACAATCCTCAAATAGCGAGGGTCACTTCCCGATTCATTAAGGAGGTGACAAAGCCAACTTGAATAACTTCTAGACTCTCACTCAATATCTAACTTACCACTGCTCTCGAAAATCTTTGAAAAAATTAATGCTTAGACGGATTCTATCTACTCGTTTCACACACATATTAAGCCTTGTCAGTTTTGGATTCAGGTATAAATAAAGCCAAATGACGCTATCATGCACTGCTGAAACTATTATACAGTGGGCACCCCGCATAGTGAAAATTAATCCGTGCAAGAGGGCTGGTCGTTATGCGGAATGTTCGCTCAGAAGATATTAATTTTTCCCCATAAGAAATAATGGAAATAAAATTAATCCGATGCAAGACACCCAAAAGTGAAGGGGGGGCATGAAAAAAAATTTTTTTACCACAAAAAATGTTAATTTAGTACCCCCAAACTGAAAAAAGGCATGCACAATTTCTGGACACTTACTTTTATTGAAGATTGGTGATATTGATGGATGGAGGAGGGCTGGTGATAGCATTCTCTTCTTGCTGTTTAGATGGGGAATCCCCTTCCATTGACTAGAGGTGATAGCAAGTCCTTTTCTGGGGTTTTGTTTTTTTAATTTTTCTTTTTATTCCCTTCGTCTTTTAATGCAACTAGGACCTGCTTGAGGAGTCACCCCCTGGACTCTGTCGCACAACAAATCTGTCTCCATAGTGCTCTGTTCCTCCCGTTCTTCAAATTTCTAAAATGGGCCCATAACATTGTCATTGAATATCACCAGCACGGCTTGCAACTGACTGTGTCAGGGCTGATTTTCATCCATAAAAGGTTTGGCGGTTCAACCCACTGTGACACACATTTCCTTAATTTTTTGAAGTAGGCACAATGGATTTCCACAACTGGCATAGGCTTTCAGGGTTAGCCCTCCGACCCTGCAAAATCTTTCTTTAATTTCCATATAATTCTCACCTTTTTACACAGGGTTGGCACTAGAAGGCTTTCTTGGGGCCCATGGTCACTTAATTTCCAGAATACAGCACCGAAAAATCACTGTAATAATACGAAATATTCGAGTCAGTGTAGGCTTGAATGTTACCCGCGGAGGCTAGCTGGTATACTAATGGCGGGCGGCACATGTTGAGGCTGGATGAGGGCCCACATTGGACGCGTCTCGGTCGAAGTTCGCAGAGCGGTTGTTGTCTACTATGCGGGGCCACTCAAAATTTCAGCGATCAAAGCGTTCGCTATGCGGATTGTTCGCTCTGCAAGGCAGTTCGCTATGCGGGGGGTCCACTACTGCACTTGAAAGAAAGAAGTCCGTGGGCAATTTTCATTTGATTTACGTAAGCTTTTCGATACTGTCGACATGAATACTGTACTCAAATTATTGCACTATGGTATCTGAGGCGCCACTCCTCAATACCTAAGTCATACCTTAGTAACAGAACTCAGTATGTGTATGCAAATGATGCAAACTCCTCCCACACAACAATCACAGTAGGAGTCCCACAAGGAAGCCATCCTTGACCACTCCTCTTTCTCATCTACATCAATGATCACGCCAAATGCATCACAGTACTCAAACTATATTATTTGCAGATGAACTACATATGTATTTTCCACCCAATCGGAGTCATATAGCAACACAGTCAGTGCCTGAATTAAAACAGAAAATATCTTGCCTGGATGATGGACTAACAGACTTACCCTGAACACTGATAAACCTATTTCATTCAGTTTGGAAAACAATCAGAACGAGATGATCTATCACGATTTCTCAGGGTATAATCTTAACAGAGAATAATCTACTAAACAGAATGTCCAACTAAAGCCTACGTAGTGTATGTTTTGCTCCATTATTGTTCAAATTTACAGTGTACAATCTCATAGTAATTACAATTATCAACTACCTCATTTTGTGATTTTATAGTAAGCATAAGTCACCTTATGTAATTTTCTTATTACTATTTTTGCCTTTAACATTAGATATTGAATTGATACTTTCTCTGTCATATTACTACCTCATTATTTTTATAAATATATTCAATTGTTATTGCTTACTAAAATTAATACATTATCATTTTACCTATTAATTTCAATTTACTTTAACATTTTTGACATTTTATTAACATTACTTGTCTAATTACCTTTATGTTTTAATACCACATTTACTACTCTTAGTGTACTCGTAACCTTTCAGGGTCCAGGCCAAAATCTTAAGTCACAGCCAGTGTCCATGATTTCAAAAAAAAAATTGTTATTATTTCTTATGAAATCGTTTAGAGAATTCTTTTTGTGAAGGTAATAAAAACAAAGTAGAAATTTGGTGGAAAAATTGTCGAAATTATGCTCTCGCGAATTTTGATGTGGGTCAGCGATATTTACGCAAATCGGCGATTTTTGCCGACATTGACTCCCATTTTTAGGCCAATGCATTTTCCAATCAACCAAATTCTTAGCTATTTCTCTGTATTACTTCTATTCTATCAATTGGAGCACAAGAAAGAAATCGGCACCAAGTCAACGGTTTTCAACTACAAAAAGTGATGGGTAAATTGTTAATTTGGCCAATATATCACAAAGTTCAAAATATTCCAATTTCAAAATAGGCTCCAGAACTAAACTATGTCGGTATTCCTGGAACTAAACTAACATTTCTCTGTTTCATTAGTTACATTTGGGACTTTTACAAATAGATTCCTTTGATTTGTTTATTCACATAATGAATTTTTTTATTCACACCAAAAATAGAAGATTTACTGTTATGCAATCTGTTCATAATTGTATAACTATCATCACCATATTTGGGAATGTTATTAGACCCACAGCTGACGTGTATTAGATGTGTGAGAGTCGGTCTTAGTTTATCTTGAATATCGGCAAAAAATTCAACATTTCCGCTACTTTGAGCTCAGTTTCAAGCCCATTTTTTCCAGTGCTAAAAACCAATCAAAATCATCTCTATTTCTGTATATGTCTTACCATTCTCTCAAATGGTGACCAAGGAATGCAAATACAACTATAAAAACAATACGAAAAAAACACGCAAAGTCGCTTTTTTAATCGAAAATTCATGGTTTTCAGTTTTTTCTCCTCATTATCCCAGTGTGCTGCCAGGAGCTGGTTTATGATGGTGACACCACATACCACATAGATGTACTTCTCTCATAATCTAAGGCCCAAATGTACCACTCACAGTCTCAGTTGTAGTAACCTTTACCAGTAACCAGGTGATATACCTGTAGATGACTCACTACCCAACCGTCTCTCTGCCTGAGTACTGTCTGTATTCTATTGTGCTGACCCACAGACAGTATTACAAGACCCCTCACATAGGGGTACTGTGGCGGCCACCCGTCAGTGATAGAGAGTGAGCAAGGAGATAGGCAGGCTGTTTGGCAGCGCTCCCCAACATTATCTGTATTATACGTACTACGCCTACGTTGAAGCTATTACTTTACCCTCATCCAGTACGAACTCCCACATTGATAAATGGTGGCACCGGGTTTGCTGGGGTGGAATTAGTTTTTAAGGGTAATTCAAAACGTTAGCCTGACTGTTTGTGAGTAGACGGGGGCAGGGTCAAAGGTGCACGTCTCACCCACCAGACTACTCGCTCCCCTCACATCCTCCAGCCTGCAGCCTGTTGCAGCCGTTTCAAGCTTCTGCTTAGGCGTGTGCTAATTGCTTCTATCTCGGGGGTTGACCCGGATTTTGCAATTAAGCCAGTGAGTATGCCCGACTGTGGAAGTGGAACGCCAGTCAGCCTATCCTCCACGCCTGTCTCCTGTCATCCACTGCTCCTCCGTGCTGTGTGCATCGTTACACGTCTTCCAGTCAGCCATTCTCGTGGGGTTAAGCCAGTCAGCCAATCCAGCTTCTAACCCAGCTGAGAGGAGAGAAGTAAGCCAGCAAGTTCCTCTGAAGTAATGCTTCTGTGTCCCTGTTGGATGCTAAGATGTGAGTGTCACCATTCCTGGTGTGGCATTGAGTGGCTTATCAAGCCACCTTCGTGGGTAGTGTGGTGGAGTGCGCGCAGAGCGCCAGCGAGAGTCACACCCACCACCATTCTACTCACACCACCCACCACCAACCACCCACCACCTGCCATCCACCCATCTACCGTGGCTGTTTGCACCCATTGTACCGGGTCTAATACCTTGTTTTGGCTCACATAATTGGTCAAGAGATGTAGCCGCAGCGCGACGATAAAGCCAATTATGTGAGTTCACGAAAGGAAAGCGCATTTTTCCTGTCGACCAGTTGTGAGGTGGCGTCCCAACGCGCAAGGACAACCTTCTCGTCACGCAGTCATCACCGTCGGACTACTACAGACTTCAGTGATTATTTTTTCTGTTTAGAGAACATTGTTCTGATTTAAAGAAATTTCTGCGTTGTGTGATTGAGACATTGTAATTTCTTGTGTACTTTAAACCTTGTGTTTTCAGTGTAGACTCAGTGTTTTCTTTGACTCGTGTTTTTTGCAAATATTTTTCAGTGTTTTCGTCATCTCATATTTTTTTTATCTGTGTTTTTCTTTTTATGCTATCTGTCTGTAGTAGTAAGTATGATTGTGTAGTGTACCAGTCAGTCACTCTGTGTGAAAGTGAGTCAATTTTTTTATCGTGTATTCTTTCAGCGTGTATTCTCAGTTAGCAGTAATCTGTCATTGTATTTCATGCAGTGATATTCACCCCTGTATACCAAATTATATTTATTCTATGTGTGTCTTTTTTTCGTATGCCAGCTGTGTCTCATTCCTCTAATTTTTTCGCAGACTGGTTACCTTTTTTGTGCCAGCAAATTTTTGTCGTATCAGTCACAGCAAGATTTTGTTGTAAGAATATACTAGAATTTATGAATACGTGATTAAGTCGTTGTTTGTGCCCTGCCACTGTAAGTGTTGTGGTGCCCTGCCACTGTATAGTGTTACACTCCGTTTTGTTCCTTTGTTTTTTTTTTATTCATAGTGTTTTATAATTCTTTGAACAAATTCACTTTTGATGCAATTTCAATTACTTTTTAACGTTTAAGTGTTTTCTTTACTTGTTTGAGTGTAAATGGGTTTGTCTATTTACAATTAAGAGTAAAGTGTTCAATTCAGTTTTTCTTTAATTTTTATTCAGTATTTAACCTGAGTTTTCCATGTGACATATTGTTCAGTGATTATTTTCACCTTATTTTTGTTGCACTTGTTCTGCAGTGAAGTATTTTGTTGCACTATGTTCTGCAGTGAAGTATTTTGTTGCATTGTTCTGCAAGTGGAATTATTTTGTCTGCTCTTGTTCTGCAGATGAATATTGTTGCACTTGTACTGCAGTGAATGATTTTACTTTTATTGATATTTTTCTGCATTATATTTTAATTTTGTTTATGCATTTTTAGAAAATACTTAAATCCTTCCCAGTTAAACAATTTGTAATTTTATTTTCCTACTTTTTTACATTGATTTAAAATTTATTATTAATTTCGTTATAGCAAAGAGTAAAGAAGCTCTCTTTTGAATTTAATTCAGTCTCCAGTAATATATTTCACTTGTGATTTCATATGTAATTTTTTTTTCTTGGCAATAGTCCTTTACATTGAGTGTCCTTCCTTTGCAGCTGTATCTTAGACATTTTTTTTATTACTATGCCAGAATTGTTAAGCACTTTTCTTCACACTTAAGCTTACTGTCTTTTTCTCTATCTTTTTTTTGCCTTATGTCTTAGAGTAAATTCGCGAGATCATTGTCCAGTCCACTTTTGAAATGTTCACTAGTGTCTCATGCCAGTCAAAGTCAATTATGAATCATTCACAGTACCAACATTCCCTTACTGATGAAAGACAATACCTAGCCTTGTGCAAATGTGAATTGTTCTCATAAGCTTGCATCTGAGATCTATTGGTGGCTGGAAATGGTGAATTCAGATTAAGTTCCTATAGTCCTGTGAATTACTTATTAACGTAAGTCCGAGCAGTCAGGACTAGTAATTCTGTCACTCCATCTGTTCCACTTTACACCCTTCAAGACTATGCAGGATAGTGTTCCGTTGATCTCAAGTGTCCGAGGGACACTCAGACTGCCTTGAGGTGCACAGCCCTATCCCTGCAATGACTGCTAGTTGAGTAGTAGTTTTTCCACAGGGGAATGCTTGTCAGAAATCGATTACTTGAAACTGTAAATGCCATCTCTTGTTGCTGTGACATCGCTGTCTGCAGATAGAGGTCTCTGTTACAGCTAGTGTTCTCATAGAGTGTCTGTTGTTGTTTTGTGTTTCAGATGGTGATGCCCTTCCTAGTTGACAGTAATCAGTGCATGGTAAGGAATTATTCTCGAGTAACTTCCAGTGTTAACGTTCGTATGTGAAGTTTATAGCGAGTACCTCATGTCACTGTGTGCGACTCTCAGATTCGATATATCTGCATTTGTTCACCGTGTTCTTTTCTTTTCTCCTGTGCTTGGCAGTTTGAGTTGTAGATTCGTTTCCCTTGCTCATATTGCATGTGTTATAGCGTTAATAATTTTTTTCAAACGGGGGTAGTTCATCATACTACACGAGTTTGTTCATTCTCAGAAGAAAGAACCCCGATCCTTGTGTTCTGTGATTCGATTCCTGCCCAGGAAGATCTTATTTGACTGTGAAGCAACCAGCACCATCAGTGACTTTGTCATGAACTCCAAGAATTACTGTATCGATACAGCCAAGTTGGGTACTCTAGCAGAAGAGTGCTATACACGTTAAGTAATTCCACAGTCACTAGTGAATGCAGGTGTTGCACACCCTGGTATGGATCGTCAGTAAAACAAGCCAGATTGAAATACTTTTGGGCCTAGTATGGCAACTGATATTTCTGAGTTGTTAAGAATGTAAGTGTCTGCATGCAACATAAAGGTAATGCTAATGGTCTATCCAAACAAAGTATATCCAAACACTAGCGAAACACGTGGGAAAGAGTTGCGCTAGATTTGTTTAACTAATTTTCCAATGTTCCCTCAAGGCAAACAAAACATCTGTGTGTTATGGTAGACCATTTCACAGGATATTGTGAGTTAGTTCCTATTGCAGATAAAGACTGCCGAGACAGTAGCTAAAGCGTTTTAAAGAACGATTATCTGCAGGCATACACCCCTAAGTCCTAGTAAACAGATAAATGGAGGTGAATTCTGTAATGAGATTTTGAAAATTGTTGTTACCTTGGTACAAGATTCTCTAAATCCACCATTGTTCCTCATTTCATCTGCCAGCAATGGGTTTAGCGGAACGAACCAATAAGAAAGTACCTTGATGTCTTGAGATCCCTATCATCCCAACAGTTGAAACTTGGGGATGAAGTTATACCTGATGAGCAGTGTGCTATAAATTCATCTGGCTTACAATGTTCTATAGGTGACACTCCACATTATGTATTGTACGGTGTAGATAAACGTTTGCCTTATGAGTTGCTATATTCTAATCCGAAACCAAATTACATCCCTGATGATTTCATAGCAACTCGTACCATCTTATGCTCAAGTGTTTTTTAGAAGAATCCGTGAAACACTTCGATAACTTTCAACAGCACAGGAATTTCAAGAGTCGCAAACACTCGAGCAAAGCCATCCAAATCAAAGTAGGTTCGAGATTTATGTGGATTAACTTTAACTAATCGTTCCTTGCAAGCCAAAGCTTGATTCAAAAGTTTGTTGGTCCTTCGAGTATGTTGAACATATCACTGGTTAATAAGATAAGGTTAGGAGATTAGTACTGGTCAGTAATAAGGAATCGCATTATAGAATCAATGAAGTTAGTATTGAATGATACTGATGTTTCAACCCAGACCTAATTGACAAACTCTGGACAATCCTCTGATCTGTACTCTCTTCTATGATATCAGTCAGACGATACTGAATGTCGTTATTCCCTAGTACACGACAGGTATTGAGAAATCCTTGAAGTTATCATTTGTTTTTAACACATCCAATTCAGATTTGCCTCAAATAACAGCATGAGTTAGCCAAATGCAACAGAGATTGATCCTCCCAGAGATGACACCCATCCTGCATATGTCAATCTTACCCTAGCAGAGGTTAGGGGTTATATGTTAAATAACCTGTATAGATGAATATTACAGTAGCGAGGAAATAATTACAGTATAACTCTTGTCAGTATTCATAGAATTTTTTTTTGTGTGTTCACGCTCTCTCCGGAATTCTGAGAGTTAACAGTCTAGATTTGAGTGCACGAATCTTGCTTCTGTTTAACCCTTTGTAGGGTTTTTGGTCGTACTAGTACGTCTTACGCGTAGGGGGTTTTTGAGTACTAAGTACGCATAAAATTCTAGCTGCCTCAAATTCTCGTACGCGAAAAGGTGGTAGCCCTAGGTGTGAGAGATGGGGTCTGTCGTGGTCGGTTAAGTGCGCGGTAGAAAAAAATCTGGGACCCAGTGTGTGCATGTGGGAATGCCTCTTAGTAAACAATGTCCACCATGCCTCGCGGGAAGGAAGAGAACGCTCCTCACTCCTCGGCGATTTTGGGACACTTTTGTTCCCCAAGTGAACAGTTCTAATAGTGATGGAAGTTGCCAGTGAAGATGAGTTGCGTGGTTTTAGGGAGGTTTTGACGAAAAATGACCATAATATCGGTATTAGTGAGGAAAAACCCAGATGACCCATCAGCTTCCACCTCTGGTGTGGGCCCTCGTGGTTCACGTTCAGTTGTTCAGAACAGAGGAAACTTCTATTTTCCAAAATCCAGACTCAGAGATGAGGCAATGGTGATGATAGATGATAGTTGAAATATGACTACAAGCTCTTCAAATAGTTCCAGTAGTGATTAGTGAATGTGCAAATGCCCCGGTGAAGCAGTCAGTATATACGACGATATATGCGCTCTGGTAGTGTGCCCATATGTTATACCAAGGGGAAGGAGTGTATCTCGGATGTAATCCCGTTGGCTGGATAACAGGAAAGACAGTGATAAAGACGGAAGATCTTTACTGTTGCAATTGGGATGGAAAATGTGCGTGGTGGTAGTGGTGCACGGCGGTGAGGCACCAGCAGTGGGCCATGCTGCCACCCCACCTTGCCACCCACGCCGCTGCCTCAGCTGTTCTAGAAACAAAGGCACCATCCCCAACTCAACCCACCACACCAGCCTCACACACAACTCCTCCACAACCACAACCCACCTGTCATTGTCCAGTACCCACCAGCAGACCGCACCTGGGATTGGCAGGAAGCTGTCAATTTTGTTCCAAATCCCCACAGTTTGATGACAGCCAATGTGTGAATACGGCCCATCTTGTGCACTTGGGAACAATGCCACGGAACTGGAATGTTTTCGAGTTTTTCTTTGACGAATCCACTGATGAAAAGGATTGTCATGGAAGCAAAACACATACTACGAGTTACACCATGGCAAACAATTATTTCACCCCAAAATCAACGTCTAATCCAGTGGAAGGAGGCAAGCTGTGGCTGGATGTATCTTTCTTTGCCACTATAATGCTTATGCACATGTGTATAAGCACAAGTGAAATCATACTGGTCAACAGACCCCTGATTTGAGCAAACACCAGGTTTCAGTGATAGAAATGCCAGTGAATCGATTTTGTGCTAATGTAAAGTTATGCTTCACTTCTCAGAATAAAAACCAGGGCCTGATAAGATTGACTGGTGATTATAAGATTAGGAATGTGTTTGTGTATCTGAATACAGAAGATTCTGTACGCATTTTTATCCCTTTCAGAGCTTGTAATTGCGAGTCTTTGATGTCTGTTCAAAGGGAATAAGACTCTCTTTCAGGCAGTACATACCAGCAAGAGGAAATGCTTTGGTATAAAGTTGTTTGTGCTTTGGGATTGTTACAGTGGTTCTGGTATTGGATATTTTTGTGTACACTGGATGTTTATTACATGGCAAAATTCCAGGAAGTTATTGGGCAGCTCAGAGTGATGTGGTTAGAACAATGATAGAACCATACATGGTAAGGGGACATTTATTAATATACAGATAATGGTTCAACAAGCCCCTCACTCAGTGATTTTGCGAGTGAAATGACAGATCTCGAGTGGCACAGTGCGTGCAAATCGAAAAACATATGACCAGGTTTGACGTGGCACTCGTAGAGGTGAGGTGCAGGCGTTTTGCTGCCAAGGACATCATGGCATTTTGTGGCATGACAAACGAGATGTGTCACAACTGTTGTAATTCAATTCACCCTAATGAAATGGCAGACTCTGGCAGGCAGATAGAGAGACGAAATGAACCCATTCTAAACGCCTGCAGCTGGTGAATGATTTACACCTCAACATGCATTCAGTGGACACATGTGACATGCAGATTGGGTTTGCTGTTGTGTTCGCTAAGAGTTCATAAGTGGGTAAGTCTAACTGTTTTTCCATCTTCTGGACATTTCCATGCTCAATGCTTATATATGTATATGTTGAGCACCAGAAAAACCACGTACGGCGAATTTGTTTGTCTGGTATCAGACAATAGTATTCAAGTACCAAGAGGAACGCACCTGAATTGGACGCCCACCAAATTATCCAACAACTACCTGCTCGTCTGAAGCATGGTGACACACTCTGGTAAAACTGCCTGCTACTGCTTTGAAGAAAAAGGTCAGAAGAGGTGTTATGTCTGTGTACATACAAAAAAACGCACACAACAACGCAGTGAAGAGGACACTCGTTTTTATGTGTGGCAAAACTCCACTGTGCAGGACACCATGTTTCAAACGAGTTCCACAGCTTCAGAACTTCTAGAAACATTTCCGGTGACTGTATATGTGTATATAAAATATAGAAAAAAATAGTAATTGAACAACATTTCATATCGTTTGCTTGTGTACATATTTTCTGAAAACAAAATAATGATAAACAGTGTTTACGGCCCTTTATTGTGTTGTATTGAAAAAAGAAATAACTTACAAAATACTGATCATGTTGGTTCAGAGGCCATAAAAGTTATCAGAAAAAGAGGAAAATTGAAAAATAATTGAAAATAGTACATAAAAAAGTAAATTGAAAAAGACGGGTGACGGCAGTCGGCGATGTTACATATGTTGTTCAATTTTGGCAAATTTCACGCCTCATATCTCGGTATGTATTGACGTTAAAATTTTTTTGTTTAGCCTATATGTTTAGAAACAAAAAAACTATTTTTTCATAAGAAAAAGTAATTTTTTTTTTGAAATTTGGCCGACCCTGAGAATGAGTTTGAGTGGGCCTGTCGACCCTCAAAGGATGGGGTTAAGACTCTTCTTTGTATATATTCCTTTCCTCAGGAATCCGTTAGATCACAATGGAATAAGGATCGCTCGATTCAACTTTTTTTTATCACTTCTACTGTGTAATTCTAAAGTTGAGTTTTTCATATCGATGAGTTTCTTTGTTGAGTTTCTTCGATGAGGGGGGGTTGTGTGCTAGATTATACCTTGTATTGCATTTACAGTTTCAGTTTAGTAAGCTTTCCTTTCCAATCGTTCTACTTATGTATGTTATAATGTACTTGTTGTGTACTTTGACATTGTTATAGAATCAGCCCAAGCCGTAAACCTGCTATCTCTAGTTTGTATTAGTTGTATGTCGGGACGACATACGTTAGTTCGCCGAGCTCCAGTAGTAGTAACAGTACCAGTAATCCAGTGTACCAGTTGTGACTCACTACAACGTCTCTGCTGAGTCACTGTCTGTATTCATATTGTGTGACCACCGCAGCTATCAAAGTACCCCCTCACCTTATGGGTGTTACTTGTGGGGGCAGTCAGTGATACGAGAGTGAGAAGGTGTTAGGAGGCGGTTGTTTGGGCGCTCCCACATAATCTGTAATTTTACTGTACTACCAGCCTAGTTGAGTATTACTTTACCCTATCCACGTATCGAACCTCCCCACATGATAACAGTTTATAGAGTGGAGCTGAGCTCATGGCGTAGATCTACGGTTTGGTCACTCACCAGTAAAGCCGTGATCTCACGGGACGGGAACCCTGAAAGGGCTTAATTACCTTGTACTGCCATATAACCTCTAGTTAACTACCAGTGCAATATTTGAATGAAATAAACATTACTTTTTCAACTTTTTTGTAATAATTATTACCTTACTAAAATTTTATTAAACACCATAGTTACTACCAGTCAAATTTTACTTTTGTACATTAAACATTATTTTATACTTCCCATAAATTTTGTTGCAAATTTTCAAGGTTGTATATTCAACTCCAACTTTATATTATCCTTTGTCCTGTGTACCTGTTACCATCTTACTATCATATTATAACCAGACATTTACCTTGTTATTTTTTTACTATTATTCTTTTGGTTACTTTAATTGTGAATTATTTTGTCAATTTTAAATCTTGTATATCCCTGATCTTGTCAACAAATATACCAGACTAGTGCAATTGCAAGTACATTTTCATATTTGTATTTTTATATTTTTTATAAGTTTTTATTTTAATTCCTACTCTAAGAGTGTTTGCATATCGTAGTGACTATTATTGTGTGTGCAAGTGTGTATTATTTCAATTATATTATTGTTCAAGGCCCTTACAACTATCTTTTGCTAATGTACCCAACTGATCGCATATTCTTTTTTTTTCTAACTCTTTTTTTTATTCTTTTGCTACCTTTAACTTGTATATTAAATTTTATCTGGTCATTTAAATCTTATATACTCTAATTCTTGTAAACAACTTATAAAAACACCTTAGTTCAATTACAATATGAGAGCTCTTGTGCTTTTTTATATTATTAGATTTAAACTCAGTTGTACTATAGTCAACACCAAAATTCATTAAATTCCGACCATATTGCAATTACTAGTGAGAGATTGTGCTATTGTTAGATTTGTATTTTTCATATTTATTAGAGTAAATTAGTTGTACTATAGCTCATTCTATGCTCAAAACATTAGATCCACACCAATAGTTTATATGAGACCTTAGTGGCAATATTTGATTACCACTTTATTGTTCACCCCAACTTATATTAGTCCCTTTTATATTATAATTTTATTTATAATTCTAATTTTAAAGAATTACCTTTATAGTACTACCTACTATCATATTCCCAGCTCCATTATTGATCATCACTTTATTTGTTCACCACAAATTATTTAGTCCTTTTATATTGTCTCCTTTATTTTAGCTTTTAAAAAAACTACATTAGCTCATTATTTTTACATTTGTTAAATAATTCAGGTGCTATTTTTTTTTGCTTTAGAATATTTACTTTGTTTTATACTTAATTTCTAACTATGATTCACTACAAATATTATGATTACAAGCATTGATCCTGATACAACCTCTTATTTAATGACTTAAATGATTCAACAGTTATGAATTACTACAAAGCAGAAACAATCAAAGGCACCTTCTCGAGCCACAACAACTAAACTATCTTTAACTACAATATCAGATCTTTAAGCAAGCATTACGAGGACTCCTCGCATTAACAATTTCCTTGCTGCAATATGTCCGTCATTACACTAACTGAAACCTGGTCTAAAAGCGGTACTACAGATGTCTATGCCTATTCCTGGTTACAAGCATAACACTGTAGGCCAGACAACAAGGGGGTGGCACAGCTATATACTATCAGACCAACTAGAATGTATCACTAATACTTGCACAAGGGAATGAACATGGGGAATATAAATAGCTAAATTTCAAATCCAAATACCTACAAAAACCTCTCACAGTTATTAAACATTACAGAGTTCCACTCAATCCCAAACATTAGCCAATTTAGTCAAAACCTAAGAAAAGTATGATAACTGATGCACGCATGACAAGATCACTCAGGTGACTTCAATATAAATCTCCTGCAAGACCAGGACCCCACACCGTTACTGACTTCACAAACCAATGAGTAACTGCTGTTCGCTACCAACAGTAACAAAACCTAACAAGAGTTTACGGAGACTAGTGTTTCCATACTTGACCATTTGGCCCTACACCATATCCCCTTTAAAATCAGGCATAATTACAGATTAATACACAGACCACTACCCTACTTTCCTCATAACCAATCTTGGTAAAATACCCCAAGCACTACTAAAGTCACCTTCCGACTTCACAATGAGGGGGGGGCCAGGCCATTAATAACGCACACAGCAATAAACAAACATTGATGGCACATTGAGCTAGAAATCTATACAGATATTGACGAATGTTTTAATAATTTTCTATAAAGACCCATACCTCTATACAAGCCACTGCCCTAAAAAAAACTAAACAGATGACAGCTAAGAGACTGAACAGTCCCTGGCTAACACCCGCATTCTCAAATCCATAAATACCAAACCACCAATATGAAAAATACAGTACTGATGAGTCACATAACAGAAGACCCCAAACAAAACGTTACTTCGTCATCTAACCAGGTGATAAGAAGCGGCAAAAAAATTGTATCTATGAGAACAGATTATCCAACTTACGAGGTGATATAAAAAAAGACCTGGAAGACCTAATCAGTAATTCTGGGACAAAAAAGATATCACGGAAATAGCGAAATAAATTAGCAAAATCAGATGAAACCCCAACTCCACCAACAGAAACAGCAACAGACTCATGGATTTCTTCTTCCACTATAGGACAAAACCCTTGCCAAATAAAATCCCAAGCTCAGATACCCCACCTAAGACTACCTCAATGGCAACTACCCGAACCTACACTGTTCCTAGCTCCGACTAACCCATTCGAAGTCTCCCTAATATCAACCGCATGAAAACACGGCAGGAGATTTAAATACCTACACTTCTATATACAAAAAAAGATGCCACAGTATATCACAATCACTGCAACACTCTTTAACTAATCCATTGAATCCTCCACTTCCATTACAGTCTCATAATAGCAAGGGTCACCCGATCCATAAAGGAGGAGGACCAAGTCAGAGTTGGAATAACTATTGGCCAATTCCAATTTAACCCTCTCTCAAAAATCTTCGATAAATTAATTCATAAATGAATTACTCACTAACCCTCATCTCCCAAAAACATTTTCAACCCGGCAATTGGACTTCAGGCCTAATAAAAATATATTGATGTATTATACACATGCTAGTACATATATACACTGCAATCGAGAAAAAGTCCACTGGGGATCTTCTACTGACTTACGTAAAAGCTTTTGATACAGCTTTGACATGACTTGCTCATGTTTATAAAATTGTCACACTATGGTATTAGAGGGGGCACACTACCTCAACTACCTCAAGTCTTACCTCAGCAACAGAAGCCAAATATGTGTACGCAATGGGGCAAGCTTTCCACTAAAACCAATTACAGTTGGTGTCCCACAGGAAGGGTCCTTGGACATTTCTCTATTTTCCTATACATAAATGACCTACCAAAATGCATTCGCACTTACGCAAACCCAACACTTTTTGCAGATGACACTACCTACTTCTTCTCTCACGGAGCCAGTCCGCTAGCCAATACTGTAAACACCGAATTACAGAAAATATCTACCTGGATGAGGACTAACAAACTTACACTAAAACATTGACATATCTACTTTCATGTCAGTTTGGAAAACAGAGACTACAGATGACCTCTTAAAAATAACGAATAACAGATCACCTATCAACAAAGCTTAACAGAGGGAAATCTTTAGGAATCACCTAGGATAATTCAGACTCAAAATTTCATACACTTATACAAACAAATTTCTAGAAATTTCCAAGACTGTAGCATATATCGAAGATAGATACGGGGATACTATGTTCCACAGTCAGCCCTCCTGGCCCTTTATCACTCTCTTATTACCCCTATCTCCACCTATGAATTTGTGCATGGGGCTCAACTAACTAAAATAGTTAAACCATCTCAGACCAATAAATTACCCAACAAAAGGCTGCAGTTAGAATGATAAAAAAATCTCATACAGGCCGGCACATCCACCAATATCGTGCTCAAAAACTCAACCTACCTCAAATACAAAAATCAATACTTATTACTGCACCTATTACATAGACACTTAACTCCTGATATTAACCCTCCCTTCAAAATCTCCTTGCCAAACCTCAAAATCAGAGCACATGACCATAACACAAGGCCACAGACCACTTTGATGTTCCTCGTTGTCCATTCACGCTATGCAAAAACTCATGCACATAAGCGGCCCCTAAATCTGGAATTTCATTACCTGTAAATATAAAAAGAACATACCTGTTTATAAATTCAAGTCTCTTTCAAAGATCACTTACTCACTCAAAACCAATATATACTGCATAACTGAACCTTTTAAATTGTATATCCTAAATGTTAATCACAATTATATCACAAAATGTTAACTAGGACCAATCTAACATTTGTTATTTTTTTAAATACACTACCTAACAGAAATACTCCAATTCGAATGAATGTAGCACCATTTATTGCAACGCTCTTTAACAATTCAGTGATATCATCTACCTTCCCAACAATCCTCAAATAGCGAGGGTCACTTCCCGATTCATTAAGGAGGTGACAAAGCCAACTTGAATAACTTCTAGACTCTCACTCAATATCTAACTTACCACTGCTCTCGAAAATCTTTGAAAAAATTAATGCTTAGACGGATTCTATCTACTCGTTTCACACACATATTAAGCCTTGTCAGTTTTGGATTCAGGTATAAATAAAGCCAAATGACGCTATCATGCACTGCTGAAACTATTATACAGTGGGCACCCCGCATAGTGAAAATTAATCCGTGCAAGAGGGCTGGTCGTTATGCGGAATGTTCGCTCAGAAGATATTAATTTTTCCCCATAAGAAATAATGGAAATAAAATTAATCCGATGCAAGACACCCAAAAGTGAAGGGGGGGCATGAAAAAAAATTTTTTTACCACAAAAAATGTTAATTTAGTACCCCCAAACTGAAAAAAGGCATGCACAATTTCTGGACACTTACTTTTATTGAAGATTGGTGATATTGATGGATGGAGGAGGGCTGGTGATAGCATTCTCTTCTTGCTGTTTAGATGGGGAATCCCCTTCCATTGACTAGAGGTGATAGCAAGTCCTTTTCTGGGGTTTTGTTTTTTTAATTTTTCTTTTTATTCCCTTCGTCTTTTAATGCAACTAGGACCTGCTTGAGGAGTCACCCCCTGGACTCTGTCGCACAACAAATCTGTCTCCATAGTGCTCTGTTCCTCCCGTTCTTCAAATTTCTAAAATGGGCCCATAACATTGTCATTGAATATCACCAGCACGGCTTGCAACTGACTGTGTCAGGGCTGATTTTCATCCATAAAAGGTTTGGCGGTTCAACCCACTGTGACACACATTTCCTTAATTTTTTGAAGTAGGCACAATGGATTTCCACAACTGGCATAGGCTTTCAGGGTTAGCCCTCCGACCCTGCAAAATCTTTCTTTAATTTCCATATAATTCTCACCTTTTTACACAGGGTTGGCACTAGAAGGCTTTCTTGGGGCCCATGGTCACTTAATTTCCAGAATACAGCACCGAAAAATCACTGTAATAATACGAAATATTCGAGTCAGTGTAGGCTTGAATGTTACCCGCGGAGGCTAGCTGGTATACTAATGGCGGGCGGCACATGTTGAGGCTGGATGAGGGCCCACATTGGACGCGTCTCGGTCGAAGTTCGCAGAGCGGTTGTTGTCTACTATGCGGGGCCACTCAAAATTTCAGCGATCAAAGCGTTCGCTATGCGGATTGTTCGCTCTGCAAGGCAGTTCGCTATGCGGGGGGTCCACTACTGCACTTGAAAGAAAGAAGTCCGTGGGCAATTTTCATTTGATTTACGTAAGCTTTTCGATACTGTCGACATGAATACTGTACTCAAATTATTGCACTATGGTATCTGAGGCGCCACTCCTCAATACCTAAGTCATACCTTAGTAACAGAACTCAGTATGTGTATGCAAATGATGCAAACTCCTCCCACACAACAATCACAGTAGGAGTCCCACAAGGAAGCCATCCTTGACCACTCCTCTTTCTCATCTACATCAATGATCACGCCAAATGCATCACAGTACTCAAACTATATTATTTGCAGATGAACTACATATGTATTTTCCACCCAATCGGAGTCATATAGCAACACAGTCAGTGCCTGAATTAAAACAGAAAATATCTTGCCTGGATGATGGACTAACAGACTTACCCTGAACACTGATAAACCTATTTCATTCAGTTTGGAAAACAATCAGAACGAGATGATCTATCACGATTTCTCAGGGTATAATCTTAACAGAGAATAATCTACTAAACAGAATGTCCAACTAAAGCCTACGTAGTGTATGTTTTGCTCCATTATTGTTCAAATTTACAGTGTACAATCTCATAGTAATTACAATTATCAACTACCTCATTTTGTGATTTTATAGTAAGCATAAGTCACCTTATGTAATTTTCTTATTACTATTTTTGCCTTTAACATTAGATATTGAATTGATACTTTCTCTGTCATATTACTACCTCATTATTTTTATAAATATATTCAATTGTTATTGCTTACTAAAATTAATACATTATCATTTTACCTATTAATTTCAATTTACTTTAACATTTTTGACATTTTATTAACATTACTTGTCTAATTACCTTTATGTTTTAATACCACATTTACTACTCTTAGTGTACTCGTAACCTTTCAGGGTCCAGGCCAAAATCTTAAGTCACAGCCAGTGTCCATGATTTCAAAAAAAAAATTGTTATTATTTCTTATGAAATCGTTTAGAGAATTCTTTTTGTGAAGGTAATAAAAACAAAGTAGAAATTTGGTGGAAAAATTGTCG
The DNA here is from genome assembly GCF_026875155.1 of Cherax quadricarinatus. Classification (NCBI taxonomy): domain Eukaryota; kingdom Metazoa; phylum Arthropoda; class Malacostraca; order Decapoda; family Parastacidae; genus Cherax; species Cherax quadricarinatus. Next base: position 40,054,054 of record NC_069399.1, read on the forward strand.
AAATTATGCTCTCGCGAATTTTGATGTGGGTCAGCGATATTTACGCAAATCGGCGATTTTTGCCGACATTGACTCCCATTTTTAGGCCAATGCATTTTCCAATCAACCAAATTCTTAGCTATTTCTCTGTATTACTTCTATTCTATCAATTGGAGCACAAGAAAGAAATCGGCACCAAGTCAACGGTTTTCAACTACAAAAAGTGATGGGTAAATTGTTAATTTGGCCAATATATCACAAAGTTCAAAATATTCCAATTTCAAAATAGGCTCCAGAACTAAACTATGTCGGTATTCCTGGAACTAAACTAACATTTCTCTGTTTCATTAGTTACATTTGGGACTTTTACAAATAGATTCCTTTGATTTGTTTATTCACATAATGAATTTTTTTATTCACACCAAAAATAGAAGATTTACTGTTATGCAATCTGTTCATAATTGTATAACTATCATCACCATATTTGGGAATGTTATTAGACCCACAGCTGACGTGTATTAGATGTGTGAGAGTCGGTCTTAGTTTATCTTGAATATCGGCAAAAAATTCAACATTTCCGCTACTTTGAGCTCAGTTTCAAGCCCATTTTTTCCAGTGCTAAAAACCAATCAAAATCATCTCTATTTCTGTATATGTCTTACCATTCTCTCAAATGGTGACCAAGGAATGCAAATACAACTATAAAAACAATACGAAAAAAACACGCAAAGTCGCTTTTTTAATCGAAAATTCATGGTTTTCAGTTTTTTCTCCTCATTATCCCAGTGTGCTGCCAGGAGCTGGTTTATGATGGTGACACCACATACCACATAGATGTACTTCTCTCATAATCTAAGGCCCAAATGTACCACTCACAGTCTCAGTTGTAGTAACCTTTACCAGTAACCAGGTGATATACCTGTAGATGACTCACTACCCAACCGTCTCTCTGCCTGAGTACTGTCTGTATTCTATTGTGCTGACCCACAGACAGTATTACAAGACCCCTCACATAGGGGTACTGTGGCGGCCACCCGTCAGTGATAGAGAGTGAGCAAGGAGATAGGCAGGCTGTTTGGCAGCGCTCCCCAACATTATCTGTATTATACGTACTACGCCTACGTTGAAGCTATTACTTTACCCTCATCCAGTACGAACTCCCACATTGATAAATGGTGGCACCGGGTTTGCTGGGGTGGAATTAGTTTTTAAGGGTAATTCAAAACGTTAGCCTGACTGTTTGTGAGTAGACGGGGGCAGGGTCAAAGGTGCACGTCTCACCCACCAGACTACTCGCTCCCCTCACATCCTCCAGCCTGCAGCCTGTTGCAGCCGTTTCAAGCTTCTGCTTAGGCGTGTGCTAATTGCTTCTATCTCGGGGGTTGACCCGGATTTTGCAATTAAGCCAGTGAGTATGCCCGACTGTGGAAGTGGAACGCCAGTCAGCCTATCCTCCACGCCTGTCTCCTGTCATCCACTGCTCCTCCGTGCTGTGTGCATCGTTACACGTCTTCCAGTCAGCCATTCTCGTGGGGTTAAGCCAGTCAGCCAATCCAGCTTCTAACCCAGCTGAGAGGAGAGAAGTAAGCCAGCAAGTTCCTCTGAAGTAATGCTTCTGTGTCCCTGTTGGATGCTAAGATGTGAGTGTCACCATTCCTGGTGTGGCATTGAGTGGCTTATCAAGCCACCTTCGTGGGTAGTGTGGTGGAGTGCGCGCAGAGCGCCAGCGTTTTTACAATACCCCCATATACAAATTTCGGGAAAAATGGCCTACGTCACTAAACTGTCTTAGATATGTATGTATACCATACAGACTAAAACTTAACATCAAGAACTTGCATGAACACCAAACCGGTATCAGGGTACAGACCATAATTAAAAAACTTTAAAAAGAATCAATATGGCATATATAAAGTATTACATAAGGTCTGACCCATGACAAAGGCTCAATACAATAAAAAAGGATATATATTTATATATATACCACATACACCCCCACACACCCACACCCACACCCCACACACACACACACCCACACGTACAAAAAAATTTTCACAAAATCACATTTATCAGATGCACTGAAAGCACAATGCAAAACAGTATATAAGTTATCTCATCGTGCAAAAACCCAGCACGTAACATAAATACAAACTAAAACACCTTCATGTCGCAATAACTTATTTCTAAAGAATCATGTTATTACAAGATGATACACATCATAAATTATACAAAAAAAAAATTTATTATACTACATTCTGAAAAGTGTTTATCTACCATAACGAGACTTGAGCACTACATCCACACTTGGATGCCAATAAAGTCCCAATGAATAACCAGGAAACCATTCCAAACCCACATTCACAACACTCTCAGGGACCCCCCCCCCAAGGAGGCGAGCCGCTGTTGCCCCCTGACTCCCTCCAACCTATGAAACCCCTTCACTCACTCATATCCAATCACAGATTTACGAGAATCCCTAACGTTAGCATTCTATACCCCCTCTGAGAAAGCCTATCCCACCTCCTCCCATACAAATCTCTGTTACGACCCCTCGTACTATAGAACGTTCCGCAAAAAACCTTTCTTCTCCCCACTATCCCCTCTCCCCCTCATCACCACGACATATATATATAATCTACCATGATATAATCAAAAGCTTTATGACACCCTCGTCTAACCCACCCATATCTAGACTTAGGGGCACGCAAAACCGACACCCACGGCCCCCCACCCTCTGTACCAAACCCACTTAACCAACACCTAACCTCCTCTAGCCCTTCACAAAAGTAAACTACATGGAACGCTGTCTCATCCCCTCCACAGATACCCACCCCCCACCTCTACAACCTGTCTGTTTCGTTTAAAATCTCAACCAGACGGGAAGGATCCCATGCAGAAACGAAAACATCACCTCACGCGCCCGAGGTTTTAACTTAATTTACTAAAATCTAAACCAAATACTCTTCCCCGCATTCATGGGGAACAAACCTTTAACTGGGACAACGCACCTACCTACAAGTAACCTACACAAAACCCTTATACGAACCTTTCTCAGTTCCCTAACCAAAATCACAGCCCTCAAAACTATTTCACATTCCCTCAACTCCATTCCCCGATTTCCACATACCAGCCTGTCGTGTATCCCTTTCCCAAACGCCCCGCCGTTCCACCCTCACGCAACACTTCCCATTTAATAAACACCATTTAGCCCCCCGTCTCAAATCCAACAACCCCAACCCACCCTGACTTACAGGTAACATTACAACCTCCCTCCCTAACCAATCACAACGTGAACCCATAAAAATTTGTACACCCGTCTTAGTATCCCCGCAATCGCTGTCCTGTAATTGGGAACACAGCTGCAACATACCAAACCTTACTATACAAAAAATGTTCACGACTATCACTCGCTGTATCAGAGTTAGGTGCTGGGTCTCAGAACACTTGCGCCCCCGTCCTTTTCCCAATAACCTACCCGAATTTTCCTCCCGCGCCGAAACCATGTCATCCCATAATAATACCACAAATCTTTAAAGACACCGCCCATTCTTTAACAACATTTACATCTCCCCCCCCCACCCCCCACCCAAAACCCCAACCCCATGCACCTTGATTTTGCACTATTTACTTGCATACCCGTGGCACTTCCAAATAATTGCACCACCTCGTCCAACACTCTCATTGACATCCCTGCACAAATAGAGAACAGTGGTGTCGTAAAACATATCCAATTAACCCGGCCAGGTCCTCCACCCCCCACACTTCCCTCACATGGCGTACATAAGCTACGGTCAACCATTCTATTAAAGGGGTCCTGGAAACCCCGCAAAAATATTTGGGAAAATGGGGCATCCTGTCTAAGGCCTCTTCCCATTGCAATTTCCCTCCCCATACACCCATTAATCTGTATCCTCATTTTCGCCCCCTTGTACAACGTATTTACCCACTCGACTATTTTCCCAAAATCCCCAATATAAACCCGTCCCTTTAACTCTATCATATGCTCCCTGCCAGTCTAGAGCCAACAAAGCCGCCCCTCCACCCCCACCCTTAGCTTCCACAAAACTTCTCAGTATCCCATGTCCTTCAATCATCGACCTTCCCGGCAACCTGAACAAACAAATTATAGGGTAATGAGCAATTCACACGTCCACACCTGGTCAGGTGAGAGAGGGGTGCATAGACTGCATTTTCTTGGACTGCAAGAAGGTCTTCGACACAGTTCCTCACAAGAGGTTAATGCAAAACCTAGAGGATCAGGCACACATAACAGGAAAGGCACTGCAATGGATCAGAGAATACCTTACACAGAGGCAACAACGAGTCATGGTAAGTGACGAGGTATCAGAGTGGGCGCCTGTGACAAGTGGAGTTCCACAGGGTCAGTCCTAGGACCTGTGCTGTTTTTGGTGTGTGAATGATATAATGGAAAGGATAGACTCAGAAGTGTCATTGTTTGCAGATGATGTGAAGTTAATGAGGATAATCAAATTGGTCGAGGATCAGGCAAGACTACAAGAGACCTGAACAGGCTACAAGCCTAGTCCAGCTACTAGCTCCTGGAATTTAACCCTGCCAAATGCAAAGTTATGAAGATCGGGGAAGGGCAAAGAAGACCGCAGAAAGAGTATAGTCTAGGTGGCCAACGACTGCAAACCTTACTCAAGGAAAAAAAGATCTTGGGGTGAGTATAATACCGAGCACATCTCCTGAGGCGCACATCAGTTAGATAACTGCTGCAACATACGGACGTCTGGCAAACCTAAGGATAGAGTTCTGATACCTCAGTATGGAACCGTTCAAGACTCTGTACACAATATACGTCAGGCCCATACTGGAGTATGCAGCACCAGTTTGGAATCCACACCTGGTCAAGCACGTCAAGAAATTAGAGAACGTGCAAAGTTTTACAACAAGACTAGTCTCAGAGCTAAGGGGATTGTCCTATTACCTGGAGTTTACCTGGAGAGAGTTCCGGGGGTCAACGCCCCCGCGGCCCGGTCTGTGACCAGGCCTCCTGGTGGATCAGAGCTTGATCAACCAGGCTGTTACTGCTGGCTGCACGCAAACCAACGTACGAGCCACAGCCCGGCTGATCAGGAACCGACTTTAGGTGCTTGTCCAGTGCCAGCTTGAAGACTGCCAGGGGTCTGTTGGTAATCCCCCTTATGTATGCCAGGAGGCAGTTGAACAGTCTCGGGCCCCTGACACTTATTGTATGGTCTCTTAACGTGCTAGTGACACCCCTGCTTTTCATTGGGGGATGTTGCATGGGTCTCCCAAAGTCTTTTGCTTTCGTAGTGAGTGATTTTCGTGTGCAAGTTCGGTACTAGTCCCTCTAGGATTTTCCAGGTGTATATAATCATGTATCTCCCCCCACCTGCGTTCCAGGGATACAGGTTTGGGAACCTCAAGCACTCCCAGAAATTGAGGTGTTTTATCTACGTTATGTGCGCCATGAAGGTTCTCTGTACATTTTCTAGGTCAGCAATTTCACCTGCCTTGAAAGGTGCTGTTAGTGTGCAGCAATATTCCAGCCTAGATAGAACAAGTGACCTGAAGAGTGTTCCATCATGGGCTTGGCATCCCTAGTTTTGAAGGTTCTCATTATCCATCCGTCATTTTTTAGCAGATGCGATTGATACAATGTTATGGTCCTTGAAGGTGAGATCCCGACTAATCACTCCCAGGTCTTTGACGTTGGTGTTACGCTCTATTTTGTGGCCAGAATTTGTTTTGTACTCTGATGAAGATTTAATTTCCTCGTGTTTACCATATCTGAGTAATTGAAATTTCTCATCGTTGACCCTTCATATTGTTTTCTGCAGCCACTGAAAGATTTGGTTGATGTCCGCCTGGAGCCTTGCAGTGTCTGCAATGGAAGCACTGTCATACAGATTCGGGTGTCATCTGCAAAGGAAGAAAACCGGTTTCTGTGGGTGACATCCTTGTCTATGTCAGATATGAGGATGAGGAACAAGATGGGAGCGAGTACTGTGCCTTGTGGAACAGAGCTTTTCACCGTGGCTGCCTCGGATTTTACTCTGTTGACTACTACTCTCTGTGTTTTTGTTAGTGAGGAAAATTTTGATCCATCGACCCACTTTTCCTGTTATTCCTTAGCAGCATTTTGTGCGCTATTACACCATGGTCACACTTGTCGAAGGCTTTTGCAAGTCGTATATATTACATCTGCATTCTTTTGTTCTTCTAGTGCATCAAGGACCTTTGTCGTAGTGATCCAATAGTTGAGACAGACAGGAGCGACCTGTTCAAAACCCCTGTTGCCCTGGGTTGTGTAATGATGGGTTTCTAGATGGGTGGTGATCTTGCTTTTAGGACCCTTTCAAAGATTTTTATGTTTTGGGGATGTTAGTGCTATCGGTCTGTAGTTCTTTGCTGTGCTTTACTCCCCCCCCTTTGTGGAGTGGGGCTATGTCTGTTGTTTTTAGTAACTGTGGGACGCCCCCCGTGTCCATGCCCCTCCCCATAGGATGGTTAGTCTGTGATAGGGGCATCTTGCAGTTTTTGGGATGAACAAGGAGTTCCATGAGTCTGGCCCGGGGGCCCAGGTGCATTGGGCATGTATTTATCGGCCTGTTCGAAGTCATTTGGCGTCAGGATAGCATCAGATAGGCTTGTGTTAACCAAATTCTGTGGCTCTCATAAAAAATTCATTTTGATCTTCGACTCTCAGTCTGGTTAGTGGCTTGCTAAAAACTGAGTCATATTGGGACTTGAGTAGCTCACTCATTTCCTTGCTGTCATCTGTGTAGGACCCATCTTGTTTAATTAGAGGCCCAATACTGGACGTTGTTCTCAACTTTGATTTGGCATAGGAGAAGAAATACCTTGGGTTTCATTTATGGCTTTTAGCTCTTCCCGCGATTCCTGACTCCTATAAGATTCCTTTAGCTTAAGTTCGATGTTTGCTATTTCTCTGACCAGTGTCTCCCTACGCATTTCAGATATATTGACCTCTTTTAGCCGCTCTGTTATTCTTTTCCGTCGCCTGTAAAGGGAGCGTCTGTCTCTTTCTATTTTACATCTACTCCTCCTTTTTCTTAGAGGAATAAGCCTTGTGCATACATCGAGTGCCACCGAGTTAATCTGTTCTAGGCATAAGTTGGGGTCTGTGTTGCTTAGTCTGTCTTCCCAGCTTATATCGGTTAGGACTTGGTTTACTTGGTCCCACTTTTGTTTTTGTTATTAAAGTAGAATTTGGTGAATGCTCCCTCGTGACTAATTTCATTATATCGGTCGGGGGCTCCGCGCTACATGTCTGAACCTCAATTATGGTTGTGATCTGAGTAATTGTTTTTGATATGGTGACATTTCTTTTTCAGATCATCATTGTTAGTGAAGATGAGGTCTAGTGTTTTCCAGTCTAGTAGGCTCATTATTTGCTGGTTTAAATTGAATTATGTGCAGAGATTTAAAGCTCGTGGTGAGTGTGAGTTTTCATCAGAGCTGCCTCCTGGTGTTATTTCTGCAACAATATTATTGCTATATTCCTCCATTTCAGGTGCCTTAAGTTGAAATCCCCGGGAAAGCAAGATGTTGGGTGCAGGAGCTGGCAGATTTTCCAGACAGTGGTCAATTTTTAACAGCTGTTCCTGGAATTGCTGGGATGTTGCATCCGGAGGCTTTTTAGATTTACCACAATGACTAGGTTTTGGTTCTCGATCTTTACTGCTAAAACATCCACTACATCATTTGAGGCATTAAGCAGTTCTGTGCAAAAAAAGTGACTCTGCAATGTACAGGCCAACCCCCCCCTTTTGCCTGTTCACTCTGTCACATCTGTATAGGTTTGTAACCTGGGATCCATATTTCGTTATCCAAGTGATCCTTTTTTGCGGGTCTCAGTGAAAAACCGCGAACATTGCCTTTGCCTCTGCAAGCAGTCCACGGATGAAAGGTATTTTGTTGTTTGTTGCTGGCTTTAGACCCTGTATATTTGCAAAGAAGAATGTCATCGGACTGGTGGTATTGTTGGTACTGGGGGGGGGGGATTTTTTTTTTTCCGGCATTAGTATCTGTATCTGTTCGTTTGGAGTGGAGGCCATCGACTGTGGTTCCACTCCAGAAATGACTGGATTTGGTGTACAATTTCTGCCATTTCCTGCCAGTTCTTTTTCCTTCCTGGCACTAAAAAACCTCTCCCTCTTGAGTGGCTGTGGCTACCCAGGTTTTCCCATGGCCTGGATGTTTTGTGCCTGGATGTTTTGTATCTTTTTGTCCCCTTTAGATGGTGTGCCTGGCAATTTAAGTTATAGCACAGTCTTTCCTGTACTGAAGAGGTACACATTTCAGGGTGAAAAAGCTTACAGGAAGGGAGTTTGCATTATCCAGTTGTCATATGGGCATGACGTTTTCTAGGGTGGTCATAGTTGCACGTCCCATCTGTTTTTCCAGATTTCTCATGTCTACAGATATGTGCACAGGCTTGGTTTCCATTTGCCTTGGGTTTCTGTGACTGTATTCCCTGTTGGTGCATGTTTACCTGTCTTATTCCTATCCTCCCTAGCACCAACAATGGAGCTCCCACCAGTTGCTTTTGGTAATATATCCTCACTATTGCTAATGGAGTCCTCTTGTTTGCTATTTCTTGTGGTATTTCTAGTTTGCAATATTGGTTTTATTTGACTACACTTGTTTCCCCACTATGGCTCCTGTCCCCTATGAGGTCATTTATATGCATTCCATCCTGCGTATAATTCCGGACTACCTGGACAAAATCTCCAGCTTCACCATTACTGTCTCCCAAGACAGCACCCCAGCTTCACCCTTTCTGTTCCCAGGACGCAATCCAGCTTCACCATTACTGTCTCCAGGACAGCACCTCCAGC
>NC_069399.1:40063384-40110905 GCF_026875155.1 Cherax quadricarinatus
ATGGTCAATTTTGTGGGTAGGTGTCGTGGTTACTGTGTCAAAAGCTTTTTTAGGTCAAAAAACATTGGATATTCCTTTTTTTCCCAAATCTGTGAAAACAGATTAGCTTTTTTATGAGATCATTAGTGCTTTTATTTTTCCTGAATCCAAGGGGCGGGTTTTGGTTGTTTTTTTTTAAAAAATAAAATATGTTACTGTGCAGGGTTTTAAAAAGATTTTGGATGGCAATGGTAATTTGTTTTGGCCCTATAGTTGTTTAAGTCTTTGGGGTCACCACCTTTAGTATTGGTGAAACCATTCCCATCTTGGTACACTCTCCAAGTAACAAAATATTCCGAAGAAAGAAAAGGGAAAGAAATGCAGTACCCCCATGCACAAGCAAATTATTACAGTTGGGGTTCCCCCACTCATGAGACACTTCAAAACTTGTTTTCTTGCAGTAGAAAAAACAAAAAACCCGGGCTCATAGGGGGACTACCATGCTGTTTTGTGACGTAGAAGACAGAAACCTGGCTAAAGGGTGGCACTACCTCATGTTTCGGACAGTAGAAGACATAACCGGGCTCTGGTGGCCTACCATGCATGTTTCTTGACAGTAGAAGCGGGGAACTGGCTATAGGTGGCACACCATGCATGTTTCTATGACAGAAAGACAGTAACCGGGGCTCAAAGGTGGCACTCCTGATGTTTTCTATGAATAAAAGACAGTAACTGGTCTATGGACTACCTGATGTTCTTAAGTAGAAGACAGTAACCGGGCTTTTTGGTGGGACTCCCCGGGCCATGTTTCTTTGAAGTAGAGACAGTAACCGGGTTTTAATGGTACTACCATGTAGTTTCTTGAAGTAAAAGACAGTAAAAAATTCAAAGTACTCACATTCATCTTAATAGATAATTATACTTAATATTAACTGCGCCCCAATTTAAACTATCTGTGTTTTTTAACGTGCAGTATCATCCCTTTAAAAAACATAGGACTTGTGAGGACTTTGTATAAAAGTATATACATAGCCCGTCAATTAAAACGATTTCCTTTCAAACATTTTCTCCTTACATTTTGTAAAAATTGCGCCATATTTTCATTTTACGTTTTTGAAAAATTCAGTTTAAATGGTTCTGCTTCGGGTAGGGGAAAAAATTTCAGTGCAAAAGGTAGTTAAAATGATTTACTGAATGCTGATTTACTAATTTTCAGAATAATTTGATGCCTGTTTTAAAACTGTTTTTACTGAATGTGCCCTGATTTATGAATGTACTATTTACTGAATGATTACTTGATGATGCCCCTCTGACTTGATGTTTTAAATGACTTGACTGGCTTCTGACTTGATACCAATTTCCCCAATTTACTAAATACTTTACTGATTGACTTACTCTTTGCTGAATGATTTGTTTGTATACGTTGCTTACTACTTGTGACGATTGACTGAGGGGCTTACTGACTGAAAATGCTTACTGGCCGATTTGATGGCCGTTTGTGGCTGATTTGACTGACTGATTGCGGTGACTTGACTGACTGATTGACTGACTGACTTGATGACTGATTGAATGATGACCTACAAACAAAATGACTGTATGACTTGATGATGCCCTGTTCCATTGACTGGACTGACTGCTGCACTGCCATTCACTCACCCCAAGTGGGCCTCCCCCGCCCTCCTTCAAATCTCGAAAAACACCAGCCCACAATTTTTAAGCAAGAAATAGTTTCGTTGCTTTTTTTAGCCTAAAAGTAACAAAAAAAAAATTACTTGTAACAATAATAAAAAATTTGCATTTTTTTTTTTATTTTTGAAATTTTTGGGCCAAAAAAAAAATGTTTTTTGGTTTTTGGAGGCCCCGTAATGTAACCCTATTTTTCCCAAAAGCCCTTCATTTCCTTTAACAGGATTCGCCTAACACTGCTTTTTCGGGAAACCAAGACCATCTTAACCCCTTTTAGGGTTTTTGGCCGTCTAGTACGGCTTAGCGAGGGGGTTTTTGACGTACTATACCATAAATTCTAGCGCTGTCAAAAATCACAGGGGAAAAGGGTTTTATAGGCCTTTAGTGAGGAAGGGTCTGTGTGGTGGGTGTGCCGTAGGAAAAAATCTGGACCAGTGGTGCTTGTGGGAATGCCATCATGTACACAATGTCCCCCTGCCCGGCGGGAAGAAGTTCCTCACTCCCCAGCGATTTTTGGGGCACTTTTGTTCCCCCTGACAGTTTTAATACAGATGGAAGGACAGTGAAGAGGTTTTTAAGGTTTGGTGAGGTTTTTTACCGAAATTGACCCAAATATGGGTAATGTGAGGAAAACCCAGAAACAACCCCCCGCCTTCCACGATGTGGCATTGGTGATGATAGTGATAGTGATTATGAATAAGCTCTTCAAAACTTGTTCCAAAATGGAGGAGGAGGAGGGGGGAGGGGGGGGAAGAGGGGAGGGAAGAGGAGGAGGAGGGGAAAGAAGGGGGAAGAAGAAGAGGGGGGGAAGAAAGGGGGAGGAGGAAGAAGAGGGGAGGGGGAAGGAGGAGGAAGAGGAGGAGGAAGAAGAAGAATATGTAATTTAACAATAATACTATAATAATAAAAATAATAATTTAAAAAAATATGTTATAATAAAATGTTACCCCTGCAATAAAAGTAAGGGGGGTAACATCTGATAAGAGCTGACGTTTGATGAGGGAAAACGAGGGTGCGCTGATAAAAAAAAATTAGATAACATCGCCCCCCCCTTTGTTTTTTCTGGTACACAAAATTTCTGCTGTTATTTTTGTTTGTCAAGCTCCCGTTTATCCATCAGCTCTCTGTTCAGAGAGCCACAAGACTGTGTCTCATCACGTTTTCTCCATCTTCAAGCAAGTATAGCACTTTTTTCTGGTTTTTTGGGTTTCCCAGGGAATTTTTCTATGTATACTGTATTTTTGTGTACCTGTGAGACAAAAAGAAGACGACGATAGAAAGAGAAGACAGATTGAAAGAGATTGAATGGGGGAAAGAAATTTGATAAATGGCGGGGGAACACTCCCACCCCTTGTTTTGACAGATGGTAAAAAGGGGGAGTGAGTAATGAGACAAAATTCATTTTGACAGCTGCCGACTCCTGACTAAAAAATTACATATAAGCCCACACCGCAACAAAACAAGCTTGCTGAAAGAAGATAATAGCAGTTAATGAAAGTATTAAATGCATATATGTGATTTATTATAGAAAACCCGAAGGGGGAAAAAGGGAAGAAAGAAAAAGACGAATGAAAGAAAGGGAAAGTGGGGGAATTTGGGAAGAAGGGGGGAAAGCAGATGGAAAAAAGGTTGCGAAGGTAGGGGGAGGGGGGAAGGGGGGAAAATTGCAGAAGGGTTGGGAAAAAATCAAATGCCCCCTGGAAAAGAAACGGAAGAGAAAATTTTTAAAGTTAAAAGGCCCATTTATGGATAATTTTAACCAAGGGTTTTTGGGGGAAAATGAGAAAGGGTTTGGGGTGGGAAAAAAAAAAAAAGTAAAAAAGGGGGGGCCAAATGGTGGGGGGGGTAAAACAAAGGTAGGAAAAAGGGGCAAAAAAAATTTTCAAGTGAAACTTCAGGAAGGGGGAACTATCGGAAATTTATAGAAAAAAAAATAAACAATTTTTTTGAGTTTTTTGGGTTTTTGTCTTTGTAAAAAAAAGTCCCCCCTTAACAATTTTTTTTTTGTGTTGGGGGTGCCAAACGGAGAATTTTTCCCAAAGGGTTTTGGGAAGGGTGATACCATTTGAAAAAAAACAAAGTTAATAAAACATTTTTTTTTTGTTTGGGGGTACGTTGGGGGGGCATTATTGATAATTTGTTTGTTGCTTTTTGTGTTGTATACAAGAGTTATATATTTTTCACTGCCCCTTACTTTGGTTACAGGCCAAAATTTTGTGAAAAAATAAAATATTTAAAAAAAAACAACAAACCTTCAAATACAAGTAAAAAAAGTTTACGGGGTGGCGGCAGTCGCCGTTTTCCCCTCGGGGTCATTTTTTTTCAAATTTTCAGCCTCTATACCCATAAGTATTGATGGTAAAAAAATTTTTGTTTATCCTATAATGTTTAGAAAAAAAAAGCTATTTTTCAAAAGAAAAAATTTTTTTTTTTTTTTTTGAAATTTGCCGACCCTGAAAAAAATCTCGAGAGGGCCTGTCGCCCCTAAAAAGGGTTAATTGGCACTTGATACTGAACATAAAAAGGGTAAAAAATACGACGGTGTTAGGTAACATATGCAACAGTTAGACACTTTATTTTCCGAAACGTTTCCCCTAACAGTAGGCTTCTTCAGTCAAATACAAAAAATAGGCAGGAACAGTAGAGATGTAAGAGATGAATCACCCATCCCCCTTGTAGTTAGAATTGAGGTTGTCAGCCCCTTTGGCCCTGGAGAAGTTCATTTCCCATAGTCAGGAATTTTTGATATTTCCCGATTTTGGAACTGAACTTCTCCAGGCCGGGGACTGCAACCTAAATTCTACGACTACAAGGGTGAGGACTGTTTACATCGTTTCACATCTCTCTGTCCTGCCTATTTTTGTATTCGACTGAAAAAGTATGTTAGGCAAAAAACGTTTGGGAAATAAAGTTGCAAAATGTTGATAGTGTTTACCAAATACTGTATATGTATTTTAAATCTTGGTGTTTTTTTTCTTTTTAAAAATGTTTAAGGAAATTAAAAAACCCCGTGGAAATATAATTATACGATGAAAGTCAGTAAAAAAATGAACCCTTTTAAAAAAAAATTCCCTTGGTTTTTTTTTTTTTTTTTTTTTTTTGGGGGGGGGGGGAGCCATTCATTCTTTAAAATAACTCTGTATAGTACTTTCAGTTTCATTTTTACCAAGAAAAAGTTTAAACACTATGGCAGCTTTTTTTTTACACTGTTAATCATTTGATTCATGAAGCGTCCAGAAAAAAGCAGCAATATGCACGTTTTTGGGACATGTGGAACACGGGCCCCAAATTAGCATTAAATCAGCTCAGTCCAACTTAGCGTCTTCAACCAACAGAATTTCCCCCAAAAATTTGTTGTTGTATTTTTTTTGAAAAAAAGGGGGTGGAAAATTTTTTATGTAGCTGACACTTATACAGGGACCCTCAACATTCGATACTAACCCGTTCCGGGAAAGGGCTATCAAAATGTCGAAAAATTTAAAAGTTGAATTAATTTTCCCCATAAGAAATAAGGAAAAAAATTAACCCGTGCAAGAAACCCAAAAAAGATAAAAAAAAAAAAATTTACACATGAAATTTAATTTTAAATGAAAATAAATAATTCAAAAAACAATAGATTAATAACAATAGAATAATTAACTTACCTAAAGAAGATCTGGTGACGATGATGGGAGGGGAGGAGGGGAGAGTGGGATGGTGTTAGTGTTTAAAGGGGAACCCCCTTTCCCATTAGGTTTTTTTGAAAGGGCCGCTCACCATGCCTTCCACACTGTGTATCCCACTCGATTTTAAATCTTTCAAATAACCTTTGCTGGCCTTAACTTCACTCACATAAACACTTTTGCGGGGCTTTTTTTTAAAATCATAGCACTCCAACAGCATCCTTTTTGACTTTGAATTATCCTTCATTTCAATAGTATTACCCCTTTTTTCTAAAAGGGGTTGGACTAACTTTCGGGGGGCCCTCTTATTATTTGCAGAAAAAGCACAAAAACATGATATTGGAAAAATATGGAAGTCGAATGCCTTTAATGCGCGCACATGGCTGGTTGTAAACACGGGCCCACGGGGAGTTCGGGCCCACAGTGGACAGTCTGACGAACGTATCAAAGTGGGGTTTTTCCTTTGAATGTCGAGGGAAAATTTTGCGTTAAAAGCATCGAAATTGGATTTATGAAGTCGATGCCTTCGAATTCGGGGGTCCCCTGTTAATGGTATTGTAAATGGAGTTTTTAGCATTTTCCCGTTTTTTTAATGAGGAGTCTTAACCCTTTCACTGTCTAGCCCCTTAAATTAACCCCTTAACTGTCCAAACGTAGATCTATGTTCTTGCCCCGCGCTCCAAATGTATTCAACGTTTTTTTTTCCTGCCTCCAAAATTTTGGGGCAAATTTCCCGAGATCGGGGCACGTATTAAAAAGATCGGGACACTTGGTACGTCGTGCGACCTATTCAATTGAGCACCAGTAGAGCAAAGGCGGGCAAACACCCGGGGGTTTACTGATGTCATGTGTATTAGCACTTCTCTTTTAAGAGGAAAGGATGTTTACCCCCAGTTTAGTGATTTTTTAATGGACTGGTCACAAGTGGTTTGGGGAAAAAATCAAAAAACTTGATAATAGCCCATGTGCAACATTTGTGCAAACATTTCAATTTTGATACCACTGGTAGGTCATCCTCCAGAATGTCCATTTAAACCCAGCCCTAAGTAAAGAAAAAATTCTGGAACGTGTAAAAGTACATCCACAGGGGGGGGTTTTGAACCCGGTCAGGAGTCTCAAAACTCCAGCCTTGCGTTTGCCATGGACCCGTGCCCCAAAAAAATTTGTCCCAATAGGTTATTTCTACCCATAGGAAGGTTAGCATGGCCCACTGTGACACAAATGCAAGTTTTTTTTGCGAACTCCCCTAGCGGGGTGTGACGAACTCTGCTAGTCCCCCCAAAGCCGTTAACTGACTCAAGAAATCGAATGAACATTGCAAGCAAACCATACCCGGGGGGGATAGAAACCCCTGTCAGAGGTCTCAAAAAATCCAGACTGTTACATTGCCACTGGACCCGCTGCCACAATAAGATTCGTCAACTAGGGATTGGGTTTTTTTGAAATTGTGTCATTTCGATTTTTGAGTCATGTTAAGGCTTTGAGGGATTGGCTAGATTTCGTCACGGCCCCGCTGCTGGGGATTTTGTAAAAACTTTTCATTTTGGTCACAGTGGTGCCTAGCTAAATTCCTATGGGTAGAAATATACCTAGTTGGACAAATTTATTGGGTAGCTGGCCATGGCTAACGCGAGGTCTGGGGTTTTGGAAATCTTGTCCGGGTTCTATCCCGCCCGGGGGGGGGGAGGTTTTTTTGCAATGTGTCATTACGATTTGTGGTCATTTAAAGTTTGGGAGCCGGGGCTGGCTGGCCCTGGGGGGCCCGACTTGGGTTTTCCACTTGCCTTCTTAACTCTTTGTGTAATTCCTGTTACCTCACGGTCACTAAAAGTTTTATTTTGAAATTCCCGGGTCCCTAAAACCAGACCAAGGTATGGTTTTGATGGCATTAAGATCTGGAAGTTAAATTTTCAGTTTCGGAATCGAGGACCTGCTTGTGTTATCCTGTTAGTTTTCGGTTTTTCTTAACAGGGCACAAAAGAATAAAGAAAATACAGGAAAGAAAAAAGAAAGGGAGAGAAGGATAATGAGACGGCAGAAACAAAAATAGCAGCAACTGACGATGACAAACTTTTGACAGTTTTGAAGAAGAACAAAAACAAAAAAAAGCTGGTAGAACAGTGAAAACAACAAAGCCAGAGCAGTGGCAAAAGCTGAAGTGCAACCCCTTGCCCCTAAAGAAGAAAACCAGTACATGTTTTAAAGTTTCAAAACCCAGCAGGGGCTAGAAATTACTTTGATCTATAATACTTTGTTATATTTTAGACAATAGTTTTGGTGACCAAAGGGCAGGCGAAAATGTTCACCTGTCAGGGGTTTGTGATTATTTGAGTACATGAAACCCCAGTTTTCGAACTTTTTCTGTTCCCGAGGTTGTTTTAAAACTGAAAAGTGTGAAAATGAATCGTATTTCCCATAAGAAATTAAAGTAAGTACAAATTTTCCTTTCCAAAAAACCAAAAAAATTAACAAAAAAAAGCAGCCTCAGTGGTAGTCTTTCCCCGTGGCCCTCCACCAGCTCTTCCATATTCTTACTTACCTTAAAATTTTTGAGTCTTAAACCCCTTAAACTTCCAAAAGTTGATCTAATTCGCCCCGTAGCGCCCGAATTAGATCTACACTCGTTTTTTAAAACAGTAGGGCGCCCATTACGGCGTTTCGCCCTTTCAGCATTCTGTTAATATGGCGATTTTAAATATGACCCCAAATTTGCTATACGGCAATGGTCTTTTAAAAATGGGCGCCCCCCCTGGGTTTTTTTACATTCTCCGTGAGCACATCTATTATGTCTGGAAAAAATTTCCCCAAAATTTTAAAAATGTTTTAGTTATTGTTTTTTTTTATATACAGGGACCCCCCAGTTTTGGGGAGCATCGGCTTTCGTGAAGTTCGACTTTCGGCAAGTTTTTTCGGAAAAAATTTTGGGCCTCGGTTTCGTGATTAGTCGTGTTCGGCACCGCCGATTCCATCCCCCTCAGCAACACAAAGCCAGTCTCTCACCCCATTCACCTCAGTGTCCCATTGTTTACCAACACGTGCCCATCACCCGGGGTTCATACGTAAAACCCCATTTTTTTTTTTGGATTGCAACTAAAAAAAAAAAGTCATTTGGGGGCCCAAAGGAAAGCTAGTTTCAAACCCCTTTGGAAAGAAAACGAAGAACACAATCAAGGGATTTTGAAGGGTTTTGAGGTAGACCTGACCCTGCCGACCCCCTGCCCGTTGTAGAAAATGTTTGGCTTTTGGGGAAGTCCCCGGGGGGTTTTTTAGGGGAGTACGGGGGGTGAAAAAGGGGTGGGGACCCAGGGAAGACTAACCAATGACGAACTGCAAGAGCTTCAACTGGGAAAAGCATCACCACAGCTGAGGAACTTGCTTCAGAGGAGGAAAAGAGAGTAAAGGAGGTGCCTTCTTTGTATTAAGGACATGTGTTCAAGGGGGGAAGATTTTGAAAAGTTTTGTTAAAAAGGTATCCCCTGACCAAGTTTGAAACAAGCCAAAATCTAAAATTTGTTCAGTGACAAAACCTTGTCCCCTTCGGGCCAACATAAAGAAATCCCAGAAACAGACTTCCCCGGACAGATATTTTGTGCAAAGGGGGCCCCTTTTACTCCAATTGTTCCCATCCCTTTTAAAAGAAAAAGGGAAGTAACCCCAGAAAAGGATTGCACCTGAAGCCCAAAAGGGAAGGGATTCCCTTTCCCAAAAACAATAGGGTACCCTTCCTCCTATCCCCCCCCCATCTTCCATCCCCCCAAAATCTTCTTTTAAAGGGTTTAGTTTTAATTTATTATTTTTTTTTTATATCAGGTACTTGATTTCTGATTGTTTCAGTTGTAAATCTTTTTTTTAAATTTGAAAAAAAATTTTTTTTTTAATTTTTTTGGGTGTTGGAAGGGTTTAAAAATTTTATTTCTTTTAAATTTTTATGGGGAAAATGGTTTCGGTTTCGTGAATTTGATTTTCGGCGGCTCTCTGTAAGGGGATTAATCACAAAAAAAGTATCTTGAAAAATTATCCTTATGTGTACCTGTCCCCTAAAATACTTAACACTGTCTGGCGTAGGTACACATTAACATCACTAAAAAAGCTCTCTACTCAGGGAATGCCATAGAAATTACAGGGGCCCCCTGCCTAACAACCATCGCAAAAGGGTTAAATTCCGATACGAAGCTTTTGAATAAAAAAATTTTTGCCCCCGCCTCACGTTTAAAAAAAAAACCCCCCCCAACGTTTCCCCGAAACCTTTTCCGCCACCCCTGACCCTCACCCCCTTTGCCATCACTGTTTAGAACCCAGGGGGGCCCGGGTTTGCATGAACTTTTCGTTAAAATTTTGTATTACCCATTTTTTTTATAGGCTTTGTAACTGCTAAATAAGCCCCGGGGCCCCAAAGAAAGCTTCTAGGCCCCCCCCGGGGGGTAAAAAGGGTGAAAAATTCGTATTTTATCGTACCATGGCTAGCTGCCCCTGCACCCCATCAGCTGTTGCGCACCACAGTCAGCTGTTTCTGCGGGGTTTCCTTTGTTGCCCCCACCACCTTTTGCGTTCTGCCCCAGGGTCACTGTTGCTCCCCCCGGGTTTAGCTTTTGCTGCCTTTTACTTTTGTTTGCCCCCCTTATTACTTTGATAGTAAGGTTTCACTAAAATGTTCTAGTGGGGGGTTTTATTTTTTACTTAATGGTTTTTTTGTCGGGGGTAATACTTACATCATGGCGGATCACCCTAAAGGTGTCCCCGATACCCTTTCACCCCCCTCTTAAAGGGGTTAGGGAAAAACAAACAAAATAAAAAAAAAAAAAAAAAAAATAAAAAAAACCCGTATTCTAAATAGATATGTAAAATAAAAAATTTACCCCCCAAACATTTTAAAAACAAGGATCTAACACTGAAATAGCTTTTCCCTCCCCGGGAATATCTCAACAATTTTTATTTCCTCTCTCCGACATAACTCTGGCATCCAGTTTTTGACACATTTTAGTCACCCGGGTATGGTGGGAAAACCCTTAAAAATTATAAAAACTCACCCCTGGAGCCCCAATAATGCCCCAAAAGATAGAAAAAAGGGACCCGGGAAGATCCTGCCGGGTTAAAGGCCAGCCCAAAAGAGAGCGAGTCAGTCCCGAGGGGGTAGCGAAAGGGGCAAAGCTCCCCCCCCAAAAAAAAAAGACTTTTTTCCCAGCCCCTTTTCCCCCCTTTTTAAACCAAAATTTTCCACACCTTAATTTTTATTTTTAAAAAAGGAAAAATACAATTTTTTTATAAACTACTTATTTAAATTTGTGGTTTAGGGGTCTTAGTATAACCTATTATTTTGAAAAAAAATGGGCCCTTGACCAGTGCTTCCAGTCAAAAGGGTTGTTTCAGCCCTTTCCCTGACTTTTTAGAGCAAAGCCCCCTTTCAATTCAATATAATTAGGTTTTCCAGGAAAATTGTTACTTATAAATACATTTTGGGGGTCCTAAACCCCCTTTAACACCCCCCCCTCCAGCAAAAGTCTCACAAAAGCAAGTTTTGTGTCCCTCGGGATAGGCTAGAAAAAAGTATATTTTTAATCTGAAGGCGGTAAAAAAAGGGACTACTAGAAATGCTACATTTTCCCAGCACCATAATTTATCTTCATTTTAAAGTTATTTACAAGAGATTGCAGAATTTTTAGAAAAGTTTCCATCCCCATATACTCAAGGGTTTTTAAAACTATCTAAAATTTTTATGATTTTTTAAAAAAACCCACATTACAATCCCCAAAAATTTGCCCCACAACCCCCAATTTTTGAAAGCCCCCCACCAAAGGCCGTCCCTTTCTGCTACGGAAAACCAGCAAGCAACTGGAAATTTCCAGGGGGGAAATTCCTGATCAGGAGACGAGGAAAGACCCAAACCCCCGAGAAATTCAGGTGTACCCCAAGGCAGGAAACTTCACAAAACATGTCAAGGTTTCCCCCTTTGTGGCCGAAAAAACAGTGAGATTTCCCAGTAAACATCAGATCCTTAAAGGGTCAGGCATTTCAAGCCATTTTCCAAAAAGGTCCCACTCCCAACCAGACCTCCAAACTTATGAAGAGGAGGTTTGTATGGGAACATGGGGGGGTCCGGGGGGCCCAAAAAGGGCAAAGGGTGGGGGCCCGGGTTTTGTATAAGAGCACACCAAGACAAAACACACAAAACCTTCCTGAACTCTCATGTTCCCAAAGGGTTTCCCAACCCAACTGCCTCAACTAAAATTTTTAAGTACCCCCTGACCCTCGCACACTTTGGCTTTTGACCGACTCCTTCACACCCAAGGGGGGGGGTAGAGAGAACTCAGGCTCGCTGAGATTCACCACTGCAAAAACAAAAAGGTCAGAAAAGGGACAAACACTAGGGTACAAAGTACGCCCCATGTTTTAATAAAACCCTTTGAAAAGGGGCATCAGCAACCACATTCTCTGAGCCTTTATATTTTTTTAACTTTAAAAATTAAAAGGCTTTTGGAAACCCAAAGCCCATTTTAAGAGTTTTTGATTTTAGCACTATACACAGGAACGGATGAAGAGACCCTGAGACATTTTACAAAGGTGTTCCCCCACCCCCCCAAAAATGAAAATTTTCTTTCCTGGGGTTAAAATGTTTGATTTTTTAAACTTGGGAAGGGTTTGTTCATAGCCCAAATAAAAATTTTTCTGAAACCCTCTCGCATTTTGCAAAAAACAAACCCCAAAAGACTTCTCTTTGCACCCGGGTTGGATACTTAAGTTTACACAACACCCATCACTTTCCATTCCACACACAAATTTTAAGCCCCAAATGAAAAAATTTTTGCATTAAAACCCCATTAAATTTGTACTGGAACCCCGGGGCCATGGAAATCACATCTTCTTTGTTTTAGGTTTTTTAAAAAAGTTTCCCTCTTTTAGTCATAATAAAAACTTTCAAATTTTCCTGAAAACCCTTTAAATTTTTAAAAACTTTACTCTGTGGTATCAGTTTTTTGGGCCCGGGGTTTGCCACCCAAAATTTGGGGAACCATGAAGTTTGGGGAAATCCCCCCCCCCCCTTTAAAAAATTTCCCTCACAAAGGGCACAAAAAAGGGTGTTGGAAAAATTTTCCTTCTTCCCCCCATCCCCCAATTTTTTAATAAAATTTTTTTCCCCACAAAAAATTTGGTTGAATTGGCTCATTTTCCCTTTAAAATTTTTCCTCATGGATTTTTTTTTTTCCCCCATTACTGACATCCCAACTTTTTTTATACGTAGTTCCAAGGGGGCGAGCCAACTCTCCAACATTTTTTCTTTAAACCCAAGCTTGCTTTTCCCCAAAATTTTTTACACACACGTTTTTTCCCTTAAATACGCTTTTTTTTTCATACAAGTTTGGGTTTTGCAGCCCTTTACTTTCCCTTTTAAAACTTTGGGTTTCTCTTTTGAATTTTTGAACCCCAATTAAAACCCTTTGCCCGGGTTTACTGTGTCCCTTTAAAATTTTTCTTTTTTCTCTCGGGGGTGGGGGTTTTTAAAATTTTTCCCCCGGGGAACTTCCCCCACAACGGGTTTCGCTCACAGCAACGGCCATACAGTTTTTTCCCATTTAAATTGGCCCCATTTTCGCATTCCTCTCCGCCTCCAGGAAATCATGGTCCATTTTTTTGGGTCCCACATCTTTCCATCCGGTCTGGTTGGGGGCCGGGTTCATTTGGACCATCCCCCTCATACGACCCAAAACAGTATCTAAACTGAGAAAAAGCTCCGGGGGGGGGAGAAACACCATCCCCCCCAAACCAATTAGCCCCAGAAATTCCAAAGTGTTCCCCACCCCGAAAATTCAAAGAAAGGGACCTCTCACCCCAGTTGTTAGTATTGTCTATACCATAGGTTTTGCATCTTTTGTCTTGAGGGCTTGTTTGTAATTCTTTATTTCCCCTTGAGGGGGGGTAAATGGGCCCCATTGAAAAAGTTAGGCTCTATTTTTAAATTTCCCTTCCAAAACTTTTTCTAAAAGATTTTAAAGGTTTAAAGTTGGGCCCCCCTGGCTTTTTGCACTGCTTGTGGAAAAACCAACAGGGAAAAAAGAATTTCATCAAACCCCTTTTTAAGACTACATGAGCGGTTATCTTATGCAGAGGGACTGCTTCCCGGGTTTACCGGGTTTGGGGAGAAAATTAATTTGTGAGAAAATTATCATTTCCCATTCTGGCCTTGGGAGGGGGGGCCAACGCCCAACCCACTACCACTTTGAAGGGTTCCCCTTGGGCTAAAATCGGCCTAAGGGGAACAGGTTTAATACTTCCTGGGTTTTCCCTTTAATTTGAAAGGCATGATAGGTCTCAATATGCTCTCTGACAGTTCCCACAGCTGAGCCCAGAAGAAATGCCTGGAAAACCTTTGGGGACATCCCCCACCGGGGGACAAAGCCCTTTTTTCCCCTTTCCTCGTTTACTGCAAACAGGGTGAATTTTTTATAAGAGTTTCCCCCCTGAAATGAAAACACTTATTTAATTTGTAAAATCTTTTCCCTTTCAGCAACACGACATTTTCCTGCACGGAAATTAATTGCACCCTTCAGGGGCGGGCCCCTTTTTTTTCACTATTTAAAATGATCCATTTTTCCCAAACATGCCAGCTCTGGCTGGAACATCCCTTTTTTCAGTTACTGAAATTCAACATCAGAAAACAGGTTACCCCAAAATTTAAACCCTCCCCCATCCTCATGAAAAAATATCCAAAGGGAAAAATGTTGGGAGCATGATCATGAGCCAACTTCCCTGGTGGGAAACATCGGGGAGAAAAGGGCTGGGGAGGGTTTTCCTAGCCATTTTTTCCCAACATTTCGGGCTTTGGGTTTTTTTTCCAAAAATATTGTTCCCCCATGTCTAACAGGCCCATAAAAATTATTCCCTAATAAAAAGGTCGACCCCTTCGAAGGGGAAAAATTCCCTCGGGGATACCTACAGGGAGATAGGGCCAAAATTTGGGATGCGATTTACCCCCAATTTTTATACAGGTGTCCTTATGGGTTTAACCCCGTAAAACCCCCCAACAAAAATTTTCACCCCCGATAGGTATCCTTAGCAAATGGAGCCACCCCGCCCTAGCAAAGATAGGTGTACTTCCCTCCCCCAAGGACAATATGTTTCAACTCTGCCTACCCCTTTTTTTGCCCAAAACCCAAATGTGGACCAATTTGAAAATATTTCACATCCTGGGGTCTAGACCAAAGGGTTTCCCCCTCACCTTTTCCTTGAAGACCAATGCAGGCAAACCCGGGTGTATTCTGCAGTTAGGGGGCCCCCTGGGGGGGGTTTTCCCCCCTTTCCTGAACTCGCCGCCTTGACCAGCAAAAATTTTTTGGTGTCCCTTTTGTTACAGTAATAAAGATAAAACTCCCTTTAAAGGGATTTTTCCATTTTGGGGTAGGACTGGTTTCGTTTTTAATCGAGGATCTGAAAAAATTTTGGGTTGTCTTTTGAAAAATTTTAACCCAGCTGACTTACCCTTTTCCCTTTTTAATTTTAGAGGGCACCTCAGCCTTCATTTGTCCCGAAAAATTTTTGTCCCACTTACCTTTATGACATAGGAATTTGGGAAAAAGGTTTAGAATTTATGGGGGGAAATTTTTTTGGAGGGAGGCCCGTTTTTTACTTACCAATTCCCGCGAGCCCAAAAAATCGGTCACCCAGATCCAAATGCTTCTGAAAGTTTTTCGGGTTTTTTGTCCTCCAAAAATTCCCCCCGGGTCAAAGGGATTGTAAATTTTACTTTCCTCTGAACCCCTTAGATTCCCACAAATTTTTTATAGTCCCTTTTTTAACCCCCTTTAGAACAAACCCATTTCTTAAAAAAGGGAAAAGGGTTTTTCATTCCCAAAATCAGTTAAGGTCCCGCCCATCCTGAAATTTTTGATTCCCGAAATTTTGTCTTTTTTTTTTAGGGATCATTTGGTATGCAAACAATACTTTTCTTTTTTCTTATCATTAAAACAAAAAATCTTTCCCCTCCAAGTCTCTATCTTTGGGTTCCTTTTTTTTTACAAGTTGGTGCGAACTAGGGTACCCACTTCTGTTTTTGGGGCCCTCCTTGCTCCCAAAACAGTCTTCTCAAAAAAAAGAAAAAACCCCATCTGGGGCACTCTCTGTAAACCCTTTGGGCAAAAATTTTCAAACTTTTGGGTTTTGTTAAAGTACTGCTTTAGGCCCCTTGTTTGAACCTCCTAACCTTTGACTTTTTTTTCCCCCTTAGCCCTTTTTTTAAAATTTTATTTCAGCCTTAAATACAGCTAATTTCAGTTTTTTCCTCCAAATTTTCCCTATCCCCCTGGAGTAGGTGAAACCTCATCTTCACTAAAAAACAGGCATGTTTTTCTGGGGGAAAATTTTTAACCCTTTTTCCCTGGGGGCCCCAAAAAAAACTGAAGGGCTCTTTTTCGCATTGTTTTTTCTTTAACACTTTTTCCCCTCTTTCAAAATATCAGTGGACAAAGTTTTCCCCCAGGCACATTTAAAAAAAAACACAAATTGGGAAAGTTAAACCAGCCCCTGCCTTACCAAAACCCCAACAAAAATGTGTAATCCCTTTCCCCCCTTAAGGGGAAAAACAAATTTTAAACTTAAAATAAAGAAAAAAACACTTCCACTGACACCACCCGGTAAATCTTTTACCAGAAACATGCAACTGTTTTACCCCCTACCGCCCTATAGTTCAAAGAATGTTTTGAGTTTTTTAGCAGTCAAAAACTCCCCCGGTTTAAACTTCCCCTGTTTTCTTTCCCTTTTTCCCCCTTTTTACTTTGATAGGAAGGTTCTCAAATACATGTTTTAGTGTGGGGGAGCTTTTTTCTTAATGGTCTTATTTTTCTAGGGGGGAAAACTTACATCATGGCTGTTTATCCTGAGTGTCTCTGATACCCTTTCAAACCCCCCTCTTCACAGGTTATGTAAAAATAAACTATAAAAAATTAACTGTATTCTCAATAGATATGTACAGAAAAAATACAATTCAGCCTCAATTTTCAAAAAAAACGATTTTCACCCCTTGGGGATAGCTGTTTTTCCCCATGGTATATCTCAACAACTTTAGTCCCCTCTCCTTGACAAACTCTGGGTAACCCTGTTTTTACACATTTTGTCACCCTGGGTAAAGGTGGCACAAAATTAAAAAAAATAAAAAAATCCCCCCCTGGAGACACCAAAAGCCCCAAAAAATAAAAAAAGGGGCCCAAGATCCCCGCCAGGTTTTAAGGCCAGCCAAGAGAGAGCGAGTCATTTTCGAGGGGGGGAGAGGAAAAAGGCTAAACTCCTCCCCCAAAACAAAAGATGTTGCCAAACACAATTCTCCAGTTTCCACAAAACTACCACACCTTAATTTTAATTTTAAAAAAAGGAAATACAACTTTATAAACAACCCTTTTTTAAATTTTGGGGGTGGATTTTTGTCTAAGGATAACCTATTTTTTTGAGGGAAAAAAAGGGTTGACCCCCTGCTTCCCCAGTCATAAGGTTGATCATCCTTCTGACATTTTTGAGCAAAGTTTCCCCCTCAATTCAATTTTAAAGGGATTCCAGATAACTGTTACTTATAAATAATGTTGGGTCCTATAGCCCCCAAAAATTTCACTAGGTCAGCGTTGCTGCACTACAGTCACTGCCCCGCCCGCACCCCAATCAGCTGTTGCTGCACCCACGGTCCTGGGTGCCCGCACCACAGCTGGGTTTCTGAACCCCAATCAGCTGCTGCTGCCCACGGGCACTGCCCGGGTGCACCGGGCAGCTTTCTGGTTTTTTTCCCCCGCAGCTGTTTTTCTCCAAAAAATAAAATTGGGCCCGAAAACCCGTCCCCTCCCCCCTGAGCACCCCACTGCCCTGTTCGCCCTTGTTTACAAGCCAGGGTGGCCGGGTTTTTTATGCATACATTCCCATACATTTTTTTATTTTTTTCCCTTGTTTTTAGTGCTTGTAAAATGCTTTAAAAAAGCCAAACCCTGGGGCCCCAAAAAAAGCTTCTAATGCCCCAAACCCCGTGGTAAAAAAAGGGTGAGAATTTCTATTTGGGAAAAACCCGGGATTATTTTACCACGGTCAGGGTGCTGATGCCCCCACCGTCTGCGTTCTGGCGGGGGGCCAGTCCCGCTGTTGCTTCACCATGGTCAGCTGTTGCTGAAAACCCCGTCAGCGCTGCGCTGCACCCATCAGTTGTTGCTTTCACCCTGTCACTGGGTTTTGGGACCAAGTGGGGTTACTGCCCCCAAAAAGTCAGGGTTTCTGCTGAGCCCCTGGCAGCTGCTGTTTTGCACCAAAGTCGCTGTTGCTGAACCACGGTCAGCTCGGTGCCCCCCACGATCCACTTTTTTCCCCTAAAAATTTGGCCTTTGAAAGGGTGGGGTGATGGAAAAACCCCGGTTGTTTCAATATAAATTTTAAAAATGGATTTGGGAAAAAAAGTGAATACTTGAGTGTTGGGAAGAGGTTTTAAATTAAAAGAAAAAAATTAACACAAAGGAGAGATTCTCACAGTTGGTTTTTGATGATTTTCACTGGCTTTTGGGGGGTTCTGAAGAGAAGTTGTAGAGGTTGGTTGGGTGAGTTTGGAAGGGTATGTAAAAGAAGAAAATTAAAAGTGAAAAATGAAAAAGTAAAATGAGGGGACAAAATTTAGGTAATGAAAGAATTTGGTATCAGAATTTTGGGGGGAGGGGGGTATAAAAAAAGTGAGTGGGTTTTTGAAAATTTGGGGGTGGGCTTGTCAGCGAGGGTCTATGAAGGATTTAAGGGGGAATCATAGTTGGGGGGGGGGGGGGGGGGGAAAGGGGATGGTGCACTGAGGAGTTTGCGGGGGGATAAAAGAACGTTTTTCCCCGGAAAACCAAAAAAGGGAAAGTATGAGAGCAAAGTTTATACTATACTCTTTCATTGGTTTGAAGCATAGGTTTGGGGAATGTTGAGGGGACTTGAGTCTAGGTTTGGCATGGCCACGTTTGGGGGGAGATTCATTTTTTGGGAAAAACTTGCATTTTTGGTCACAAATGGGGCCCCTGCTAACCTACTGGGTGAATCCCTGTTTTTTAAACCCCTGGCCCCGGGCTTAGGGACTGGCCCCGGATTTTACCCAAACCCTTTGCCCTGAGTTCAAACCCCCCCTGTACCCGGGAGTTTGTTTGCAATCGGTTTTTTCCAATTTTTGATTTCTGGTTTATTACTTACTCATTTAAATTTTGCAGATATGCCAGAAGGCATGAAAACTACAGTAATGAAAATTTAAAAATAACAAAAATTATTGTAAATCTCTACAAGATGATGATAAATTGAGCAACTGGAATTTTTCATAAATGATGAAATTTTTAATGTAGCTAAATGACATGTAATGGAAATGGGAGAGAGTAATAACAGACTCCATGAAGAACAAAATAGACTATGTAGTCAAACACTGAAATTATCAAGAAAAACACTGATATATTAGTCATCATGATTAAAGAATTTTGTTAAAATTTGATGATTTTAAATTAATCTACACATATTTATCTCAAATTAACAAATTTAACATAAATTACCTAGTTAATTTTTAATTTATTAAACAACATTAATAAATTTACTGGATAAAACTACTATGCAATATTTGATATACGGTATTTTTTTTTTAACAAACTGGCTGTATCCCAAAAAGGCAGGGTGACTTAAAAAGAAAAAAGAAAGTTTCTCATTTCAAATTGTAACACAGTGGTCCCCTGAGTTTCAAACTTAACCTGTTCCAGGACCTATTTTCTAAGTTGAAAGTTCAAAACTCGAAGCAATATTTCCCATAAGAAATAATGTGAATACAATTAATCCGTTCCAGACCCCCAAAAATATTTACAAAAAAAATACATTTTTTTAAAGAAAAACTGTAGTTTTACATACACAAAAAAAATTATAAATACACCTACCCTCCGACTTACGACCGCTCGACATACGTCACTCGACTTACGACCGTGCATTGGCAGCTGGGCTGGGCCGGCTGATGCACACCACTGTACAATATTTGACAATACTCGCAGCGGCAATGCGTTTATGCAGGCAGCATCAGTTTAAGTAACCCTGTCCTATCAGCAGCATTCCCAAATGTATTAACTGTACTAAACTGGACAGTAAATTTTACCATGTCCCCTAAGTGAAGTGTGGCAAGAAAGGCTCTTTTCTCTCGAACACTCTATTTGTTTTCACTGTTGCACATAAACCTGTCTGTATCTGTCTGCCTTTTATATCTGTGTATCTCTGTGTGTCTGTTTGTCTGTTACCTGTGTTCTGTCTTTCTGTCTACCTGTGTCTATGTCTACCTGTGCATCTGTCTACCTGTGTGTCTGTCTTTATGTCTACCTGTGTGTCTTTGTCTACCTGTGTGTGTCTTTCTGTCTTTCCTGTGTGTGCTGTCTACTTGTGGGGTTTTCTTTATGGTCTACCTGTGTGTGTCTTTCTGTCTACCTGTGTGTCTGTCTGTCTACCTGTGTGTCTGTCTGCCTGTGTGTCTGTCTACCTGAGTGTCTGTCTCTCAACCTGTCCCCTATAATTTTATACAAAGGAACTATGCATGCTCTCT
The DNA here is from genome assembly GCF_026875155.1 of Cherax quadricarinatus. NCBI lineage: Eukaryota > Metazoa > Arthropoda > Malacostraca > Decapoda > Parastacidae > Cherax > Cherax quadricarinatus. The sequence goes on from NC_069399.1 coordinate 40,083,254, forward strand.
ACCGATCCACACATTTATGAACCCTTTCAGGGTCCAGAGGCCAAATTTCAAAGTGCACACCAGGGTCCAAGAATATAAAAAAAAATGTTATTTTTTCTTATGAAATGGTAGAGAATCTTTTTCTGAAGGTAATAAAACAGAAAGTACGAAATTTGATGGAAAATTGATGAAATTATGCTCTTGCGAATTTTGTTGTGTCAGCAATATTTACGAATCAGCGATTTTGCCGACTTTGACTCCCATTTAGGCCAATTACATTATTCCAGTCGACCAAATTCTTAGCTATTTCACTAGTATTACTTCTATTCTATCGATTGAGCACAAGAAATCACCAAGTCAATTGTTCAACTAAAAAATTTAAGTGATCGGAAAATTGGGTGATTTGGCCAATTTAACACAAAAGTTCAAAATATTCCAATTTAAAAATTTAGGGTCCAGAATAAACAATGTAGGTATTCCTGGCACTAAACTAACATTTCCTCTGTTCATTAGTTGTGTTTTGAGGCTTTACAAATGAATTCCATTTTGATTTTTTATTCACATTGAATTTTTGTTCAAACCAAAAAATAGAAGACTTACTGTTATGCAATATTGTAATAATTGTATAAATATCATCACCACACTTGTGAATGTATATTAGACCCACCAGCTGGCGTGTATTAGACATGTGAGGTCGTTTGTTTACTCTTGAACATTGGCAAAAATTTAACATTTCCGCTACTTTGAGCTCAGTTTCAAGCCGTTTCCAGTGCTAAAACCAGTCAAAATCATATCTATTTCTGTAATATGTCTTCCATTCTATCAAATGAGACCAAGAAATCGCAAACACAACTATAAAAAACATAAGAAAAAAAACACTGCAAAATCGCTGTTTTAATCGAGAATCATGGTCTCAGTTTTTTTTCTCTCATTATACACTGTGTGCTGCAGGATTTGTTTTATGTGGTGCACACATACCACATAGATGTATTCTCTCATATCTAGGCCCAAATTTACCACTCACAGCTTATCAGAGTGAGCTGAGCTCATGGCGTAGATCTACGGTTTGGACCCTGAACGTAAAGCTGTAGATCTACGGCACGGACCCTGAAAGGATTAAATAGACGTATGGATTGCCAATTCCATACATTTATTAAATAAAAGCACCAACCACTCCAAAACTATAACCCCCACCTGCTTTTAACATTTCTGTCTTTATCCTATCAATTTCAGCAGCTTTACCTCCTTTCATTCTACCCACTGCCTCACCACCCCCACACTCACAACTGGTTCTTCCTCACTCCTACAAGATGTTATACCTCCCTGCTCGTTACATGAAATTACAGCTTCCCTATCTTTATCAATGTTTAACTGTTCCTCAAAATATTCCCTCCATCTTCCTTATACTTCTAACTCTGTCTAAATACTCTTCTCTCCTGTTTTTAACTGTCAAGTCCATTCCTTCCCTAGGCTTTCTCAATGTATTAATCTCACTCCAAAACTTTTTCTTATTCTCAACAAAATTTTTGAATAGCATCTCACCCACTTTCTCATTTACTCTTCTTTTACATTCCTTGACCACTCTTTCATATGTTAACGTTTTCTCTTACTACTCTCTCTACCTCATCATTCTGTCAGTCGCTCTTCTTCCCTCCTGCACCTACTTCCCTGTAGCCACAAACTTTTCCTGAACACTCTAACAGTACATTCTTAAATCTACCTCATACCTCTTCATCCTCAATGCCTATACTCTCACTAGCCCATGTTTCTTCCAATAGTTTTTTATATCTTACCCTGACTACCTCCTCCTTTATTTTATAAACTTTCATGTCTCCTTTACTTGCTGATTCCATTCTCCTTGTATCCCATCAACCTTTTACTCTCACTGTAGCTACAACTAAAAAGTGAGGGGATATATCTGTGGCCCCTCTATAAACATGCACATAATGAAGTCTACCCATCAGTCGTTTATCTACCAATACATAGTCCATCAGACTACTCTTGTTATGCCCTATATCATATCTTGTATGTATACTTATTTATACTTTTTTTATTGAAATATGCATTACCTATTACCAAACCCCTTTCTATACAACATCCAAAGGCTCCCTTTATCATTTACACCTGGCATCCCAAACTTACCTACCCCATACACTCTAAATATTTCTCCCGCTTCAGCATTGAGGTCCCTGACCACAATTACTTTATCACTTGGTTCAAAAGTTCCTAAACACTCAACATCTCTCAAAATCTCTCTCTCTTCTCTACACTCCTTTCTTCTCCAGGTGCATACACAGTTATTATAACCTACTTTTTGTGTACGAACCTTATTTTAATCTTCATTTGGTGGATGAGTTTGGTAGGGTGTGTAAAAGAAGAAAATTAAAAGTGAATGTAGGAAAAACTAAGGTGATAAGGATAAAAAAAATTAGGTAACAGAAGATTGGATATCAGATTGGAGGGAGAGAGTATGGAGGAGGTTAATGTATTCAAATATTTAGGAGTGGATGTGTCAGCAGATGGGTCTGTGAAGGATGAGGTGAATCATAGAATTGATGAGGGGAAAAAGGTGAGTCTGTGGAGACAAAGAACTTTGTCCATGGCAGCAAAGAGGGAAATGTATGAGAGTATACTTATACCAATGCTCTTATATGGGTATGAAGCATGGGTGGTGAATGTTGCAACAAGGAGTAGGCCTGAGGCAGCAGGGATGTCATGTCTGAGGGTCATTTGTGGTGTGACTATAATACAGAGAATTCGTAGTTTGGAAATTAGGAGGAGGTGTGGGATTACTATAACTATTATCCAGAGGGCTGAGGAGGGGTTGTTGAGGTGGTTCAGAGATGTAGAGAGGGGTAACAAAATAGAATGACTTTGAGAGTGTATAAATCTGTAGTGGAGGGAAGGTGGGGTAGGGGTCGGCCTAGGAAAGGTTGGAGAGAGGGGGTAAAGGAAGTTTTGTGTGAGAGGGGCTTGGACTTTCAGCAGGCATACATGAGCATGTTACATAGGAGGAAATGGAAGCAAAATCTTTTTAGGACTTGATGTGCTGTTGGAGTGTGAGCAGGGTAGCATTTATGAAGGGATTCAGGGAAACCGGTAGGCCAGACTTGAATCCTGGAGATGGGATGTACAGTGCCTGCACTCTGAAGGAGGGGTGTTAATGTTGCAGTTTTATAACTGTAGTGTAAGCATGCCTCTGGCAAGACAGTGATGGAGTGAATGATGGTGAAAGTTTTAATAAATAATAGAAAATGATCCTTGAACCTATACTTTATATTCGTTATTCTCTTTTCATAACTGATCTTTCAACATTATTGCCATGAAAATCACTCACGAAAATCACTCACTACGAAAGCAAAAGACTTGGCAGACGATGCAACATCCCCCCAATGAAAAGCAGGGGTGTCACTAGCACGTTAAGAGACCATACAATAAGTGTCAGGGGCCCGAGACTGTTCAACTGCCTCCCAGCATACATAAGGGGGATTACCAACAGACCCCTGGCAGTCTTCAAGCTGGCACTGGACAAGCACCTAAAGTCGGTTCCTGACCAACCGGGCTGTGGCTCGTACGTTGGTTTGCGTGCAGCCAGCAGCAACAGCCTGATTGATCAGGCTCTGATCCACCAGGAGGCCTGGTCACGGACCAGGCTGTGGGGGCGTTGACCCCCGGAACTCTCTCCAGGTAAACTCCAGGTAAATGGGCATTACGGGGAAGGTAGGCAGATGGATTTTTGGTTTCCTAACAAACAGAACAGGGCAAGATCCAGCATCAGTGAGGTCAAAAGCTCAGTGCCCCAAGGTACTCTCCTGGCGCCTGTGCTGTTTATCATCCTCATAGCAGACATAGACAAAAACATCCAGCACACTTTTGTATCATTATTTGCAGATGACTCTAAAATAAGCATGAAAGTCAGTACGGTAGAGGACACTGAAAAAGCACAAGAAGACATAAACAGGATTTTCCAGTGGGCAGTGGAGAACAACATTACGTTCAATGGTGATAAGTTCCAGCTGCTTAGGTATGGAATGAATGAAGAACTCAAAAGGAGCACTATATACAAAACTCAAGAGGGTCACCAAATAGAACGTTAGGAACACGTAAAAGACCTAGGAATAATTATGTCAGCAGACCTTTCTTTTAACCCTTTGACTGTTTCAGTCGTATATATACGTCTTACACGCCACTCTTTTGGATGTATTGAAACGCATAAATTCTAGCGGCTTCAAATCAAGCAGGAGAAAGCTGGTAGGCCCACATGTGAGAGAATGGGTCTGTGTGATCAGTGTGCACCACATAAAAAAAATCCTGCAGCATGCAGTGCATAATGAGAAAAAAAACTGAACGTTTTTTTGGAATAAAACGCCGACTTTGAGGTGTATTTTTATATAGTATTTATCGTTGTATTCTCGTTTTCATGGTCTCACATGATAAAATGGAAAACGTATTACAGAAATAGAGATGATTTTGATTACTTTCTCAATGAAAACGACCTTGAAATTGAGCTTAAAGTAGCAGAAATGTTCGATTTTTACCAATGTTCAGGAGTAAGCAAATCACACCACACGTCCAATACACGTCAACTGGGGAGTCTAATATTCTTTCACTAGTGCACTGATATTATTTGTACCATTTTTACAATAATGCAGTAGTCTGCATAACAGTAAATTTTGTATTTTTTGTATGAATAAAAAATCAAAATAGAAAGCAATAATAATACAAGAGGGGCCTAGAGACGTGACTAATGAACAGAGGATATGTTATTTTAGTGCCAAGAATGTCTGCATTGTTTATTATGGACCCTATTTTGAAATTGGCATCTTTTTTATTTTGCACGAAATTGGGTAGTTCACATTGGTAAATGGGCGGTTTCTTGTACTCAGCTGATAGAAAAAATGGAGTTCTAAAGAAATAGCTATGAGTTTGGTCAGCTGGGACAACGGAACTGGTCAAAAACAGGGCTCAAAGTCGGCGAAATCGGCGATGCGTATATGTCGCCGAGACCGCTAACTTTGCTGGAGCATAATTCCGTGAGTTTTCAACCAAATTTCGCACTTTTGGTGTCATTACCATCGGGAAAATATTCTCTATCATTTCATAAGAAAAAATAATTTTGTCTTTTTCCAAAAATTTTACGACATTGGATGACAGTTTCAGAAAGGGGCTTGCAACAGTCAAAGGGTTAAAGACCGTAACAAGACAAAGTTCACAACAGCCAGGAAGATGACGGAGTGGGTACTGAGTACTTTCAAAACAAGGGAAATAATGCCTATGGTGGGGCACTCTTTCAAATCGTTGTGTCCCTCTTAGAATATTTCTTAGGGAAAAAGGGTTGGTCCCCTTTAAAAGGGCCCGGAGAAAAATCGGAGTGGACAAATACAGGTTTTTCCCTCCCCATTCACGGGGGGTTAGGGGATCAAAAGCCCGCGAATGTTGAAAAATGTGAAAGTTTGGTTTTCCCCAATATATTGTAGGGAAAATTTTAAAACAAAACGTGGGCCCCCCCCATAAAGTGGCATCACATAGCGATTAATTTGCATACCCTTACTTTAATTGCAAATTTTGCCCCAATACCCCCTTTAAAAAAAACCCCCCCTTACGATTTTCGTCCGAACGCGTTTAATTTTGCGGCCCCGGCCCGCTCACTGTTCCCCCGGTGGCTTTTTTTACCAGGGGACCTCCCGGTAACAAACCCCAAGGGATTTCAAAACGGAAAAATTTTGTATTATTTCCCGTGTTTTTCGGTGTTTTTTGGAAAATAAGTGGGCAAGGGCCCCAAGGAAAACTTCTAGTGCCAACCCCCACAGCAGTAAGGGTTTGGGGAAATTTCAATAGAGATGAAGAAAAAAAAATCATTGATTTAAATATGGAAAATGGAGTGCATGTCTCCCAGCTGGGCCCGGTTGGGAAAATAAAAACCCCAAACAACCTTTGTATATTGGTTTGGTTTCAGCTGGGTGGGTGCTGAGCATGTCAGCTGCGGCTTTCTGCGCCCCTGTCAGCTGTGCTGCTGCGTAGAAAAATTTTTGGTGTGGCTTATTGGAAAAAAATACCAAGAAACAATTTTCCCCCGAGGATTTGCCAAACCCCGGATAACCAAAAAAGTTGTTTTCATCGAAGGGCTGTCTAAAAATTATTTCCATTGGGGTCCTTAATCTTGTCCCCAGGGGCAACCCCCCAAGTCGGGCTAACACCCCGGGGGAAAAAGGGAAAAAATGCCTGGAACTTTGTGTCATATTGGTGAATTTAAAACCAGCAAGGTTGGTTTGGAGTTTTAAAAATTTTTTAGTGGCTTTAAAAGTGTGGGTAAGGGGCCCGTTCTGGAAGAAAATTTCCAAAAAGGGGCCCACAGACTCAGGAGGAAAAAAACACTCCCCGGGCCCGTGTCTCATCAGTCATTGCTGCATCTTCAATAAAGGAAAAGTGTCATTTATTCTTCATTTAGTAGATTTGTACATGCACAATATATACTGTGCATGTACTACTCTACTATTGTGCTGTATCCTTCTCTTTGTGTGTGGGAAATGTATATTTCATGTGGTTAAATTTTTTTTTCATACTTTTGGGTGTCTTGCACGGATTAATTTGATTTCCATTATTTCTTATGGGGAAAATTCATTCACATAGCGATTATTTCGCATAACAATTACCCTCTTGCACGGATTAAAATCGTTACGGGGGTCCACTGTACTTTTTTCCTTAACTTTTTTGAACCATGAAAACATCATAAATTGTTACTAAATACATATGTTATGCCAAAAACAACATGTATGTTTTTAATTACCACTGCCTCCACCATACAACCCCCTACTACCCCCCCTCCGACCCCCACAACTGGCAGCCAGCCCCCCCACCACTGTGTGGTGAGGTGTTTTTTTGTTCATTATTTGCTTTAAACTACAGTATAAATAATGTAAACCCATCCATGACTGCATTTAGAATGGCTTTCGGACAGGTATTGGAAGGTGACATCATGTGTTTACTCTTGAACACAGCAAAGAATCAACATTTCTGCTACTGCTAATAATAATAATAATAATAATAATAATAATAATAATAATAATATAATAAAAATAATATAAAACAATAATAATAATAATAATAATAATAATAAAAAATAATAATAATAAAAACAATAATAATAATAATAATAATAATAATAATAATAATAATAATAATAAATACGATAAAATTGAAAAAGGGAAAATTTTGTACAAAAATACGGGGTTAAAGCAGTGGTGGAGGAAGTGGTTGACGCAGCGTCAGTTTTGGCTTTGTTTATGCTGGAGTGAGTATTAGTCTCCGTGCTCTTCCAAAAATTTCACAATAATTCTTGTATTTGGTGCTTGTAGATTGAGTGTGGGCTGGAGTGGTTTTAGGCAGTGGTAGAGGTGGTAGAGGCAGTGGGTGAGGCAGTGGTAGAGGCAGTGGTAGAGGCATGGGTGAGCAGTGGTGAGGCAGTGGGTGGGCGTGGTAGAGGCAGTGGGTGAGGCAGTGGGTGAGGCAGTGATAGAGGCAGTGGTAGAGGCAGTGGGTGAGGCAGTGGGTGAGGCAGTGGTAGAGGCAGTGGTAGAGGCAGTGGTAGAGGCAGTGGTAGAGGCAGTGGTTAGAGGCAGTAGGTGAGGCAGTGGTAGAGGCAGTGGGTGGGCAGTGGTAGAGGCAGTGGGTGAGGCAGTGGGTGAGGCAGTGATAGAGGCAGTGGTAGAGGCAGTGGGTGAGGCCAGTGGGTGAGGCAGTGGTAGAGGCAGTGGTAGAGGCAGTGGTAAAAGGCAGTGGTGAGGCAGTGGTATTTATTAACATATATGTTATAAATAATAATAGTACATGTTAATATTAATAACATAATATAATAATAATAATAATAATAAATGTTATTCATAGTGTACTATTATCATTTATAACATATATGTTAGTAAATATCACTGCCTCTGTCACTGCCTCTACCACTGTCTCAATCACTGCCTCTACCACTGCCTCAATCATGCCTCTACACTGTTTTCACCCACTGCCTCACCACTGCCTCTACCACTGCCTCTACCCCTGCCTCTATCGCTGCTCTACTACTGCCTCCCCCCTGCCTACCCACTGCCTCACCCACTGCCTCTACCACTGCCTCTACCACTGCCTCTACCACTGCCTCACCCACTGCCTCTACCACTGCCTCTACCACTGCCTCAACTGCGCCTCACCCACTGCCTCTACCACTGCCTCACCCACTGCCTCACCCACTGCCTCAACCACTGCCTCACCACTGCCTCACCACTGCCTCACCCACTGCCTCACCCACTGCCTCACCCACTGCCTCTGTCACTGCCTCTATGACTGCCTCTACCACTGCCTCCCCCCACTGCCTTTACCACTGCCTCACCCACTGCCTCTACCCCTGCCTCAACCACTGCCTCAACTGCTGCCTCACCCACTGCCTCTATCCTGCCTCTACCACTGCCTCACCCACTGCCTTTACCACTGCCTCTACCACTGCCTCCCCACTTCCTCTACCACTGCCTCAACTGCTTTCCTCACCCATGCCTTTACCACTGCCTCTACCCCTGCCTCACCCACTGCCTTTACCCTTGCCTCACCACTGCTCTATCACTGCCTCTATCACTGCCTCTATCACTGCCTCTACCACTGCCTCTACCACTGCCTCTACCACTGCCTTTACCCACTGCCTCACCCCCTGCCTCTACCACTGCCCCAACCATGCCTCAACTGCTGCCTCATCCACTGCCCCTATCACTGCCTCTACACTGCCTCACCACTGCCTTTACCACTGCCTCACCCACTGCCTCTACCACTGCCTCTACCACTGCCTCAACCACTGTCTCAACTGCTGCCTCACCCACTGCCTCTACCCCTGCCTCAACCACTCCAGCACACTCAATCTACAAGCACCAAATACAATGAATTATTGTGAAATGTTTGGAAGAGCACGGAGACTAATACTCACTCCAGCATAAACAAAGCCACACTGACGCTGCGTCAACCACTTCCTCCACCACTGCTTCAACCCTCGTATTTTTGTACAATTTCCTTCTTCAATTCTATCGTATTTATTATTATTATTATTAGCAGTAGCAGAAATGTTTGATTCTTTGCTGTGTTCAAGAGTAAACACATGATGTCACTTTCAATACCTGTCCGAATAGCCATTTATACTGTAGTTTAATAGGAAATAATGAACAAACAAAACACTCACCACACAGTGGTGGGAGGGCTGGCTGCCAGTTGCAGGGGTCGGAGGGAGGGTAGTAAGGACTCGTGGCGGAAAATTTTAAATATGTTTTGGCAGGGGGAATTTTGGGGGTTTGGGGAATTCGCAAAGGTGTGAAGCCGCGAAATTTTAAAAAAGCAAAAATGTTGAGGGAGACCTGTACAGGAAGTCTTTTTACGGCTCACTTTGGCCGGGTAAAGGGCATTTAATTTTTGGGAACCCCCGGGAAAAGTCTTAAACATGTACTCAATGGAGTGGGGGAGAGGGGTACATGATAATTTTTTCCCCGGGAAAGGAAATTTGGGAGGGCTTGGTCCCAAATCTGCAAAAGGGCCTTTAAAAACATAAAAGTGGCCCCCCGCTACCTTTGTCCTTAAATAACAAAAAAATACCCCATCCCGTACGTTTTATCGAAAGATTTTTCCCCCTTCGCTTACCGCAAAAAAAACCTGCTCAACGCTGCTCGTCCGAGGGTTTTTTGCGGCCTTGCCCACCCTAACTTTGTTCCCCCGGGGGCCCATTGTTTACCACCCGGGCCTCCGCGGTAACTCCAAAATACATCGGGAAAATTTTCGTTTTTATTACGTGTTTTTTGGTGATTTTTTTCTGAAAAAAAGTGAATGGGCCCCAAAGGGAAAGTTTTTAGGGGGGGCCCAAACCCCTAAGGAATAAGGGGGGAATAATTACTTTAGGGTGAAAAAAAGAGATCATTGTTTAAAGTTTGAAAGTGGGTGGTGTCCCCGAGGGGGCGGGGTTGTAAAAAAACCCCCAGTAAAAACCACGCTTTTTTGTGGGCACAAAAAGGCAATCAAGGAAGCTGTTCTTGCCAAAGGTTAACTGTTTTTTTCGAAAAAGAGATCGCAAGGGGATGGAAAGATGTTGAGAGACTTTTTTTGGTGTGGAAAAATGAAAAACAGATAGCAGGAGATAAAATAAACCCCAAGTGATCAAAAGTGAAAGGCTGGAAGTTGCTTTCGGTTTTAATTTAAAAAAAAAGCCGGGAAATTTGTGATAAAGTGAGTAAATTTAAAGGGCCAGAAAAGGTTTGGTTTTGAGAGTTTTTAAGAAGGTAGTGGCAACATGTGGGGATAAGGAATGGTTTTTGGGTGCCGTTCGGACCACAAAGCAGCTGAAAAATTAGGGTCCCGGGGAATTTTTCCAAGGGTACATAGACAGTGAGGCCCTTGAAACCTGAAAAAGTTTTTAAAATTGTTGATGAACGGGCCCTTTGTTTTTGGAAGAAAATGCCATGCAGGCCCTTTACATTACTGAGGGGAAAAAAGGCACCCCCGGGGAATAAGCCTAGGAAATTTAAAGGGTTCTTGTTGATGTTTTTTCAAATGCATTGATTGCAAAGTGAAGCCTTTATGAGGTATCTTTAAAAAACCCCCCCAAAGACCCGTTAAGACAAAAAAAAATTACCTCAAGGTTTAATTTGTGTGTGCTGTGGAGGGCAAACATTTAAGGCTTGGGTCATTGGGCTTTTTTTTAGGGACTGGTTACACCGGCATTTCCCCCAATGGGGAAAGTTTAGAAACTAAAAAATAAATTAGCCCTTTTAAGTGCCCCCTGGGTTTGACAATCCCCCGGTCATCCTACGGGACTTTGGCCGAGCGATTTTTATGGAGACATGAAGTTCATTAAGTGAAGTTTTTCCCTCCAAATTTCCACTCTTCCTGAACCCCAAGGGGCCCAGCAGGTTATTGCAAACTTCAAAAAACTGACCCCAAAAGCTCTGTTTGAAGGTGCTTTGTAGGGGCCCTCAGAAACTAAACTGACTCAAAGGGGAGTTTTGGGGAGAAAACCCATTTTAAATATCCTAAATTTGTGTACCCCTTATAGGAAAGGGGTTTTGGGGGGGAGTGACTAAGAGGACCTTGAACTCGGCTTGGAAAAGAAATGTGGCCGGGAAGTGTAGAAAAAAAGGGTTTTTGAAGGATTTGAGGCAAAAACCCTGAGAGGATTTATGCCGTTGGGGAATTTCCAATTGTGGCGGGGGGAAGTCCTTGGGGTTGGAGGTTAGTGGGGGGTTTTTGGGGAAAGAGTTGGTGGAGGGGACAATGAAGAACTAAAAACCATGATAAAGCTGATAAAATCAACTTCAACAGCAAGGGGCCCAGCCCTGGGGAAAAACTGGTTAAAGGGAGGGGGGGGAAAAAAATTAAAGAAGTTGTCTACTCAAAGTTTAAAGGGAAAATTTTCTGTGCAATGTGGCTGAAAGTGCAAACCTTTTGGGATAAAATTTGCCCTCACACAGCAAATTGCAAGCCGTGGGGTGACAAAATTACACTGAAAATTTTGGTGAAACATTTTTAAGGGAAGTCTTTAAAGGAAGGGAGAGGTACAGGCCATTTAAGGCCCAGATATGTTGTGCGACGAAGCCCAGTGACTCGGGAAGTGGTCCAAAGGGGATTAAAAAAAAGGGGAAAAATTAACCCCAAAAAGGACTTGACCCCTTTCAAGTCTTAAGGGAAAGGGGGTTCCCCTTCTAAAATTTAAAGACTCTCTCCCCCTCCCACCCCCTAAATTTTAAATCCCCCGATTTAAATTTAAAAGGAAAGTGTCATGTAATTGTGCATTCCCTTTTTAAAGTTTGTGTGTATTAAAATTAAAAATTTCATGTAAAAAAAAAATTTTTTTTTTTTTTCATATTTTGGGGGGTTTTTGTTTTGGCAGGATTTAAATTTGTTTTCCTTATTTTTAGGGGGAAAAAATTCATCCATAAAAATTTGAGTTTTTCTTGCATTTTTAAATATCGTTATGGGGGGGCCCATACGGGAGTGAGAGATAGGGAGGAAGTGAAAAATAACCCCGTCGGGAGGGGTTTTTGTGGTGGGGAAAATTTAAGGGAACGTTTTCAACATCGGGGGCCCCAACTCTTCAACATTTTACCAGAAGGAAAAATCAGAAAACTGCTGGAACAAGTTTTAAAAAGTTAAAAAGGGGAAAACTGGGACAAGTACTTTATCTTCACCAGGGGCCAGATCAACCAGGTTGGGGATGGATATGTGGGGCAGGGGCCTAAAGGGCAGCAACAGCCTGGTTGCCCGGGGCAAGCACCGGGAGAGCCTGGCCCAGGGGGGGGGGCTGAGGGTAGAAAAAGCTCTAAAAAACTCTTAAAAAGGTTTTTCAAAGGAAAAGGTCCCCCTTCCCATAGCTCTAACTCTCTCAGTACTTTGATTTAAAACCCCGGGTTTTTTCTCCCCACTAAAAACCCCCCTTACCCCCTTCAGCTCAGTTTCACTTAGAGCCGGAAATTTCCAGCTTTTCTCTTTCAAAACCCTTGGCGGGTATCTTCTTATCATTTTTAAAACTACATCCAGGCACATTCAAACCCCCCGGGCCTTTAAAATTGTTTTTCTTTTTTTTTTTAGAAATTTTTTCCCAAAAGGGTTACTAGCCCATTGTTCCTGGCTTTTTAGTCCCCTCTTATGAACGCATGGCTTAAAGGGGAAAGATTTTTTCCATTCCCCCTTTGGATTTAAAAGGGGAAATTAAAAAAAAACAAGAACTATTTAATTAAAAAGGAAAAAAATTCAGTTTGGGGTTTTTGTGTGTACTTTGTTTTGGGGGATAGAAAATGGGCTTAAGTGTAAGTAGAAAATAGAAAAGGCCCATACCATATGATAAACTTTGTGTAAAATTTGTTAGACAGATGAAATACTTTTGCGGGTTCAGTAAGGGACAATGAGAGAATTTATTAACCCTTTCATGTCCTGCCCCAAAAAAAAATTGCTTTCCCAAGGTCCAAAAATTTAAAAAAAAAAAAAAATTGTGAAATGGTAGTTGGGGTTTTTGCTGAGGGTTAAAACACCAAAAGTTACTATTTTTATGGAAAATTGCAGAATTAAGCAGGTGGAAATTAGCCTTTTTTCACAATTTACACACCTCAATTTTTACCCCCCTTTTTAGTTTCCCGTTTTGGCCAAATCCCAAATACTCAGTCGATGAAAAATTTGGTTTCTTCTAGTATGCCCTTTAAATTTGTTGTTTGTGAACAAAAAAAGGCCCAACAGCTTTTCCTATAAAATGATCGAATTCTGGGAAAATTTTGGCCCAAAAACACACAAAAATTAAGAAAAAACCCAATTAACTTTGAGTCCCAAAAAAACATTGTTTGACTTTCCGGGGGAATAAAAAAACATTTGCTTTTGTTTTTTTACCCAAATTTCCCCGGGGCCTTCCTATATTACACCTGAACCAAAATTTTTAAATTTTTTTTTCACACAAAATAGAAGAATTTTTCTTTTTTCTCGGATAATATATAACCAGGAAATATTTTTTTTTGGTTTGCAGCTTTTAGTAATTGAATCCGACCTTGAAATTTTAAAAAAACAGGGTGTTGGGGTGTAGGGGGGGGGCCTTTTCCTGGGCCTCGGGGGGAAATTTTATAAAAAACAAAAAATTTCCTTTTCTTTGAGTCAATTTTTAAACTACTTTTTAGTCCTAAACCAATTTATAAAAATCTTTATTTCAATTAAAATGTTTTCTATCTGTTAAAATGTTTCCAAAACCCAGCCTCAAAAAACCTCCAAAACACTGCTTTTTTTGTATTTAAAACCCCTAAAAAATGGCATAAATCAACATGCAAACCCCCTGTGGCAGGGAAATTTTTTTTTACATCATTAAAAAACCTTTTTCTATATTTTTGACCCAAAATTTAGCCCCCACAGCTAATGTTTTGTGAGCTGAACCCCTGGCGGGAAGGCCTAGGGGCCCCGGCTTCAAATAATGTTGTTCTTCGTGGCCGACAGCAAAGTGTTAATATTTTTCCACATTTTTAAAAAAAAACATGTCAATGTCACTTTATTTTGAAAAAACCATTGCTTAAAAAATTTTCCCAAAAAAATTTTGTTTTCAGAAGGGATTTTTTGGGTGGGGGGCGGGGGGGGATGGCGATGACGATTTTTGAGATTTTATGGAGTAATGATGAAAAAGGACTGGCCCTAGGTAAGTGATTTTTTTCAAGGGATTTCTTTTTTTTAATTGGGGACAGTCTTAGTATGGGCAGTCTTGGGTTGTAAATGTGGTTGTCTTGGGGGTTTTTTGGTTTTTTATGTTTTTTATTCAATCCATACCCCCCCTGTGGGTGGTAGTTTAAAAGGAAATTTAGAGGTGGGTTCTGGAAATGGGCTGTTTCTCTACTATGGGCCCCGGGCCCTACATGTGTACCCGAAATCCCGAATGAATCCTTTCAGATATGCCATTTAAAACTTTTTTCTTAGGTTTACAATCGCCCAAAAGCTTTACAGGTTTTTTGGTTAAGTACACTTTTGGAGTGTGCTTGGGTTTTAAAATCACCTCCGATCCTTTTCCCTTTACTGGGCTTGCAGTCTTTGGCCCCCCAAAAAAAATTTCTCTGCAGGGCTTCTTTGCCCTTTTTCCGATCCCTTTATGAAATGCACTTAGTGGGGTTAAATTCTTGGAGCCCCCTTTTGGACCAGGCTTGCAGCCTTTTCCAGACCCCCTTTTTTGTCCTGCTGGTCCTCATTGACTGGGTTTTCCCATTAAAATTCAACCATTGAAAAGGGGCACTTTCTGATTCTATCCCTTTTTGTATGTCATTTACAAAAACCCGAAAACAAACAATGGGCCCCGGGGTTTACCCCTTTTTGAAACCCCCCTCACACAGGCACTCACTTTGACACCCTTTTTTTGTACCTTTATCGGTTTTTTTGCCCGGGCGGTTTTCCTGTTTCCCTTGCAATTTTGGGAATGTTTCCCGGGGCTAATGGAGAAAATTTTGTTAAAGGAGAAAGTAAAAAAAACCGGGTGGGGGGGGTCTCAGTGCCTTTTTAGAAAATCAGGTGGGGGGGCCTTCTGGAGTTTTGGGATAATTTGAAAAAGTCCCGTATTTGTGGAAAAACCGTTAAAAAGGGGGGGGTACTGAAACGTCTCTCCTCACTTAGCGTTTTACTCGTTTAACTGACAACCCCGACTTACGACGGGCTATTTACCGTATGCATTCCTAATAATTTTATATTTGAAAAGATTTCCTTTTGTTTTATAGTGGAACCTCTTTTTATGAGTTTAAAACCCCTTTGGGCTGTTGGGTCGTATATGTACGTCATAGGGATCGTGTTTGACGTATCTATGCCATAAAAATTTTAGCGGGGTTTTCAAATCAAGCAGGGGGGAAAACTGGGAGGCCCACATTTGGGGGAGAATGGGTCTCCCCCGGGCAGTGTTTTCACCTATTTAAAAAAAAAACGGGGAGCAGGGGGGCTTTTGGGAATACCTTTTTAGTGTCCTTGTCCTTTTTCAGCATGTTTGCGGTTTTAAAAAATAAAGGGACTTCCCCGGGAAAAAAGGGGGCTCTTTCTTCCCCAAATGTGTCTAACACGATGGGTGTCAATGAAGATCAAATTTTTTGATTTCGAGGGGTTTTAGGGCCAAAAGCAATGGGGGGGGTTTGGGGGAGGGGAGGAGGAGAAGAAAAAGGAAGAAAAGGGAGGAGGAAAAAGGGGGGAGGAAGAAGGGGGAGGGAAGGGAAAGGGGAAAAAGGAAGGAAGAAGGGGGGAGGGAGGAAGGGGGGAGGAGGGGGAAGGAGGGGGGGAAGGAGGGAGGAGGAAGAAGGAGGGAGGAGGGGGGGGAGGGAGGAGGGGAAGGAGGGAGGGAGGAAGAAGGAGGGGGGAGGAGGAAGGAGGGAAGGGGGGGGGTGGAAGGTGGGGGAAAGGGGAGGGGAAAAAGGGAAAAAGAAGAAAGAAAAAAGAAGAAGAAGAAGAAAAAGAAGAAGAATAATACCCAAAAACCTAAAATAAAAATTTTGTAATAATTTGTTCCTTGAGGATTTAAAAAACAGTTTACCCCCTGACAGTGACAAGATAACGGGGGATAAATCTGATAGGTTTACCTTTGATAGCGGTTTAAAAAGGGTTGGGGGGAGGGGGGGGCTGTCCATCTGTTTTAAAAGCCAGGAGGAGGGGGAGGGGGGAAAAGGGGAAGGAGAAGGAGGGGGGGGGAGGAGGGAAGGGGGAAAGGAGAAAGGGGAAGGGGGGAAGGAGGAGGGGGAAAGGGGGAAGGAGGGGGGGAGGGAAGGAGGAGGAGGAGGAGGAGGAAGGAGGAGGAGGAGGAGGAGGGAAAGGGGGAGGAGATGACGACAAACAAACAAATTTTTTCTGGGTTTTCTATTTTTGTCTGCCAAACTCCCCCCCCCGTTATCCCTCTAGCCCCTGTCTCAGAAAAGGCCCCAAGACTGTGTTTTTCATCACGGGTTTTCTCACATCTTCAAACAGAGTTTTAGCACTTTGTCTGGATTTTTTGGGGGTTTTCCCGGGGAATTTCCCCTTGTATAGTTGTATTTTTTGTGTACCCGTGGGGACAGAGATAGGGCAGAGGAGAGAGGGGAGAGACAGATTTAAAAGGATTGAAAGGGGGGAGAAAGATAAATTTGATAAAAGGAGGGGGAAGCGCATCCCGACCCCCATTTTTTAGACCGGGGGGTAGGGGAGTGAGTTTAAAGAGCAATTGTCATTTTTTTCAGCTGCCGACTCCTGGGCTCAAAAAAATTTTTAAGCCAAAACATCCCACACAAGCAAATTTTCTGAAGGGTGGGGAAAAAGGAGGGTTTTTTGAAAGTAAACTAGTGGGCCCATATATGGGTATATTATTATAAAAACCCGAAAACAAGAAGGGGAAAGGGAGGAAAGGAAAGGAAAAACTAGTTTAAAGGAAGGAAAAAAGTAATTTAAGGACAGATGAGGAATTTTAGGAAAAGGGTGGAATGCCCCCCAGGGTTGCCTCCAGGTAGGAAAAGGGGGGAAAGGGAAAATTTGGGGAAAGGAAAGGGTTTATTTACACACGACCATTTACTAGGATTAAATTACAAAAAAACTGCCCCGCAATACTTCGAAGAAAATTTCTCAGGGCGAGGGGTTTTGTTTTGCACCAAAAAAAAAAAAAATTTAACAAAAAATAAAAAACCACTGATTTTGGGGTGTGAGAGTTTTTAAAAACCCATTGTGTATGGAAACCCTGTTTTATGTTTTGGGAGTGTAAAACACCATGGGTTTGACACCAAAGTTTTTTGGGGTGAGGAGTGGTTAAAAAACCCTTTGTGTTTGACACCATGTTTTTGTTGGAGTGTAAAACCCATGTGTATGACACCCCGTTTTTTGTGTGGAGGGTAAAAAAACCAATGTGTTTTTGAACCATGTTTTTTTGTTTTGAGAGTGGTTTAAAAAACCACTGTGTATGATCCATGTTTTTTTGTTTTGAGGGAAAGTTTAAAAAACCCCTTGGGGTATGACACCATGTTTTTATGTGTGAGGAGTGTTAAAAAAAACCACGTGTATGACACCTGTTTTTTTGTGTGGGGGAGTGTAAAACCCACTGGGTATGAACCATGTTTTATGTGTAAGAGTTTTTAAAAAACCACTGTGTATGAAACCATGTTTTATGTGTGAGGAGTGTAAAACACCCCCGTGTATGAACCCCTGTTTTTTGTTGAGGAGTGTTTAAAAAACCACTGTGTTTGGGGCACCAAAGTTTTTTTGTTTGAGGAGTGTAAAACACCACTTTTTTATGACACCTTGTTTTATGTTAAGAGTGTTAAAAAAAAACCCCTGTTTTATGACACATTTTTTTATGTGTAAGAGTGTTAAAACCAAACCCCTGTGTATGACAAAAATGTTTTACAGAGTTCCACAAAATCAGAAAATTCTAGGAGTATGTTCTGTGACTGTAAAATTGGTTTTATATATTATAGAAAATAGTAAAATAAAAAATTTTTTGTATTGTTTGTTTTTTTTTAAACAAAGGGTTTTTTTTAAAAAAAATATATTGATAATTTGTTTGTGTGGTTTTTGTGTTGTATTTCAAGAGTGTATATGTTCATTGCACCCCTTAATTTGGTCCCCACAGGCCACTAAATTATGTGAAAAAATAAAAAAGTGGAAAAAAAAAAAAAACAAAACTTAAATACCCAAATAAACTAAAAATTTACCGGGGGGCGGCAGTGCCCCTGTTGCCTTTCGCGGCTAAATTTTTTTTCCAAACTTCATGTCTATATCTAGGTAAGAACTGATGGGGGAAAAAAAATTTTTTTTGGGAAACTAAAACAAACAGAAAAAAATCTTAAAAATTTTTTTAAGAAAAAATAATTTTTTTTTTTCGAATAAATTTTTCGACACCAGGAGAAATTTCAGGGTTGGGGGGCCCCTTTGACAGTCAAAGGGTTTAAACTGTTTCCCGGGCCTTGGGGCATCTCAATTTGCTTGTTTGTCGAGTCAATTTTCCTCATTTAAATTAATTGAAATGCAATTAATCCATTCAGTGGAATTCCAGGCATGACAAAATACTTCAATATTTCCCTAATATCGACTCTATATCTTTAGGGGTTCTTAAAATGGAGATATCAAGGGTTGAAGGTAGACACACTTGTTGGATGGTAACGATATATTATCAGACTCAGACTGTGATGATGGGAGATGGAGCCCAGCCTCTACCTTGTCCTAGCCTGTGTCAAACGCCGACTGAGGCCGAGGTAGCTAGCTCGAACTAACTCACAATATCTGGGGGAAATGGTCTACCATAACACACATTTTGTTTGTTGCCTTGGGGGGGAAACATTTAAAATTGGTTAATAATTTCAAGGGAAAATCTTTCCCACGGTTTGCTAGTGGTTGGGTACACTTGGATTGGATTAGGACCATTGACATTTCTTTATGTTGCATACAGACATACATTTCTTAACATACTCGGAAATGTCATTTATTGCCATATTTGGCCCAAAAAGTATTTCATTCTGGCTTGTTTCACAGAACGATCCATACCAGGGTGTGCAACACCTGGTGCATCGGTGAACTAGCTGTAGAGCTACGTTCACTAGTGACTGTGAAATTACTAACTGGTAAACTCTTTGCTTGGAGTACCCAACCTCGGCTGTTCGATACAGTAATTCCTGGCTCATTACAAAGTCACTAATGGGTGCTGATGGCTTCCCCAGTAAGAATAAGATCTTCGGGAGCAGGAATCGAATCACACCAGACCACATGGGATCTTTTCTTGGGCATTTTTGACATCCTCGACAGTAAATGGAGGATCTGCAGTAACTACACTAACGTGTCGCGATTAAAGCATCTGCGATACATTTGACTTGCCGGGTAAATGTTCAAAGAGGGATTGAACTCCTTGGGATAGTCAGGTCCATCTGGCTAACCTTCCAGTAGGCTGTTTGTTCGGGAAATAAAGTTATCAGGGGTGCATGTTTGTCAAGACATGAACAGGGTATGGTAAATAATGTCTCGGAAGTGTTTTAAAAGGACCATACTATTGCTAAAGCTTCTTGCTCCGTTATGTAAAAATTACGTTCAACCTTCGAAAAGGACTGGCTAGCAAATGCAACTGGTTTTGTCTTGCCATCAGTCTTCTAAGCTAGTATGGCACCTTTTGCCAATTGAACTAGCATCAGTTGTCAGATAGAAGGGCTTAGAAAAAATCTGGGAATTTCAAAATTGGAGAAGATGTTAGCTTTTCTTTTAGAGTTTGGAATGCTCTTTCTTGACGGAAGGTCCAAACAAAAGGAGCATCTTTCTTAAGCAACCCCGTTAGAGGAGCAGCTAGGGAAAGAAAATTGTCAATGAAAGATCTATAAAAACCTGCTAAGCCCACAAAGGATCTTATGGCATCAGCAGTTTTGGGAGTTGGAAAATTTAGTACTGCAGTTACTTTACTTTGATCAGTCGTAACCCCTCTAGGAGTGACTACGTGACCAAGAAACTTAATTTCTGATCTGAAAAATTGACATTTAGACAGTTTGATCTTTAAATTGGCTTCTTCAAGTTTTACCAAGTACTACATCAAGTCTTTTCAAGTGTGTATCCACATCTTTAGACATGACGATTACATCATCTAAGTACACCATAGTGCATTACCTATGAGACCTCTAAAGATATTAGTCATGAGCCTAGAAACGTGATAGGAGCGATCGTAATCCAAAAGCCATTCGTAGGAAGTGATAATGACCTGTGGGAGGGGGAGAATGCAGTTAACTCTTGGCTGTCCTCGTGAAGAGGGACTTGCCAAAACCCTTGTAACAAGTCCAGGGTCGAGAAGACTTTTTTATCTCCAATATTGCGTTAAAAGATCCCCCTTAGTACAGGAAGTGGGAAGCGATCTGGAATAGTTTTTGCATTTAACTTCCTAAAGTCAATCACGGGCGCCAAGTACCGTCCTTCTTAGGCACTAGGATCAAGGGCGCATTCCAGGTGAATTTCTATGTGCAATAACTCCAAACATCGAGCATCTGATTTATCAATTCCTCTGCGCAGCAACTTGGGAATGAGGCATTCTGTACGCAGGTATATTGATAGGTTTAGTACCAGGTTCAAGTGGGTACGATGGGACAATAAGTTCGTTATACCCATTTCTCACCTGGTAAGGCAATGGCATTACGACGTTTTTTCAACAAGTCAACAAACGCTTGACTTCGTCTGTGAAGTCGGGGGGAGCTAAGTCTTTCTCCTCAACTGGTGGAATGGATTTGATCCAGTGGAGTGGATGAGGTCTCCCCTGTTGAAATAGCACCGACCCACTGGTCAGGTGACACGTCATCCTGTTTCTTGAACAGGGTAAGGATAGTGAACTAGGTCAACGAGATTGGTATTTGCTCTGAGACGAACACTGTGACCCGAAGTGTTAGCAAGGAATAAATGGATCTTACTGTCTCTTACAACTTGTAAGGAAGGTTCAACAAATAAACCCTTGACCTTGCAGGAATCACTGTAACTAGGATGTTATCACCATCTGGAACATTAGAAACAACAACAGACACTCTAGTGAGAGCACTAACCGCAACAAAAGACGTCTTTCTGCAGACGGCATGTGACATCAACAAAGATGGCATTACTAGTTTCAAGTAATTTGTTTTCCGACAAGGCGTCCCTGTGGAGAAACTACTACTTGGACTAGCAGACATTTGCAGGGATAGGCAGAGCACTCAAAGCAGTCAGAGCGTCCTCGGACACTTGAGGCAATACACTATTTGCATATCTGAAGGTGTAGGTGGAACACAGATGGGAGTGACAGAGTTACCAGTGCCTGACCGCTTGGGTACGCTACTGGAGAATGCATTGGCTTGTAAGGACTTAATTAGTACATCATACTCTGCAGCAGTTATGGCAGATTTCTGATCCAAGCTGGTAACCCCAGAATGGAACGATCAAGTCATCAATTTGAGCATACCATCGGTAGGGTCGAGCACAATTGCGTAAGTCTCGCATGGAAGCAAATCCCAGTAGAAGGTCACCAGGGAAAGTAATCTGGTCGACAACAAGAAAAGCAGCAGTAAAGTCTCTTCCTTGGATAGTAAAGGTGAGCGAAGTCTGACCTCGGACTCGCAGAAGGGAACCAGCTACTCCACTAAGGGAGGTTACAGTAGTTGGTTCAACGAGGAGGACACGGCGTAACTGCTTCTCTTTAACCCTTTGACTGTCGCAACCCCCAATCCTGAGGTGTCTCCTGGTGTCGCAAAATTTAAAAAAAAAAAAAATTATTTTTTCTTATGAAATGATAGAGAATCTTTTCCCGATTGTAATGACACCAAAAAAACGAAATTTGATGGAAAACTGACGGAATTATGCTCTCGCAAAGTTAGCGGCCTCTGCGCTGTTTACAAATCTACGATTTCGCCCACTTTTGAGCCCTATTTTCGGGTAATTCCATTGTTCCAGTCGCCCAAACTCATAGCTATTTCTTTAGAACTCCATTTTTTCTATCGATTGAGTACAAGAAAACTGCCCATTTACCGATTTCAACTACCTAATAATGTGGTCAGAAATTTGCATTTGGCCAATTTCACGAAAACTAAAAAATATGACAATTCAAAATAAGGTCCAGAATGAACAATGCAGACATTCCTGGCTCTAAAATAACATCTTTGCTCATCAGTCATGTCTTCAAGCCCCTCTGATATTACTCTTGCTTTCTATTTTGAATTTTTATTCAAACAAAAAATAGAAGACTTACTATTATGCAGACTACTGCAATAATGTAATAATTGTATAAATAACATCAACCCATTCATGACTGCATATTAGAATGGCTAGTTGGACATTTATTGGACAATGGCATCATTTGTTTACTTTTGAACATTGGCAAAAATCAAACATTTCCCCTACTTTGAGCTCCATTTCTAGGTTCTTTTTATAGTAAAATCAATCAAAATCATGCTATTTCTATAACATGTTTTCCATTCTATCAAATGAGACCAAGAAAACGAGAATACAACCATAAATACTATACGAAAATAGACCACAAAGTCGGCATTTTAATTAAAAAAAAACGGTCGGAGTTTTTTTTTCTCATTATGCACTGCGTGCTCCAGGATCTTTTTTATATGGTGCACACTGACCACACAGACCAATTCTCTCACGTGTGGGCCTACCAGCTTTCTCTTGCTTGATTTGAAGCCGCTAGAATTTGAGTATATATACGTCAAACACTGTACCTCGTAAGACGTATATATACGACCGCGACAGTCAAAGGGTTTAAACAAGCTAGACCTGATGATATTAACTTGTGCACCAGAGTCCATGAACACATGAACGGGCGCAGTATGGACAGAAGCTTGTACAAAAGGGGCCCAATCTTTTATTGGGAAAAGGTTTTTAGGGCAAACAAAAAGGAGGGTTGTATCGGAAAAGGGCATTTTCGATTTTCATCTTAAAAATTTTTCTACGCAGAGACGTTTTTAAAAGAACTTTCCAAAAGAGGGGTTGTTTTTCTCAAGGTTTGGCAAAGGCTTCTTTGGGAATTTTAAAAGGGGGATGGTGTACTGGGTTATCACCTACTGTCACGCCCTGGAGAGTGGGACTGGGGCGCTCAGTTTCCCCTGGGAATTGGAAAAAGGGAACCTGGTTCTGGTTATTTTTGTAAACCCACAAAAGTCTTTTTTCCTCCCCCTGGCCCTGGGGGTTTGGGAAACACCCACGGAAAAAATCTAGAGTACTGCAGGTTGTAGGGGGCATTCACTCAGATGTTTTCATGTCCATAAATTTTTTGAAAGTACAGTGGGGAAGATCTGACGGTTTACTATCATCGTACGACATTTCCCTTAGGGGGGACTTTTCATGAAAATTATAGAAATTATGGACATGGTAACCGCAATTGTAGCAAGTTCTTTGAGTGGGTATTTGTAATACTACGGGTGCTATGGAATGATGGCTTTTTAACATAGTTTGGGTTGAGGGGGACACGAGTGATTAAAGGTTTTGGGATTTTTTTTGGTGGGTAGCACAAACTAGGGGAAGGAAGGTACAGGGTGGAAAAAAGGGGTTTGGTTTTGATTTAAAGAAAAGGGGAAGGTTTCCTTCAGGACCAAAATTTCGTACAGGGAAATGAGAGCGGGGAAGCAGCCCCTTTGTAGCATCTAGGGATTTGAATTGTAACATACATAGTGCGGTGGCTTTGTTTTTTTGGGATAACTCCGAATGCGGCTAATTTAAAAACCCCCAAATAAAGGGGGGCTGGTTTTTTCACTATCTTTAAGGTACTTGGAATTTTGACCTGCTTTAAAAAAATGGGGACATTAGGTTATTAAGACGAAGACCCAAACTTTTCAAAAGACTTTTTGGGGCCTCGGAGCTGTGAAAAACTTTTTTCTTTGAGAACAACAAAAAAATGGGGTTTTCTCGCACCATTTCAAGATTTTTTGGGGGTTTTAACTGTTCATAATCTTGCCACTGGTTAGACTTGGAAGTCCTTATACAAATTTTTAAGTTAAATTTACATGGGGCGGCTGGGGAACGGTTTAGACTCCCCTTTCCCAAAATACAAATTTTAAAAAAATTCGGGGGGGAAAGCCCCATCAACTGAGGCTTAGCTCTGGCTCAAACAGCGCAAAAAACCAAACCCTTAAAAGGTTGTCGGGTTTAAACCATTGAAAATGGATAGCACATCGGATCACAACTGAAATTAGGGCAGGCTAAAAAAGTCTGGTTTTATCTTTCCTTTGAAAAGGATTTAAACTCGGTTTTGGGGGTGACGCTTTAAGGGTTTGAAATAGCAGCATGTGTGAGGCATCGCTTAAAGAAGACTTGGGGGACATATTTCAAAATGTAAAACAAGAAATTTAGAGAAACCCAAAGGGAAAAAGTAACTGAGGAACACACAACACAATGAGCTTAAACCCTTTTTAGGGTCCCAAGGGCCCCAAAACTGGAGTCCCGCACCAGTGGGCCCAAGAATTTTTAAAAAAAAAAATTTTTTATTTTTTTTTTGAAAAACGGGGAGAGAATGTTTTGTGAAGGTTTAAAAAAACAAAAAGGGGGAAATTTGGGGGGGAAAAAATTACGAAAAATTTGCTCTCGCGAATTTTTGATGTGTCAGCGATATTTACGAAACGGCGATTTTGCCCACTTTGACTCCCATTTTTTGGCATTACCTTTTTTCCAATCAAAACCCAAAAATTTTTAGTATTTCACTTGTATTAAATTCTATTTTTTTATAAATTTTTTGGGGCACAAGAAAATTTCCAAAATCAAATGTTTCAACTACCAAAAAAAGTGATCGGAAATTGTTAATTTTGGCCCAAAAAAACACATAGTTCAAAAATTTTTCCAAATTTTAAAAAAAAGGGTCCGAATGGGAAAAATGTAGGCATTCCTGGCCTAAAATAACATTTCCTCTTTTTCTTTTGTTATGTTTTGAGGCTTTACAAAAAAAAAATTCCCTTTTGATTTTTTTTCCATTAAAGAATTTTTATTTTTACACCAAAAAAAAAAGGGAAAATTTAAATGTTAGGGAATACTGTAATAAATTTATAAATATCATCACCAAAATTTGTGAATGTATATTAGACCCACAGCTGGCGTGTATTTGGGCGTGTGAGGGCGTTTGTTTTTCTCTTGAATATCGGCAAAATTTTAAAAATTTCTGCTACTTTTAAACCAGTTTCAAGCCATTTTCCCGTGATAAAAAAACCCAAACAAAATCATCCTTTTTTCTGTAATAGTCTTCCATTCTATCAAATGAGACCCAAAAAATCGCAAAAACAACTAAAAAACATACGAAAAAAAAAACTGCAAAGTTGCTGTTTTTTAAACGAAAAATTTATGATTTCATTTTTTTTCTCTCATTATACACAGGTGTGCTGCAAAGGGTCTGTTTTTGTGGTGCACACATACCCATAGATGTATTCTTCATATTAGGCCCCCTGTACCACTCACAGTTTTCAGAGGGAGCTGAGCTATGGCGTAGATCTCGGTTTGGACCTTTAACATTTAAAACCGGATTACGGGGGCGGGGGCCCCGAAAAAGGGTTTTAAAAAAGGGAAGGAAATGCTTAAATATTTTTGCCCTAAGTAATTAAAAATTTTTCGGGGCCCACGTAAGCAAAAAAACTCACACAAGGGAAAAAAAAATCAAATTAAAAAACCAAAACTTTTAAAATTTAAGAGAAAATTGTACTTTATCAAATCTGATTTGCTCAATTTTACTTTAAATTGAAAGAAAGGCACTGAGTTGTCTTTATCTCAATGAAATAGGGAAATACCCAATAAAAAGATTTAAAACAATCAAAAAGTTAAAATGGACTCAATAAAAATTTGCAAAAATTTAAAAAAAACTGGGACACAATTCAAATGGAATAAAATAAATGGCCCCAGTAAGAAAAAAAAATAATTTTGAAAAGAACAGAGCATAAAAGAAAATGCACTGAAAATTTAACTGTAGCAATATTGAAAATAAAAATTTGCAATAAAAATTACTGCACAACCTGCAAAAAATTTTGCAAAAAAAAATTTTAAAGACAAACAATTTTGCAAAAGGAATTATTCAAAAGAGTCAATGGCAAATAAAAAATATTAACACAAAAGAAAGAATATATAAAGGAATAAAGACTTTGACTTTTAAAACTGCGCTTTAAACAAACTTAAAAAGCAAAAAAAACAATTTCCTAAAGAAGAATTTTAAAAATTGTAAGATAAATTTGTTCAATGAAACATGAAAATAATGGGTGCTAAAACACAAACAAAAAAAAATTTTGAACACTTACAGGATGCAGAACACAACACATAACAAAAACAAAATATAAAATTTTTCTTGCAATGAAAACTTGATGGTGAAAACTTTGAAAAAAAATAAATTTCTTGCTTGCACAAAAGATCCCACTTTTGTCTGTTAAATAAAAAAAAAATTAGACAGGGGGAAAAATAAAAAGGAATATGAACACAAGAAGTTCACAACAGAAAAAAACAAGAATACACGAATCTAAAAAAAAATGAAAGAATACTGAGTTTGACAGGCCCAAAACTAAAAATTACTGAGTTAATTCATGGAAAGGGCCCCCCCTTTATGTGATTTTGAAGTGTAAACACAATTCTATACTGCTATATGTCGACCACAAAAAAGAAAAAACTAGGTAATTATTCAAGTTTTTAAAAAGAAACACAACAAACAGACATAAAAAATGCAGGGAAAATTAACACTGAATTAAGGAGATTTTAAAATTATTGCAATCAGTATATAAAAACACGGTTGATCAAGAGTCACTGAAGTCACTAAGAGAAAAATCACGGAAACAAAAAAAGAAATGTGTCAACACTCACAAATGTCTTATGAACAATTTATCGCTGTAACGACTTGGTGTGAATGAGGTAGTGGTGGAAGGGTTTGGGGTGGGGGGTAGAGGAGATGGGGGTGACTACGATATGACTTCTCTCCACATCGAAGAATTTGCCCCCTTAAATCAAAGATAGACTCCCAGGGGCTTTCAACGGGGGTGCCAGTCAAAGACACACCTAGCTCTTGACCCCCCATTTTTTTTATTTTTTTTTTTTTATTATCCCCGGCCCCATTTCCCCCCAAGGCAGGGTGGCCCAAAAAAAAAAAAACTTTTTACCATCATTCACCCATCACTGTCTTTCCGGGGAAGGGGGCTTTACACTACAGTTTTAACTGCAACATTTAAAACCCCTCCCCTATTTTTTGGACCCCCTATGTGGTCCTTAAAATATGGTGCGAACCTTCGTAGTGTACCAAACACTGGGAGAGGTTGGTGAGTGGGGGTTTAAAGGGGTGAGTGAGGCATCTGAGGCCCGGGGTGGTGGGTGGGGGGGGTGGGCTTAAAAGGGCTAAGACCCGGGGGGGGTGAGACACATTGGTGAGTGGGGCCCCATGGGGTTTACGAGTAAGCCCACTGAGAACAAACCCAATGGCGCGAAGATATTCTAAATGGCTGGCTTAAAAACACCCACGAAATACCAAACACCACAGGGGTGAAAAAAAGCCCGAATTGCTTGGGGGCTTGAATCACAGGGGATGAAGACTACCACGTGGCTTTCTTGAGTACGGGGTAAACACCCGGGTTAGTTGCTAGTGGCTTATCTTAACCCTTCACACAGAATAGCTTTAGAACTTCTCACGATAGACAGCAGGGGTGAAAAGCTGGCTTGGCAGGCAAAAAAACTGGAGGAATGGCTAGGCTGGACTGGGCTCCCCCCCACAAAAATGGTAGAT
>NC_069399.1:40111405-40141103 GCF_026875155.1 Cherax quadricarinatus
AGAAGGGGGAGGAGGTGGGGGGGGGGGAAAAGGAGGGGGGAGGAGGGGGGGAGGAAGGAGGGAGGGGAGGAGGGGGGGAGGAGGAAGGTGGAAGGGGGAGGAAGAAAAAGAAGAAAAAGAATAAAAAATAAAAAATAATAATAATACCTAAACCTAATAATAATATATGTAATATGTTCCCTTGAGGCATGAAAACAGTTCACCCATGACAGTAACAATAAGGGGAGATAACATCTGATAAGAGCTGACCTTTGATGAGCGTAAACGAGGGTGGGGGGAAAGGGGGGCAGCTGTCCATCGTCAAGAGCCAGGAGGAGGAGGAGGAGGAGGAGGAGAAGGAGGAGAAGAAGGAGGAGGAGAAGGAGGAGGAGAAGGAGGAGGAGAAGGAGAAGGAGGAGGAGGAGGAGGAGGAGGTAGGAGTAGGAGGAGGAGTAGGAGGAGGAGGAGGAGAAGAAGAAGAAGATGAAGTTTGATAAAGATGAAGAAGATGATGAAGAATGAAGATGAAGATGAAGAAGTGTTGAAGAGAAGAGAAGAGAATGAAGATGAGAAAAATGATGAAGATGAAGATGAAGAAGATGAAGATGAGATGAAGATGATGAAAAAGATGAAGATGAAGATGAAGATGAAGATGAAGAAGATGAAGATGAAGATGATGAAGATGAAGATGAAGAAGATGAAGATGAAGATGATGAAGATGAAGATGAAGATGATGAAGATGAAGATGATGATGAAGATGAAGATGAAGATGAAGATGAAGAAGATGAAGAAGATGAAGATGATGATGAAGATGAAGATGAAGATGAAGATGAAGATGAAGATGAAGAAGATGAAGATGAAGATGATGAAGATGATGAAGATGAAGATGAAGATGAAGATGAAGATGAAGATGATGAAGATGAAGATGATGAAGATGAAGATGATGAAGATGAAGATGAAGAAGATGAAGATGATGAAGATGAAGATGAACAAACATTTGTCTGTCTATTTGTCTGTCTGCCAAACTCCCTGTCTATCCGTCTAGCTCTGTCTCAGAGAGAGCCACAAGACTGTGTCATCATCACGTTTACTCACATCTTCAAGCAGAGTATAGCACTTTGTCTGGATTTTTTGGGTTATCCTAGGTAATTTACACTATGTATAGTTGTATTTATGTGTACCTGTGAGACAGAGATAGAGAGAGAGAGAGAAAGAGAGACAGATTGAAAGAGATAGAATGAGGGAGAAAGATAATTAGATAGAATGGAGGGGGAAGCAGCATCCGATTCCATTGTTTTGACAGGCGGTAGGGGGAGTGAGTAATGAGACAATATGTCATTTTGACAGCTGCCGACTCCTGACTCAAAACAATTATAAGCCACACACTCGCACACAAGACAAGCTTGCTGAAGGGTGATAATAGGAGTTTTATGAAAGTATCTAGTGACTATATATGTGTATATATATTATAGAAACCAGAACCCAAGAAGGGAAGGCAGGAATGAAGGAAGGACTAGATGAAAGGAAGGAAAAAAGTAATGAAGGAATGTAGGAAGAGAGGTGGAATGCCCTCCAGGTAGCCTCCAGGTAGGAAAGGAATGAAGGAAATTAGGAAGGAATGATGACACACGACCATTTACCTAGGATAACTACATAACACAACTGCCTGCTAATACTTTGAAGAAAGCTGCTCAGACGAGGTGTTTTGTCTTTGCACATAAAAAACAAATTCAACAAAAATGCACACACACTGATTTTGTGTGAGAGTGTAAAACACCATTGTGTATGACACCATGTTTTTTTGTTTGAGGAGTGTAAAAACACTGTGTATGACACCCTGTTTTATTGTGGAGGAGTGTAAAAACACTGTGTATGACACCAAAGTTTTATGTGTGAGAGTGTAAAACACCACTGTGTATGACACCATGTTTTTTTGTGTGAGGGGTGTAAAAAAACCACTGTGTAGACACCTGTTTTATGTGTGAGGTGTTAAAAACACCACTGTGTATGACACCTTTTTATGTGTAAGAGTGTAAAACACCACTGTGTATGACACAATGTTTCACAGAGTTCCACAAGCTGCAGAAAATTCTAGGAGTATGTTCAGTGATGTATATTGGTATATATATTATAAAAACAATAGTAATAAACAATTTTTTGTATTGTTTGTTTTTGTAAACAAGTTTTGTAAACAATATATTGATAAATTTTGTTTGTGTGCTTATGTGTTGTATACAACGAGTGTATATATGTACATTGCACCTTACTTTGGTCTCACAGGCCACATAAGTTATGTGAAAAAATAAAATAGTGAAAAAAACAACAAACCTTCAAATACAAGTAAACTAAAGTTTACCGGGTGAGCGGCAGTCGCCGCTGTTGCCATACGCGGCTCATTTTCTGCAAACTTCATGCCTCTATATCTAGGTAAGTACTGATGGGAAAAAAATTTTTGGGGGACTAAAACAATCAGAAAAATAATCTTAACATTTTCATAAGAAAAAATAATTTTTTTTTTTTCAAATATTTTGCGACACCAGGAGACACTTCAGGATTGGGCCCTTTGACAGTCAAAGGGTTAATGTGACATAATGGACAATATAAATAACATAGAAACCTGATGTATACTCTAAAATGAATAAAATATATAATTCATGTAGTGGTATGCAGTGGTCGGAGAAGTGGCAGATGCAGTTTAATATAGACAAATGCAAAGTTCTAAATGTTGGACAGGACAATAACCATGCCACATATAAACTAAATAATGTAGATCTTAATATTACGGATTGCGAAAAAGATTTAGGAGTTCTGGTTAGCAGTAATCTGAAACCAAGACAACAGTGCATAAGTGTTTGCAATACAGCTAATAGAATCCTTGGCTTCATATCAAGAAGCATAAATAATAGGAGTCCTCAGGTTGTTCTTCAACTCTATACATCCTTGGTTAGGCCTCATTTAGATTATGCTGCACAGTTTTGGTCACCGTATTACAGAATGGATATAAATTCTCTGGAAAATGTACAAAGGAGGATGACAAAGTTGATTCCATGTATCAGAAACCTTCCCTATGAGGATAGACTAAGGGCCCTGAAACTGCACTCTCTAGAAAGATGTAGAATTAGGGGGGATATGATTGAGGTGTATAAATGGAAGACAGGAATAAATAAAGGGGATGTAAATAGTGTGCTGAAAATATCTAGCCTAGACAGGATCGCAGCAATGGTTTTAAGTTGGAAAAATTCAGATTCAGGAAGGATATAGGAAAGTACTGGTTTGGTAATAGAGTTGTGGATGAGTGGAACAAACTCCCAAGTACCGTTATAGAGGCCAGAAAGTTGTGTAGCTTTAAAAATAGGTTGGATAAATACATGAGTAGATGTGGGTGGGTGTGAGTTAGACCTGATAGCTTGTGCTACCAGGTCGGTTGCCGTGTTCCTCCCTTAAGTCAATGTGACCTGACCTGACTAGGTTGGGTGCATTGGCTTAAGCCGGTAGGAGACTTGGACCTGCCTCGCATGGGCCAGTAGGCCTTCTGCAGTGTTCCATCGTTCTTATGTTCTTATGTATGGTAGTCAGCCAGGCTACCATACCAGGCCACCCCACCCACACATACTATTCTATGATATTTAAGCATCCCAGAGCGATAAAATGTATATACAGTTCACTCATTACTTACCTTAAAATATAGGGTGAGATGAGTAGTATTTATTGTAAAAAATCAAGTGTGGTATGTATGGTAGTCAGCCAGGCTACCATACCAGAGAGAAAGAATGAGTGCATGAGAGAGGACAGGCGCAGAGTTACGTAAACAAACCAGGCGAAGGTAAGTTTTGTAAACAGTGTACACGTCTGGTTTGTGTACAAGTTACATTGTGTACAGGTTGTCTCTACATTGATATGGTAGAATAAATAAAGAAGAACACTCCCATTCTCATGTAACATCATTTTGAGAAGAAATGATGCTCTGAGTGAAGGCAATGGAAGTAAGCCACTCTGACTTTTTTGGGTTATCCTAGGTTCTCTACACATGTTATGTATTTATGTTATGTATCGTGTTTATTATATAATTTTGAAAAAAATATCATGGATGGATTAATGAAAATGTGTATATTAATGTAATATACAACATTTAATGATACACCGAGCTCAGACAGCGTAAACAAACAAACTAAACAGGTTGTGAACGATCACTCGGTCAGGCGAAATAGACGGTATTAATACGTGTCCAGTTTTAGTTCATGTACATTTGTAAGAGTTTGTGAAACTTTTACCTTATAATATTTTTATTATTATTATAATAAATCACGAAACAAATACTCTTACACTGTGTACAAGTTAGTACAGAATTATAGCTATAAAGTAAAGGCATACGAAAGGAATATTTTTCTACAGTTATCCCTAGTAACAGGTGACGGGCTAGAGAAAACGTAATTCTTCCGACACTTCTACAAACCGTTTGGTAAACATCTCATATATATTTGTATAAATTTTTACACTGTGGGTGCATGTATCATGTTTGTGTGTTACATAATGTGTTTCTTATATAATTTTGAAAAAATATCATAGATTAAGGGAAATGTCTATATTAACGTAATATGCGACATTAATGCGCCAAGAGATTATTATTATTATTATTATTTTTATTATTATTATTAATTATTATTATTATTATTGCATCAAGAGTAGAGAGACTTAGTGATTTTAATGTGTACCTACATGCCAGCACAGTGTGTAAGTTTAGTTAGGTACAGGTGTACACAAGTTTAATTATCAAGTACAGTACATATAAAATATACAATAACTTTAAAACACTTGAAATTTTGGAAAGTTTCCAGACATAATAAGGAGATGTGCTCAGGGAGAATGTAAACAAACTTGGTGGGCAGCTGTGACCGTATTAGAAAGACAGGTGGGGGGAGCCATATAGCGAGTTTTGGTCATAATTTGAAATGTCCGTATTAGCGGAACGCCATAAAGCAAAACGCCGTAAAGCGGGGCCCTGCTGTATGTATAATAATAATATGAATAATAACAATACATATAATAATAATAATAATAATAGTATAATACAATAATAATAATAATAATAGTAATATACACCTACCATCCGACTTACGACCGAGTTCGCTTCCGAGAAACCGGTCGTAAGTCAAAATGGTCGTAAGTCGAACTTTACTACTGAATATCAACAAAACATTTTTGTAATGACTTTATTTTTATTGTTTTATTTTGGTATTTCATGTTTTACTTTACTTTTTATATTGTTAATACTGTATTTTATACTGTAAGGTTTAGCATAAACACTGTGTACAACACAAATAGTTGTTTATTTCCCAGAAATTTGGCATAAAAAACACGGTCGTAAGTCGAGTGGTCGTAAGTCGAGCAGGTCGTAAGTCGGATGGTAGGTGTAATATGTATAATAATAATACAGGTCCCCCTCAACATTCACGTTTTCAACTTTCACGGGCTTCACACATTCGCGACTTCCCAACTGCCAAATTCCTAGCCGCCAAATCGTATTTAAGTTTCCCGCCACCTGCGAGTCCCTACTACCCTCCCTCTGACCCCCGCAACTGGCAGCCAGCCAGCCCTCCCACCACTCAGTGTGGTGAGTGTTTTGTTTGTTCATTATTTGCTATTAAACTACAGTATAAATAATGTAAACCCATCCATGACTGCATATTGGAATGGCTATTCGGACAGGTATTAGACGGTGACATCATGTGTTTACTCTTGAACACAGCAAAGAATCAAACATTTCTGCTACAGCTAATAATAACAATAATAGTAGTAGTAGTAATAATAATAATAATAATAAATGCGATATAATTGAAGAACGAAATTGTACAAAAATACGAGGGAGTGGTTGACACATCGTCAGTGTGGCTTTGTTTATGCTGGAGTGAATATTAGTCTCCGTGCTCTTCCAAACATTTCACAATAATTCATTGTGTTTGGTGCTTGTAGATTGAGTGCAACTGGAGTGGTAGAGGCAGTGGTTGAGGCAGCTGTTGAGGCAGCAATTGAGGCAACGGTTGAGGCAGCGGTTGAGGCAGCGATTGAGGCAGCGATTGAAGCAGCGGTTGAGGCAGCTATTGAGGCAGCGATTGAGGCAGCGATTGAGGCAGCGGTTGAGGCAGCTGTTGAGGCAGCTATTGAGGCAGCGATTGAGGCAACGGTTGAGGCAGCTGTTGAGGCAGCGATTGAGGCAGCGATTGAGGCAATGGTATTTAATAACATGCATGTTAATAATAATAATAATACATGTTATTAATAATAACTTGTACTATTATTATTTATAACATATATGTTATTAAATACCACTGCCTCAACCGCTGAATTATTGTGAAATGTTTAGAAGAGCATGGAGACTAATGTTCACTCCAGCATAAACAAAGTCACACTGATGATGTGTCAACCACTCCCTTGTATTTTTGTACAATTTCCTTCTTCAATTATATCGTATTTATTATTTATTATTATTATTATTATTATTATTATTATAATTATTATTACTATTGTTATTATTAGCAGTAGCAGAAATGTTTGATTCTTTGCAGTGTTCAAGAGTAAACACATGATGTCACCGTCTAATACCTTTCCGAATAGCCATTCCAATATGCAGTCATGACACTCGTCACACTGAGTGATGGGAGGGCTGGCTGCCAGCTGTGGGGGTCGGAGGGAGGGTAGTAGGGACTCGCAGTGGTTGAGGAAGTGGTGGAGTCTGTGGTATTTAATAACATACATGTTATTAAAGCATAACAAGTATATATTTAGTACAATTTATGACGTTTTCATGTATTTTATGATTGTTCATGGTTCAACAAGTTAAGGAAGCAGTATTGTATTATATTTCCATACAATATATTGGGGCACCAAACATTCACGGTTTTTCAACATTTGCGAGGCTCTTGATCCCCTAACCCTCGCGAATGTTAAGGGAGACCTGTACATATATAATAATAATGTACTACATACAATAATTATAATAATAGATGGCTTCAAAAGGCCGTCACTAGATGGCAGCGTTTACCACAACAAAGAGAAGCGGTTATAGCCACCTCCACCTGTTACATAATGACATATTTTATTCATTCTAGAGTATATATCGTGTTTCTATGTTATTTATATTGTCTGTTATGTCATATCAGATGAACTGTGATATATAAATAAGCCATATAGATGATATTAGCGAAATTATTCATGAAATATTTTGCCCGGTCTCCAGACAAATTCTCTTCCACCGCTGACACCGCCCATACCACTACATGAATGACATATTCATTTTAGAGTACATATCAGGTTTCTATGTTATTTATATTGTTTATTATTCATATTAGATGAAGTGAGATAGATAAATAAGCCGTAGAGTTAATATTAGCGAAATTATTGAAGTACAGAATTCCACTGGAATGGATTAATTGCATTTCAATTAATTTAAATGAGGAAAATTGACTCTGCAAATGAGCAAATCCAGTTACAAGCAAGGTCATGGAACGGATTAAACTCGCAAGTACAGGTTCCACTGTAATCCATTTTACAGAGATGGTGGAAAGTGATTCATTAAGATTTGATTCAAGCAACATGGACAAAAACTCCAGTTCCTTGGATCAAGAGCCCTCACCAGCACCAAGGTAAAATTATACAAAGCTCTAAAATAATATATCATTTCGAGAATAAAAGTGACAAAACTGCAGCTAAGCTCTCCATTATCCCTTTGACTGTCGCGACCCCAAATCCTAGTGTCTGTCTGTGTCGCAAAATATTATAAAAAAAAAAAAAAAGTTCTTGTGAAATGATAGAGAATCTTTTCCCGATGGTAATGATGCCAAAAGTACGAAATTTGATGGAAAACTTAAAGGAATTACACTCTTGTGAAGATAGTCTCGGCAATGTAAGCTCATCAGCGATTTCACCCACTTTGAGCCCTATTTTTTGGCCAATTCCATTCTTCCAGACAACTAAACTCATAGCTATTTCTTTAGAATTCCATTTGTTCTATCGACTGAGTACAAGAAACTGCCCATTTACTGATTTCAACTACCCAATAAAGTGGTCAGAAATTGGCAATTTGGCCAATTTCATGCAAATTAAAAAAAAAATGCCAAATTCAAAATAGGGTCCAGAATAAACAATGCAGGCATTCCTGACACTAAAATAACATTTTCTCTGTTCATTAGGTATGTCTACAGGCCCCTCTTATATTACTCTTGCTGTCTATTTTGAATTTTTATTCACAAAAAATAGATTTACTGTTATGCAGACTATTGCATTATTGTAATAATTGTATAAATAATGTCAACCCATTCGTGACTGCGTATTGGAATCACCAGTTGGACACTTGTTCACTCTTGAACATTGGCAAAAATCGAACATTTCCGCTAATCTGAGCTCAATTTCAAGGTCCTTTTCATCGTGAAACCAATGAAAATCATCTCTATTTCTTTAATGTCTTCCAATCTATCAAATGAGACCAAGAAAGCAAAAATACTACCATAAATACTATATGAAAATACACCACAAACTCAGCATTTTAATACAAAACAACAGTCAGAGTTTTTTTCTCATTATGCACTGTATTATGATTTTAGGTAATGAAGGCCTGTTAAACCATACCACGGGCGGGATTGAACCCGCGGTCAGAGAGTCTCAAAACTTCAGACCGTCGCGATAGCCACTGGACCAGCTGGTCCAGTGGCTAACGCAACGGTCTGGAGTTTTAAGACTCTCTGACTGCGGGTTCAACTCCGCCTGTGGTATGGTTTGTTTGCAATCGTGTCATTACGATTTTGTGAGTCAAGGCCTGTTAACCTGGGTGTAATGGAAGCTAGGAGCAAAATAAACACTGCAGTAATCTTTTAATTATATTTTCCTTCAAGTAAATTTAGAGGTACAGTATTTACAAATATGTACACTATATACAAGAGATTGAAATGTAAGTGTACAACACAGTAAGTCAAGAAGCAAGACAACAGCCTAAAGACAGAGAGGACAACTGTGTTCAACCAGCAGCTGGCAAGAGTGAACTGTGAGTGCTACCTTCACAATTGTCAGACCCACAGTACGATTGGCTGAACCAAGGTACTGATTTAACCCTTTCAGGGTCGGCAGGCCCTCTCAGAGACTTGTTCTCAGGGTTGCCCAAATTTAAAAAAGAAAAAAATTATTTTTTCTTATGAAAAGATAGATTTTTTTTTTCTAAACATTATAGGCTAAACAAAAATTTTTTACCATCAATACTTACTGAGATATGGAGGCGTGAAGTTTACACAAAATGCCCGATATATGGTACCATCGCCGACTGCCGTCACCCGGTATTGTTTTATTTAGTTTTCTATGTACTATTTTCTATTATTTTTTAATTTTTTTTTCCAAGTAAATTTTATGGCCTGTGAGACCAATATGAGCACTATTTTGTAAGTTATTTCTTTTTCTCTACTACACAATAACTGCATGAACACTATTGTCACTTTTGTTTACAGAAAATATTTACACAAACGATATAAAATGTTGTTTATTACTATTTTTCTATATTTTATATAAACATATACAGTCACAGGACATGATTCTAGAAGTTCTGCAGCCTGTGGAAGTTTTTGAAATATAATGTCATGCAAAGTGGTGTTTTTCATTCCTCACACATAAAACGAGTGTCTCTGCATTGTTGTGGACGTTTTTTGGTATGTGCACGGATGTAACACCTCTTCTGAGCCTTTTTCTTGAAAGCAGGAGGAGGCAGTTGTATTAGGAAGTGATCACCATGCTTCAGACGAGAAGGTAGTTGTTGGTAATTTAGTGGGCGGTCTATTGCAGGTTTTATTCCTTGGTACTTGAATACTATTTGTCTGATGACAGACAAGCAGAATTCGCCATATGGTGGTTTGTTTCTGGTCCTCATCTTATACATATTATAAGCATTGAGCATGGAAATGTCCAGAAGATGGAAAAAGAGTTTTGTGTACCACTTATAACTCTTAGGAACACAATCAGCAAACCCAATCTGCATGTCACATTTGTCCACTGAGTGCATATTGAGGGTGTAATCAATCACAGCTGCAAACAGCAAAACAAAGCTGAAGGGGGTAGGGGAGTTTCAGTGGGGAGAAATAAATGGGATTAAATCTGGAGTATCTGAGAGAGTTAGAACTAAGGAAGGGGTAGCAATAATGTTGAAGGATCAGTTATGGAAGGAGAAAAGAGAATATGAATGTGTAAATTCAAGGATTATGTGGATTAAAGTAAAGGTTGGATGCAAAAAGTGGGTCATAATAAGCGTGTATGCACGTGGAGAAGAGAGAAATGTAGAGGAGAGAGAGAGATTTTGGGAGATGTTAAGTGAATCTATAGGAGCCTTTGAATCAAGTGAGAGAGTAATTGTGGTAGGGGACCTGAATGCTAAAGTAGGAGAAACTTTTAGAGAGGGTGTGGTAGGTAAGTTTGGGGTGCCAGGTGTAAATGATAATGGGAGCCCTTTGATTGAACTTTGTATAGAAAGGGGTTTAGTTATAGGTAATACATATTTTAAGAAAAAGAGGATAAATAAGTATACAAGATATGTTGTAGGGCAGAATGACAGCAGTTTGTTGGATTATGTTTTGATAGATAAAAGACTGTTGAGTAGACTTCAGGATGTACATGTTTATAGAGGGGCCACAGATATATCAGATCACTTTTTAGTTGTAGCTACACTGAGAGTAAAAGGTAGATGGGATACAAAGAGAATAGAAACATAGGTAAGAGAGAGGTGAAGGTTTATAAACTAAAAGAGGAGGCAGTTAGGGTAAGATATAAACAACTATTGGAGGATAGATGGGCTATGATAGCATAGGCAATGGGGTCGAAGAGGTATGGGCTAGGTTTAAAAATGTAGTGTTAGAGTGTTCAGCAGAAGTTTGTAGTTTCAGGAAAGTGGGTGCGGGAGGGAAGAGGAGCGATTGGTGGAATGATGATGTAAAGAGAGTAGTAAGGGAGAAAGAGTTAGCATATGAGAAGTTTTTACAAAGTACAAGTGATGCAAGGAGGGAAGAGTATATGGAAAAAAAGAGAGAGGTTAAGAGAGTGGTGAATCAATGTAAAAAGAGAGCAAATGAGAGAGTCGGTGAGATGTTATCAACAAATTTTGTTGAAAATAAGAAAAAGTTTTGGAGTGAGATTAACAAGTTAAGGAAACCTAGAGAACAAATGGATTTGTCAGTTAAAAATAGGAGAGGAGAGTTATTAAATGGAGAGTTAGAGGTATTGGGAAGATGGAGGGAATATTTTGAGGAATTGTTGAATGTTGATGAAGATAGGGAAACTGTGATTTCGTGTATAGGGCAAGGAGGAATAACATCTTGTAGGAGTGAGGAAGAGCCAGTTGTGAGTGTGGGGGAAGTTTGTGAGGCAGTAGGTAAAATGAAAGGGGGTAA
The DNA here is from genome assembly GCF_026875155.1 of Cherax quadricarinatus. Taxonomy (NCBI): domain Eukaryota; kingdom Metazoa; phylum Arthropoda; class Malacostraca; order Decapoda; family Parastacidae; genus Cherax; species Cherax quadricarinatus. The sequence goes on from NC_069399.1 coordinate 40,122,799, forward strand.
GGCAGCTGGGATTTTTATTTATTTATTTTTTATTTATTTAAAAATTTGTGCACACATACAGAGGTACAAAAAATACAGAAAAGAGCAGTATGCCAAAGCCACTTATACTATGCATAGCATTACGGGCTGGCTTAAAATTAACTTAAGATGAACTAAGCAATGATGACATCGGTGATAAAACTTTAATGTAAACAGATTACTATAAAGCACAAGTGAGTATTACAAAGACAGGTCATATGGTTGTATGCATTGTTGTACATTCAGTAGAATGGAGTATTCTGTTAGGTAGTGTATTTAAAAAATAATAAAGTTAGATTGGGTTTTAGGTTTAACATTTATGTGATATAATTGTGAGAAACATTTAAGATATACAATTTATAAGGTTCAGTTATTCAGTATTTATTTGGTTTTGGGTGAGTAAGTGATCTTTGAGAAAGAGACTTGAATTTATAAACAGGTAGTGTTTCTTTTATATTTACAGGTAATGAGTTCCAGTTTTAGGGCCTTTTATGTGCATTGAGTTTTGCATAGTGTGAGATGGACACGAGGAACATCAAAGAGTGATCTGTGCCTTGTGTTATGGTCATGTGTTCTGTTGAGGTTGGCAAGGAGATGTTTGAGGGGAGGGTTAATATCAGAGTTCAGTGTTCTATGTATGTAATAGGTGCAGTAATAAGTATGAATGTTTTGTATGGTGAATAGGTTTAGTGTATTGAATATTGGTGGAGTGTGCTGCCTATAGTGAGAATTTGTTATCATTCTAACTGCAAGCCTTTTGTTGGGTAATTAGTGGTCTGAGATGGTTACTTGTTGTTGAGCCCCATGCACAAATTCCATAGGTGAGATAGGGGTAAATATAGAGAGTGATATAGGGCCAGGAGGGCTGACTGTGGAGCATAGTACCGTATCTTCGATAGTATGCTACAGTCTTGGAAATTTTCTTAGAAATTTGTTGTATATGTGTATGAAATTTGAGTCTATTATCAAGGTGGATTCCTAAGAATTTTCCCTCTGTTAGCTTTGTGATAGGTGATCCGTTTATCATTATGTTAAGAGGGACATCTGTAGCTCTGTTACCAAACTGAATGAAGTAGGTTTTGTCAATGTTTAGTGTAAGTTTGTTAGTCCTCATCCAGGTAGATATTTTCTGTAATTCTGTATTTACAGTATTGGCTAGCGTGACTGGGCTCGGGTGGGAGAAGACGTATGTAGTGTCATCTGCAAATAGTGTGGGTTTGAGTAATTGCGAAGCATTTGGTAGGTCATTATGTATAGGAGAAAGAGAAGAGGGCCAAGGACACTTCCCTGTGGGACACCAACTGTAATTGGTTGTGCAGAAGAGTTTGCCCATTAGCATACACATATTGGCTTCTGTTGTGAGGTATGACTTGAGGTAGTTGAGGGAGTGCCCTCTTATACCATAGTGTGACAATTTTACGTGGAGGCAAGTCATGGTTAACTGTATCAAAAGCTTTACGTAAGTCAATGAAGATCCCCAGTGGGACTTCTTTTTTCTCTATTGCAGTGTATATATGTTCTAGCATGTGTATAATAGCATCATTAGTATTTTTATTTGGCCTGAATCCAAATTGGCAGGGGTTGAGTATGTTTTGGGAGATAAGGTAGGAGTAGATTCGTTTATGAATTAATTTTTTCGAAGATTTTTGAGAGAGGGTGTAAGTTGGATATTGGCCTATAGTTATTCAACTCTGTTTGGTCTCCTCCTTTGTGGATCGGGTGACCCTTGCTATTTTGGAGTACTGTGGGGAAGGTGGAGGATTCAATGGATTTGTTAAAGAGTGTTGCAATGATTGGTGATAGCACTTGTGACACTTTTTTGTATATAAAGGGTGGTAAGGTATTTAAATCTCCTGCCTTGTTTTTTAGCGTGTTGATAATAAGGGAGACTTCGTATGGGTTTAGTCGGAGCTAGGAACAGTGTGTTCGGGTAGTTGCCAGTGAGGTAGTCATTTGGTGGGTATCTGAGCTTGGGATTTATTGGCAAGGTTTTGTCCTATAGTGGAGAAGAAGTCATTGAGTCTGTTTGCTGTTTCTGTTGGTGGGAGTTGGGGTTCATCTGATTTTGCTAATTTTATTTCGCTATTTCGTGATATCTTTTTTGTTCCTAGAATTTCTGATAGGGTTTTCCAGGTCTTTTTTATATCACCTCGTAAGTTGGATAATCTGTTCTCATAATACAATTTTTTTGCCCTTCTTATCAGGCTGGTTAGGATTGACGAGTAACGTTTTGTTTGGTCTCTGGTTATGTGACCCATTCTGTACTGTTTTTCATATTGGTGTTTTGTATTATGGATTTGAGAATGCTGGGTGTTAACCAGGGACTGTTCAGTCTCTTAGCTGTCATCTGTTTAGTTTTTTGGGGGCAGTGCTTGTTATAGAGGTATTGGGTCTTTTTTAGAAAATTATTAATACATTCGTCAATATCTGTATAGATTTCTAGCTCAGTGTGCCAGTCAATGTTTGCTACTGCTGTTGTGAAGTTATTAATGGCTGCCTCATTGTGAAGTCTGAAGGTGACTTTAGTAGTGTCTTGGGGTAATTTACAAGAGTTGTTATGAGAAAAGTAGGGTAGTGGTCTGTGGTATTATCTGTAATTATGCCTGATTTTAAAGGGGATATGGTGTTGGTCCAGATGTGGTCAAGTAGGGAAACACTAGTCTCTGTAACTCTTGTAGGTTTTGTTACTGTTGGTAGCAACATACAGTTACTCATTGTGTTTGTGAATTCAGTAACGTGTGGGTCCTGGTCTTGCAGGAGATTTATATTGAAGTCACCTGAGAGTAGTAAGTGATCTTTGTTCATGCGTGCATCAGTTATCATACTTCCTAGGTTTTGACTAAATTGGCTAATGTTTGACTGTGGAACTCTGTAAATGTTTATCAATGTGAGAGGTTTTTGTAGGTATTTGGATTTGAATTTGGCTATTTATAATTCCCCATGTTCATACCCTGTGTGCAAGTATTAGTGATACATTCTAGTTGGTCTGAGTAGTATATGGCTGTGCCACCCCCTTGTTGGTCAGGCCTACAGTTGTGTATGGCTGTGTAACCAGGAATGGCATAGACATCTGTACTATCAGGCTTTAGCCAGGTTTCAGTTAGTGTAATGATGGACATATTGGCATGTAAGGAATTTAGTAATGCTATGAGGTCATCGTAATGCTTGCTTAAAGATCTGATATTGTAGTTAAAGATAGTTATGTTGTTGTTGGCACTGAGAAGTGCCTTTGATTGTTCTGCAGTGTAGTAATTACAGTAACTGTTTGAATCATTTAAGTCATTAAATAAGAGGTTGGTATCAGGATCAATGCTTGTAATCATAAGATTTGTAGAGAATCTATAGTTAGAATTAAGTATAAAACAAAGTAAATAGTCTTAAGCTAAAAAATAGAACCTGAATTATTTAACAAATGTAAAATAATGAGCTAAGGTAGTTTTGGAATATAATGGCAAAGTTGTGAACTTATTCTTCTTTAGCACCTGAGAATAGCACCTTGATTATTTTAACAATTGTGAATGTATAAACTAGGGTAGTTATATAAAGCTAAAATAAAGGAGAAAATATATGAGGGACTAAAATTAAGTAATGGTAAACAAAGTTAAATGGTCAGATGGTCACTATGAAATAATATTGGTTTAGGAGTAAGATCTGATTTGTAATATTAAATAAATTGAGCAGTTTATTGCACAATAAAAGTAAAAAAAAATGAGGTAGTTGGTACTAGCTAGCAAAAGATAGTTTTGGTACATTGCAAAAAAGTAATTGGAATATACACTAATTGCATACACAATAAAAAGTGACTAAAAAACAAGTAGTGATAAACAAAATTAAATGGACAGGTAAGAATAATGAATATTATTAATTTGGAGTAAGATTTGACTTGTAATTTAAAATTATGAGCAATTTATAGTAGTAAGAAAGAAGTATAGAGTATTGGAGGTATTTCATTAGCTAGTGATGAAAAATAATAAAAATAATAATGTACAATATAATAGTAACGTACACTATATGCACACACGTATATATGTATTAAGGGCACTTATCTAATCTGTTACAAAAATGTCAGCTTTTCTAAGGAAGGTAGAGAAATCGTGTTCATTTGAGATTATATATTGTTGTCCTGTTGATGTTTTCCTTACTAGTATTTTCCCATCTCGCGTGAAACACTGATGTATTTTGTTTTCCTGTTTAAGTTTTCTCAGCCTGAACAGAAGGTTTGACGTTTTTTTTGTTAGACACTCATTTATGTACACTCCATTTCATTGTAATTGCTGATTTAATTAAGTCCTTTCTTTTATCGTATGAATGAAGTCGGATCATTATACTGTGTTTACTTCCTGGTTTTCCTAACAAACGTGTTTCTTTGATTTCATTGTTTTGCACGATGACTTGTACGTGGTTCTGTATTATCCTGATAGCAGTTTCTTTGCACTGTGCTTGTGTTATGTCACTAGGAATGTGTGGACTGTTTATTATAACTGCATCAGACAACTTATCTTGTTCAGTTTTGTCGTCTTGGAAATCAAGGTATTCATTTAGTCGAGTGTGCATGTTCTGATTCCAGTCCTTGATTGCTTCTTCAACCTTCATATTTATTGTTGTTATTTGCTCAGTGTGACTGGCTATAGCTGCTTTTAGAGTATTTTCTGTGTCAACACTTCCAGATGTAATCTTCTCTTCAAGGTTTTGGATCTTATTCTCGAGGTTGGTTATCTTGGATTCTCGTCGCTCGAGTGTTGCTTTGATATCTTTGATTTTCATTTTTCTAGAGCAACGATGTAGTCCTTGATATTGTCAGAATAATCATACCTGAGTTATCATGGGTGAATCCTTTGAAGGGAGTGGAGTTGGAGGGGGAGTCAGCCATGTTTGTTGTTGTTGTTGTTGTTGTTCCTTGGGTGGCGGCGGAGAGAGGGGTTGATGATACACTGGCGTCCTGCTGGGTAGACAAGTTGAGTTCTAGGGTCCTTGCTGTTATTCTTTTATTACTGGTGTTGATTCTTCTGCGATATCCTTTCATAGTATCACTGAAGTAGATACTGTGTAGCAATGGAGGAGAAGGCTTGTTTTCTCGGAGCTTGGGTTAAGTGATTGTCTGGCAGCGGAGGCAGTGTTTGGGTTAGCAGGGCTGTCTTCCTTAGATCTTCTAATTTTGTCAAGATTTGGGTTACATTCTTAGTATTCTTGGGTCATGTTGTGGTCTACGTGGGTTCATGTAGTTGAACTTTCACTTTAGGCCATCACAAGTTTTGTTGAGCGATGTTTTTTGAGAAAGAAGAGCTGGCAGGATACCGTTGCTGCCGCTGCTGCTGCCGCTGAAAGATTGATGGGATAAAGATAGAAATGTTAAAAGCAGGTGGGGATATAGTTTTGGAGTGGTTGGTGCTACTATTTAATAAATGTATGGAAGAGGGTAAGGTACCTAGGGATTGGCAGAGAGCATGCATAGATCCTTTGTATAAAGGCAAAGGGGACAAAAGAGTGCAAAAATTATAGGGGGATAAGTCTGTTGAGTATACCTGGTAAAGTGTATGGTAGAGTTATTATTGAAAGAATTAAGAGCAAGATGGAGAATAGGATAGCAGATGAACAAGGAGGCTTTAGGAAAGGTAGGGGGTGTGTGGACCTAAAGAGGTTTTTGTGGCATTTATGGGTTTGGAAAAGGCGTATGACAGGATGGATAGGAGGGCAGTGTGGCAGATGTTGCAGATGTATGGTATAGGGGGTAGGTTACTAAAAAGCAGTAAAGAGTTTTTTCAAGGATAGTGGGCCCCAAGTTAAAAGGAATGTAGGAAAAAAGGGAGTTTATTTCCCATAAAAGTAGGCCTTAACAAAGGTGTGATGCACCAGGTTGTTAATATATTTATAGATGGGGTTGTAAGTTAAATAAAGGGAGAGGGGTCTTGGGGAAGAAAAGGTTTTGGAGTTAAAAATAAAGGGAAACACAAAAATAAAGTGGGAGGGTTTTCACAGTTGCTCTTTTCTGATGACACTGTTTCTCTTGGGTGATTCTTTAAGAAAGTTGGGAAAAGGTTGGTGGATTAAAATTTGGGAGGGGATGAAAATAAGAAAAAATTTAAAAATTAATACAGGAAAAAAGGGAAGGTTTTTGAAAAAAAATTAGGTGTTTAAAGATTGGATTTTCAGATTGGAGGGAGGGGGGGTATGGAGGGGCGAATGTATTTGATATTTGGGAAATGAATGGCAGGGATGGGTCCATTTAAAAATGAGGTGAAAAAACATAGAAAATTTAGGGGGGGAAAAGGTGAGCAGGGGCACTTAGGAGTCTGTGGAGACAAAAAACTTTGTCCTTTGGGAAATGAAGAGGGGAAGTATGAGAGTATAAAAAATTTCCCCAACGCCCCGTATGGGTGTGAAGGGATGGGTGAGGGAAAGTTGGCCCGCGGGGGAGAAAGGGGGAGGTGTTCCCTAGGGGTTTTATAAGGAGGGGTACGAGGGTTTTTAAGGGGAGACACCTTGTTGGAAAGGTAACGATTTATTAAAATTTTTCAGGAAATGTGGGGAAGGAAAGGATGAGCCCAGCCTGCCGTGCAAATGCCTGGAAATTTTTATACGCCAACTTTAAACGAAACCCGCCTTCCAAATGCCCCAAGCTGTTTCCCCGTATGTCATAAAAGTCACAAACCCAAGGGATCTTCTAAAATGAAGAACATGGATGGTTTTCTATAATACGCTATACAAACCCCATATAAGGGGTTTAGCAACTATGCTACAAACTCGGGTCAGTTTAAATATGTCGTCCTTTGGGCATACACTTCTTGCTTTTGGGGTGAACAGGGAGGTGGTTTTGGGGGATTCTATGCAATAACAAATTCACATATAACTTAGAACTAATGGATGGTATCATACTGGATGTTAACAAAATGAGTTTTACGTATTGGGTGTTAACGTTATTCACTTTTAAACGTAATGCATTACAAACTATAAGAACAAATCATGGTACAATATGGGATGGAATTGATCGATCGATCTATATTCATGCACTCTACGGATTCTGAGGAAATAAATATATATATATAAAAATATATAATAAAATAAAATAATATACAAGGTGAAATTAACAGAAAAAGGCATCTGGTGCACACTCAGATCATTACTGTCAAATTCTCAGAATATGGAGGGAACGTGAACACGAAAATTTTTTTTTATGAAAACTGATCAATTAATACCAAACAGTTGACAATTTCCTTCATCTTGGATAACTAGTTATACAGACTTTGTACATTTAAACCCAACTCTGCGAGGGTGATGTTTACATATGCAGAATGGTTATGATTTCTGGGAAGATCGAATTCCTCTGCAATGGCTAACACATGCCTTGACTGAGGGAGATCTGAACGAGTATCTACAAAAGATACTTGTGGGTTTCTCATTACTTGTCGAGTACGCAAGGAGTAACGACATTCAGGTTGAATATCTGACTGAGTATTTGAGGTAGAGGGTACAGAGTCAAGAGGATTTCAGCATCTGTCACATTAGTCTGGGTAGCAATATCATCAACATCACCTACTAATTTCATATGAACTAAATGTGATTCTTTGTACTTACCTGTACTAATTTCTCTAACCTTATACTCATTGCCAGAGATATGTTCTACTACTCGATAAGGGCCAACAAACTTTTGATCGAGCTTAGGCATTGCGGATGTTTTGTTGAAATTTGTCAGCATTACTCTTGAACCTACTTTAACTTTTGATGGTTTAGCATTTATTTATTTATTTATTTATTTTCAATTTGTGCACACATACAGAGGTACAAAAAAATACAGATAAGAGCAGTATGCCAAAGCCACTTATACTATGCATAGCATTACGGGCTGGCTTAAAATTAACTTAAGATTAACTAAGCAATGATGAAATCGGTGATAAAAAAATTAATGTAAAAAATTTACTATAAAGCACAATGAGTTTTAAACAAAGACGGGTCATATGGTTACATTCAGTTAGGTAGGTTTCTTTTTAGGAAGTGAAATTTAAAAAAAAATAATAAAGTTAGATTCTTTTTTGGGTTTAACATTTATATGATATAATTGTGAGAAACATTTAAGATAAAAAATTTTAAAAAGGGTTTTCAGTTATTCAGTATTTATTTGGTTTTGGGTGAGTGGGAAAATTTTTGAGAAGAGACTTGAATTTATAATCGGTAGTGTTTTTTTTTAAATTTTTACGGGTAATAATTTCAGATTTTGGGGCCCTTTTTATGTGCTTTGAGTTTTTGCATAGTGTAGATGGACAGGGAGGGAACATCAAAGAGAAAATCTGTCCCTTGTTTATGGTAAAATTTTTTCTGTTGAGGTTGGCAAGGAGATTTTGGGGGGGGGTTTAAAAACAGATTTAAAGGGTTTTCCCAAAGGGTATGAAATAGGTGCATTTAATAATATGGAGTTTTGTAGGGTTGAGTAGGTTTAGTGTTTGGGAATATTGGGGAGTGTCCCTCCCCTGTATTTGAAATTTGTTATCATTCAAACTGCACCTTTTGTTGAGTAATTAGGGGTCTGAGATGGTTAATTGTTGTTGAGCCCCCAAGCAAAAAATTCCATTTTTGAGATGGGGGTAAATAAGAGATTTATATGGGGGGCCAGGGGGGGCTGACTGTGAACTTTTAAAATACCGTATCTTGGGTAGTATCCCTTTACGGGCCCTTTGGGAAATTTTCTTAGAGATTTTTTGGGGGGTTATATGGGGTAAAAATTTGGGGGTTAAATTATAAAGGGGTGGGTTTCCCCTAAGGGGAATTTTCCCCCCTTTTTATTTTTGGGGGGATGGGTTGGATCCTTTATCTTTATTTTTAAAGGGACATCGGTAGCCCCTTTTCCCAAAACGGGAAGGGAAGGGTGGGGTTTTGTCAAGGGTTTAGTGGTAATTTTTGTTTTAGTCCTCCCATTTCCTAAAGGGAAATTTTTGGGGGTAATTTTCTTTTTAAGTTTTGGCTAGGCGTGGAAAAGGGGCTTCGGGGGGGAGAAGAAACCGTGGGTTAGTGCATCGGGCAAATCATTGTGGTTTGGTAAATTGCAATGCTTTTGGGAAAGGGGTCATTTATGAAATAGGAGAAAGAGAAGAGGGCCAAGGACACTTCCCTGTGGGACACCAACTAAAAATTTTGGGTTTTTCCCGCAGAAGGGGTTTCCCCTTTTTGGGGTACACAAAAGGGTTTTTCTTTTCTGAGGTATGACTTTGAGGTAGTTGGGGGAGGGGCCCTTTTAAAAACCATAGGGGTAAAAATTTTAAAACGGGGGACAAGTAAATGGTCAACTGATCAAAAGCTTTACTTAAGTAAATTGAAGATCCCCATGGGACTTCTTTTTTTTCTTTGCAGTGAAATATATTTTCTACATTTTGTAAAAATAGCTTCTTTAAAAGTATTTTTATTTAGGCCGAACCCAAAATTTGGGCCCGGGGTTTTGGTATTTTTTGGGGAGATAAGGTAGGAGTAAAATTCTTTTATAAATTTAAATTTTTTCAAAATTTTTGAGAGAGGGGTAATTTGGGATTTGGCCTATAGTTTTTTCAACTCGTTTGGCCCTCCTCCTTTGGGGATGGGGGTGACCCTTGCTTTTTTTGAGAACTTAGGGAAGGTGGAGGTTTCAATGGATTTTTTAAAGAGGTTGCAATGTTTGGGATAGCACTTGGGGACATTTTTTTTGTATATAAAGGGTGGTAAGGTTTTTTAAAACCCTCCTCCCTTGTTTTTTAGTGCGTTGTAAAAAGGGGAGACTTCATAGGGTTAGTCGGAGCTAGGAACAGAGGGGTTTTTCGGGAAAGTTGCCGGGGAGGAAATCATTTGGGTGGGGAATCGAGTTTTTGGGTTTTATTGGAAAGGGTTTTGCCCCTATAGGAGAAAAATCATTGAGTCTGTTTGCTTTTTTCTGTTGGGGGATTTGGGGGTTCATCTGTTTTTGCTAATTTTTTTTTCCCGCTATTTCGTGATATCTTTTTTTTCCCAAATTTTCTGATGGGGTTTTTTTCCAGCCCTTTTTTTATACCCCCCTCGAAATTTTGGGATAATCTTTTTTCTCAAAAACAATTTTTTTGCCCTTCTTATCAGGCGGGTTAGGATTGACGGTAACGTTTTTTTTTGGCCCTCTGGTTATGTGACCCATTCTGAAAACTTTTTTTCATATTGGTGTTTTGTTTTTTTGGGATTTGAAAAATGCTGGTGTTAGCCAGGGACTGTTGGGGGTCTCTTTGCGTCTTTCTTTTAAATTTTTTTTTTAGGGAAAGTGCTTGTTATAAAAGGTTTTGGGGGTTTTTTTTAGAAAATTTTTAAATACATTCGCCCAAACCCTGTATAGGTTTCTGGCTCAGTGTGCCAATCGATTTTTGGGCCTATTGCTGTTGTGAAGTTTTTAAAGGGGCTGCCTCATTGTGAAGTCTAAAGGGTTGATTTTTAAGTGGGTTTTTCTTGGGGTAGTTTACCAAGAGTTTTTATGAGGAAAGTGGGGGTAGTGGTCTGTGGTTTATTTTGAAAATTAGGGCCTGATTTTAAAGGGGATATTTTTTTGGGTCCCAAAATGTGGCCCAAGTAGGGAAACACTAGTCCCAAAATCTTGTAGGTTTTTTTTTTGGTTTTTTAAAAAAGTTATTCAATTTTTTTGTGAATTAAAAGGGGGGTTTTTTGGGGAAAAATTTTAAAAAATAAAGGGGTTTTTGTTTTTGGGGGTTTTTTTAAAAAATTTTTTTTTTAAAAAATTTTTTTTTTAAAAATTTTTTTTAAATTTTTTTTTGGTTTTTTTTTTTTTTTTTCCCCCCCTTTTTTTTTTTAAAATTTTTTTAAGGGTTTTTTTTTTCCCCCCCGGGGGGGGGTTTTTTTGGGTTTTAAAGGAAAAAAAATTTTTCCCGGGGTTTTTTTAAAAAATTTAAAAAAAGGAAAAATTTTTTTGGGAAAAATTTTTTTAAAAAATTTTTTTTTTTGGGGGGGGGGGGGGTTTTTTTTTTTTTTGGGTTTTAGTTTTTAAAAAAATTTTTTTTTTTTTTTTAAAAAGAAAATGTTGGGAAAATAATTTTAAAACATAAATTTTAAAAATTAAAAAAATTTAAAAAAATTTTTTCAAAAAAAAAGTTAAAAAAAAAAAATTTTTTAAAAAAAAAATTTGGGGGGAAAAAAAAATTTTTTTTTAAAAATTTTTGGTTTTTTTGGGGGGGGGTTTTTTAAAAAATTTTTTAAAAAAAATTTAAAAAAAATTAAAAAGGGGGAAAAAGGGGGGGGGGGGGGGGGGGAAAAAGGGGGGGGGGGGGGAAAAAAAAAAAAGGGAACCCTTTTTTTTTTAAAAAAAGAAAAATTTTTAAAAAAAAATTTTTTTAAATTTTAAATTTTTAAAAAACCCAAAAAAAAAAATTTTAAAAAAAAAGGTAATTTAAAAAAAATTAAAAAAAAATTTTTTTAAAAATTTAAAAAAAAAACCCAAAAAAAAAAAAGGGAAGGAATTTTAAAAAAAAAATTTTTTTTTTTAAAAAAAAAATTTTTAAAAAAAAAAATTTAAAAAAAAAAAAAAAAAAAAATTTTTAAAAAAAAAAATTAAAAAAAAAAAAAAAAAAAAAAAGGGTTTTTTTTTTTAAAAAAAAAAAGGGAAAAGGGGAAAAAATTTGGGAAAAAAAAAATTTTTAAAAAAAAAATTAAATTTTAAAAAATTTTTTTAAAAATTTTTTTTAAAAAAAATTTTTAAAAAAAAAAAATTAAAAGGGAATTTTATTTTTAATAAAAATTTTTTAATTGGGGGAAAAAAGTAAAAAAAAAATTTTAAAAAAAAGGGTTTTAAAAATTTTTTTTAAAAAGGGGGTTAAAAAAATTTAAAGTAAATTTTTAAAAAAAGGTTTTTTAATTTTTTTTTAAAATTTTAAAAATTTTAAAAAAAAAAAAAAAAAATTTTGGGGAAAAAAATTTTTTTTTTTTTTAAAAAAAAAATTTAAAAAAAAAAAGGGAAAAAAAGTAAAAATTTTAATTTAAAAAATTTAAAAAAAAAACCAAAAACCAAAAAAAAATAAAAAAAAGGAAAATTTTTTTTAAAAAAAAATTTTTTTTTTGGGGGAAATTTAAAAAAGGGGGGGTTTTTCCAACCCCTTTTTTTTGGGGGTTTTTTTTTCCCCAAAAAATTTTCCCCCGGGGGTTTTTTTTTTTTATTTCCAATTTTTTAAAATTTTTTTTTTTTTTTTGGGAAAGGTTTTTTATTTTTTTTTTTTAAAAAAAAATTTTTTTTTTTTTTTGTTTTTGGGAAAAAATTTTTTCCCCCCTTTTAAAAGGGTTTTTTTTTCTTTTTTTAAAAAAAATTTTTTTTTTTAAATTTTAAAATTTTTTTTTTGGTTTTTTTTGGGGGGTTTTTTTTTTTCCTTTTTTTTAAAGGGTTTTTTTTTTTTTTTTTTTTCCCGGAAAAAATTTTTTTAATTTTTTCCCAAAATTTTTTTTCCCCTTTTTTCCCCTTTTTTTAAAAAAAATTTTGGGGTTTTTCCCAAGGTTTTTTTTTTTTTTTTCCCCCCAAAAAATTTTTTTAAAAAATTTTTTTGGTTTTTCCTTTTTTTTTTTTTTGGGGCCTTTTTTTTTTTAATTTTTTTGGGGTTTTTTTGGGTTTTTTTTGGGGCCCCCAAAAAAAATTTTTAAAAAAGGGGGGGGGGGGGGAAAGGGGGGGGGGGGGGTTTTTTTTTTTGGGCCGGGGGGGGGGGAGGGGGGGTTTTGGGCCCCCTTTTTTTTTTTTTTTTTTTGGGGGGTTTTTTTCTGGGCCCGGGGCCCCCCTTTTTTTAAATTTAAAAATTTTTTTGGTTTTTTTAAAAAGGGTTTTTTAAAAATTGGTTTTTTGGGGGGGGGGGGGTTTTTTTTTTTTTTTTTTTTAGGGGGTTTTTTTTGGTTTTTTGGGGGGGTTTTTTTTTTTTTTTTTTTTTTTTTTAAAACCCCCGGGGTTTTTGGGGGGGGTTTTTTGGGGGGGGGGAAAACTTTTTTCTTTATTTTAAAAAAACTTTAAAACCCCCCGGGGGGGGTTTTTTAAATTTTTTTTAATTTTTAAAAAATTTTTTTTTGGGGTTTTTTTTTTTTTTTTTCCCCCAAAAAAACCCAAAGGGGGTTTTTTTTTAAAAACCAAAAAAACCCCCGGGGAAATTTTAAAAATTTTAAAAAAAACCCCCCCAAAAAATTTTTGGGTTTCCCGGGGGAATTTTTAAAAAAACCCCTTTTTTGGAAACCCCCAATTTCCGGGGGGGAAAATGGGTTTTTAAAAAAAAAAAAAATTTTTAAACCCTTTAAAAAATTTAAAAATTTTTTTAAAAAAAAAAAAATTTTTTTTTAAAAACCCTGGGGGCCTGGGGTGGTGAGTGGGGTGGTTGCTGGGCCGGCGTCCTCCTGGCTACACTTGTTGAATAGTTGATTTTTCGGTGTTTTCTTGCTGGCCTTGGTGCTGTTTCCTCTTAGATTGCGCCTCATAATACTACAGGAATTGTTGAAGTTAAGAAGAAGTTGTAGTATACAAAGCTTAGGGTTACGTTGTTCGGCTGGCAGCGGGGTGTTGCTTTCGGTTTGTTTGCAGTCTTCCTTTGATCTCTATTTTTTCGATTTGTAGGTTTCACTGTTGGTAATCTTTGGTCATTCTGGGTGCTACGTTGGGTAGTGGAGTTTTGCTTGTAACTAGGTCATCATAGGAGCATTGGTAGCTCTGGTAGTTGGAGAAATGTACGGAGCTTGGAAGACGCTGCTGCCGCTGGCCTTAGCTTATCCTTATCTATTATTATCTATTATCTATTTATCTATTATTAACTCTAGTAAATTCTGCTGTTGATTTATGAAGTGTTTCACGGACTCTTCTAAAAACACTCTGAGCCATGCTTGTACGAGTTGCTACGAAATCATCAGGGTTGTAATTGGGTTTCGGACTGGAATATAACAACTCATAGGGTAAACGCTTGTCTACACCATACAATGCATAATGTGGAGTATCACCTATGGAAGCATTGTAAGCAGAATTTATGGCACATTGAACATCTGGTATAACTTCATTCTAAGTTTCACTATTGGGGTTGATAGTGGCTCTCAAAACATCAAGTACTTTCTTATTGGTTCATTCAGCTAACCCATTGCTGGCAGGATGATGAGGAACAATGGTGGATTTAGAGATCTTGTACAAGGTACACACAATTTTTAAGAATCTCATTACAAAATTCACCTCCATTATTTGTTACTAAGGACTTAGGGGTGGTATGCCTGCAGATAATGCATTCTTTAAATGCTTTAGGTACTCTCTCTGCAGTCTTATCTGCAATAGGAACTAACTCACAATATCTGGTGAAATGGTCTACCATAACACACAGATGTTTGTTGTCTTGGAGGGAACATTTAAAATTGGTTAACAAATCAAGGGCAACTCTTTCCCACGGTTTGCTAGTGGTTGGGTACACTTGGATTGGATTAGGACCATTGACATTTCCTTTATGTTGCATACAAACACTACATTTCTTAACATACTCTGAAATGTCAGTTGCCATACGTGGCCAAAAGTACTTCATTCTGGCTTGTTTCACAGAACGATCCATACCAGGGTGTGCAACACCTGGTGCATCGTGAACTAGCTGTAGAGCTACATTCACTAGTGACTGTGGAATTACTAACTGGTACACTCTTCTACTTGGAGTACCCAATTTTGCTGTTCGATACAGTAATTCTTGGCTCATTACATTTCACTGATGGGTGCTGGTGGCTTCACAGTCAGAATAAGATCTTCCTGGAGCAGGAATCGAATCACCAGAACACAAGGGATCGGTTCTTTCTTACTGGAGGAATGAACAAACTCGGTGGAGTGGATGACTCCCCGTGGTTGAAAAAATTAACGCTATAACATGCAATATGAGCAAGGTAGAACAAATCTACTATCTCTCACTACAAGCACAGGGGAAAAGAAATGAACACGGTCAACAATGCAGATATTCAATCTGAGTCGCACACAGTGACACGAGGTATCAACTATAAACTTCACTTACAAACGTTAACAACATGTGAAAGTTACTCGAGAAATAACTTCTTACATTGCATGAATTACTGTCAACTAGGATGGGATCACCATCTGGAACACAAGGAACAACAACAAACACTCTAGTGAGAGCACTAGCCACAACAGAGACGTCTTTCTGCATACGGCATGTGATATCAACAAGAGATGGCATTACTAGTTTCAAGTAATCGTTTGCCGACAAGGCATCCCCTGTGGAGAAACTACTACTTGGACTAGCAGGCATTGCAGAGATAGGCTGAGCACTCAAGGCAGTCTGAGTGTCCTCGGACACTTGAGGCAATACACTATCTTGCATGTCTGAAGGTGTAGGTGGAACACAGATGGGAGTGACAGAGTTACCAGTGCCTGACCGCTTGGGTACGCTAATAAGTAATGAACGAATCTATAGGAACTTAATCTGAACTTCACATTTTGCAGCACTTTAACAGATCTCAGATACAAGCTGTGAGAACAAACACATTGCTCAGGGGCTAGGTATTGTCTTTCAGTCAGTAAGGGAATATTGGTACTGTGGACTGATTCATATTGACTTTGACTGGCATGATACACTAAGTGAATGTTCAAAAGTGACTGGGACATCTTCTCAGTGAACTTACTGAAGGACATAAAGGCAAGAAAAATAGAGAGAATGACACAATAAGCTTAAATGGGAAGAAATTGCTTAACTATTCTGCATAAGTAATTAAAAATTGACAGGTCACACTGTAAGCAAGGAAACTCACACTAACAAAATACTCAACTGAATAAGCAACACTTTGAAAATCAAGAGAACTTATACTTTACTCAAATCTAATTTACTCAGATTTACTGTAAATTGAATTAATGGCACAGTGAGTTGTCTTTACTCTCAATGCAATAGGGAAATTCAACAATAAAATGATGAATCAATCAAAAAATGTTAAATTGGACTCAATAAAGCTTGTGCAAAATTAAAACAAACTGGGAAACAATTCACTAAACGAAAATAAAATGGCACACAAAGAATAAAATATTATGCACAGAACAGAGCATAAGAAGCTGCACTGAAATAAACTGTAGCAATATTGCAAATAACAATTACTAATCAAGAGTACTGCACAACACTACTTAAAATTTCTGTAAGAAAAATTTTAATGACAACACAATGTTTGCATAAGAATTATTGCAAAATGAGTCAATGTGCAATAATAAAAAAAATTACAAAAGAAAACACTGTTTACAAGGAAAGAAAATATAGCAAGGAATGAACTGAGTGAACACTTTAACTCTTAACTGCAGCTTAAGCAACACTTACTGAACAAGCAAAAGAATAATTTACTTTAAAAGAAGAACTTAAAAAATTGCACTAAGAGTGAATTTGTCCAATGACATATGAAAAAATAATAGATGCAAAAACATAGAACAAAAGGTTTGAACACTTACAGTGATGCAGAACACAACACATCAACATAAACACAATACTAGAATTTTCTGTCTCGCTGCCTCAAGCTGTACCCCGTGACGTCATACAGTCACAGGCCTAAGGGATCTTCTATATAAAGCACATGGATGGTACTATAATATGCTATACAACACATATAAGGGGATCAGCAACTATGCTGACAGAGGCAGTGGAGATGTCATGTCTGAGGGCAATGTGTGCTGTGAATATAATGCAGAGAATTCGTAGTTTGGAAGTTAGGAGGTGGTGCAGGATTGCCAAAACTGTTGTCCATAGGGCTGAGGAAGGGTTGTTGAGGTGGTTCGGACATGTGGAGAGAATGGAGCGAAACAGAATGACTTCAAGAGTGTATCAGTCTGTAGTGGAAGGAAGGCAGGGTAGGGGTTGGCCTAGGAAAGGTTGGAGGGAGGGGGTAAAGGTAAAGGAGGTTTTGTGTGTGAGGGGCTTGGACTTCCAGCGGGCATGCATGAGTGTGTTTGATAGGAGTGAATGGAGACAAATGGTTTTTAATACTTGGCGGGCTGTTGGAGTGTGAGCAAAGTAACATTTGTGAAGGGATTCAGGGAAACCAGCAGGCCAGACTTGAGTCCTGGAGATGGGAAGTACAGTGCCTGCACTCTGAAGGAGGGGTGTTAATGTTGCAGTTTAAAAATTGTAGTGTAAAGCACCCTTCTGGCAAGACAGTGATGGAGTGAATGATGGTGAAAGTTTTTCTTTTTCAGGCCACCCTGCCTTGGTGGGAATCGGCCAGTGTGTTAAAAAAAAAATAAATAACTTCCAGTGTACATAATAATATCCAATACTAGACCACTGTAACAATCACATAGCACAAACAACTTTATACCAAAGCGTTTCCTCTTGCTTGGTATTTACTGCTTGAAAGAGAGTCTTCCTTTGAACAGAATCAAAGACTTGTCAATTACAAGCTTCCTGAAGGGATAAAAATACATACTGAATTTCTCTTTCAGATACACAAACACATTCCTAATCTTATATAACCTGTCGTTTCTGTCAGGCCTGGTTTTGTCTGAGAAGTGAAGCATAAGTAACATTAGCACAAATCGATTCACTGGCATTATATCACTGAAACCTGGGGTTACAATCAGGCAGTCTGTTGACCAGTATGATTTCACACTGTGCTTATACACATGTGGCATAAGCATTATTGTGGCTAAGAAAAGATACATCTCAGCCACAGTTGTGTCCTTCCACTGGTGCAGATGTGATTTTGGTGAAAGTAATGTGTTTGTCATGGTGTACTCGTAGTATCTGTTGCTTTCTCTGACAATAATTTCCATCAGGGGTTCATCAAAAAATAACTCAAGACATAACAGCAGCGGCAGCGGCAGTGGCAGCAACGGTATCCTGCCAGCTCTTCTTTCTCAAAAAACATCGCTCAACAAAACTTGTGATGGCCTAAAGTGAAAGTTCAACTACATGAACCCACATAGACCACAACATGACCCAAGAATACTAAGAATGTAACCCAAATCTTGACAAAATTAGAAGATCTAAGGAAGACAGCCCTGCTAACCCAAACACTGCCTCCGCTGCCAGACAATCACTTAACCCAAGCTCCGAGAAAACAAGCCTTCTCCTCCATTGCTACACAGTATCTACTTCAGTGATACTATGAAAGGATATCGCAGAAGAATCAACACCAGTAATAAAAGAATAACAGCAAGGACCCTAGAACTCAACTTGTCTACCCAGCAGGACGCCAGTGTATCATCAACCCCTCTCTCCGCCGCCACCCAGGGAACAACAACAACAGCAACAACAAACATGGCTGACTCCCCCTCCAACTCCACTCCCTTCAAAGGATTCACCCATGATAACTCAGGTATGATTATTCCTGAC
>NC_069399.1:40141603-40229103 GCF_026875155.1 Cherax quadricarinatus
TGGGATTTGGGGGTTGGATGTTTTGTTAGGGGTATTTAAAATAAGAAAATTGAAATTTGAAATAAGGAAAGGGGGAGTTTTTTAAAAAATAAAAAAATTTGGGGTGATGAAGGTTTTTAAAATTTTTTTGGGGGGAAGAAAAATAAGGGGGGGGTTTCAAGATGGGATTAAAAGTGCCAAAAAAAATGGGATTAAGTTGGGTTGACATGTTTGGGGGAAAAAGGGGTTTTGAGAGTTGTGGAGTTTTGGGGGAGAAAAAAAAAAATTTGGGAAAAGGAAAGAGGGTTAGAGAAAAAAAATTTTTAAAAATTGGGTATGGGGGGAAGAGGGGGGGAATGTTTCGGGAAGGGGGGTGTCAGGGGGTTCATAAAGATGAGGTAATTAAAATTGTGGGGGGGAAAATAATGACGGGGACTTGGAAAAGAAGGAAATAAAGAGGGGAAAGTATGGGATTTTTAAAAGCCCTTAGGGGGGAAGCGGGGTTAAGGGAAAAGGGAAAAAGGGTGGGGGGGGATGTCTAGGGGCAAAAGGGGAAAAACTTTAATAAAAAAACTTTTTGGGAGGGTAACATAATATTTTTCAACTTAAGGGGATACCCCACCTCTGCAGCCGGTCTTTTTACGAATTGGGGGGCCTCGCTCACCCCCCAAGCTGTACCCCTGAAAAACAGTGGCCGGGTTTTTTTATGAAAACAATTACTAAATCCCCTAAAAACAATTGGGGGGAACCAACTATTAACATGAGTTACTATGTGTTCCCTAACACTTTACAGTAAAGCATTCCTTTTTTAGAATAAAAAATTTAAAATTCAAAAAATGGATGGAATTTGGTTTTAAAAAAATTTTTTAACAAAAAAATTTATAATAAAAATTAAAAAAAAAAATTTTTTCGATCAATTTTCCCACCACTCTACGGTTTTCTGGGGAAATAAATAATAATATTTTTAAATAATAATATATATAATAAAAATATAAAAGGGTGAAATTAAACAGAAAAGGGCACGGTGCACACTCAGATCATTATGTCAAATTCTCAGAATATGGAGGAAACGTAACACGAAAATTTTTTTTATGAAAACTGATCAATTAAACCAAACAGTTGACAATTTCCTTCATTTTGGGATAACTGTTATCAGACTTTGTACTTTTTAAAAACCCCAACTCTGCGGGGGTGATGTTTACAATGCAAAGGGTTTATGTTCTGGGAAGATCGAATTCCTCTGCAAGGGCAACACATGCCTTGACGGGGAGATTGAACGAGTACTACAAAAGATACTTGGGGGTTTCTATTTTTTGTCGGTACCAAGGAGTAACGACTTTCGGGTTGAATACTGACTGAGTTTTTTTTGATAGAGGGACAAGTCAAGAGGATTTCAGCATCTGTCACTTTTAGTCTGGGTACAATATAAAACACACCTAAATTTCATAAACTAAATGGATTCTTTGTACTTACCTGTACTAATTTCCAAACCCTTTATACTCATTCCCAGAGAATTTCTACTACCGAAAAGGGGCCCAAACAAACTTTTTGATCGAGCTTGGGCATTGCGGATGTTTTTTGAATTTTGTCACATTACTTTTAAACCTACTTTAATTTTGATGGTTTAGCATTTATTTATTTATTTATTTTTTTTAAATTTTGTGCCACAACAGAGGTAAAAAAAAATACAGATAAAGCAGTATCCAAAGCCACTTATACATGCATAGCATTACGGGCTGGCTTAAAATTAATTTAAAGATTAACTAAGGAAATGATAAAACGGGAAAAACTTAATGTAAACAGTTTTATTTTAAAAGCCAATGGTATTAAAAAAGACACATATGGTTACTTTCAGTTGTATGATTCTGTTAGGATGAAATTTAAAAAAAAATAAAGTTAGTTTCGGTTTTAGGTTTAACATTTATATAAATATAATTGTGAAAACATTTAAATATACAATTTATAAGGTTTCAGTTATTCATATTTATTTGGTTTGGGTGAGAAAGTGATCTTTGAGAAGAGCTTAATTTATAATCAGGTAGTGTTTTTTTTATATTTACGGGAAATAATTCAGTTTTTAGGGCCTTTTATGTGCTTTGATTTTTTTGCATAGGTGAGAGGACACGAGGAACATAAAAGAGAAATCTGTGCCTTGTTTTTAGGGCATGTGTTTTGGGGTTGGCAAGGAGATTTTGAGGGGGGGGGTTTAATTCAGATTTTAAGTGTTCTTTTTAAATTAAAAAGGTGCAGTAATAAGTTGGATTTTTTATGGTGAGTAGGTTTAGTTATTGAATTTTGGGTGGAGTTGCTGCCTGTATGAGAATTTGTTATCTTTCTAACGCAGCCTTTTTTTGGGGAAATTATGGTCTAGATGGTTATTGTTTTGACCCATGCACAAATTTCCATAGGTGAATGGGGGTAAAAAAGAGAGTATATAGGGCCGGAGGGCTGACTGTGGAACTAGACCGTATCTTCGATAGATCCTACGTTTTGGAAATTTTTTTAGAGATGTTTGTAATGTGATGAAATTTGAGTCTATTACAAGGGGAAATTCCAAGAATTTCCCTCTGTTGTTTTGTGAAAGGTGTCCGTTTACATTATTTAAAGGGACATCTGTAGTCTGTTACCAAACTAATGAAGTATTTTTGTCAATGTTAGTGTAAGTTTGTTATCCTCATCCAGAGATATTTTCTGAAATTTCCCTTTTTACAGTTTTGGCTAGCGGACGGGGCTGGGGTAAGAAACGATGTAGTGCATCTGCAATATGGGGGTTTGAGTAATTGCAAAGCAGGGAAAGGGTCATTTATGTATGGAGAAAGAGAAGGGGGCCCCAAGGACACTTCCCTGTGGGACCCCAACGTAATTGGTTGCGCAGAAAGTTTCCCCCCATTTGCTACACATATTGGTTTCTGTTGCTGGGTATGATTTGGGTAGTTGGGGGAGTCCCCCTTTAAAACCCATATGTAAATTTTTACGGGGGCAAGTCATGGTCAACTGTATAAAAAGTTTTACGTAAGTCCAATGAAACCCCAGTGGGACTTCTTTTTTCTCTATTGCAGTGTATATATTTCCCTACATGGTATAATACATATTTATTTTTTTTTGGGCCTAAAAACCAATTGGGCAGGGTTGAGTATTTTTTGGGAGAAAAGGGTGGGAGTAAATTCGTTATGAATTAATTTTCAAAGATTTTTGAAGAGGGGTAAGTTGGATTTTGGGCCTATAGTTATTCAACTCTGTTTGGTCTCCCCCTTTTTGGATCGGGTGCCCCTTGCTATTTTGATACTGTAGGGAAGGGGAGGATTCAAGGATTTGTTAAAGGTGTTGCAATGTTTTGGTGATAGCACTTGTGACCTTTTTGTATATAAAGGGTGGTAAGGTTTTTAAACTCCTCCCTTTTTTTTTAGTGCTTTGATAATAAGGGAGACTTCATAGGGGTTAGTCGGAGCTAGGAACAAGGTTGGGGTAGTTCCCGGGGAGGTAGTCATTTGGTGGGGTATCGAGTTTGGGATTTTATTGGAAAGGTTTTGTCCTAAGTGGAGAAAAAATCTTGAGTCTTTTTGCTTTTTCTTTTGGTGGGATTTGGGGTTCATCTGTTTTTGCAATTTTTTTTTCGCTATTTCGTGAATTTTTTTTTTCCCAAATTTCTAAAGGGGTTTTTCCAGGTCTTTTTTTATCACCTCGTAAGTTGGAAAATCTGTTCTCATAATACTTTTTTTTTTCCCCTTCTTACGGGCTTTTTGGATTGACGAGTAACGTTTTTTTGGGGCTCGGGTTATTGCCCCCTTCTGTACTGTTTTTCATATGGGGTTTTTGTATTTAGGATTTAAAATGCGGGGTGTTGCCGGGGACTTTTTCAGTCTCTTTGCTGCACTGTTTAGTTTTTTTAGGCATGCTTTTAAGAGGTTTTGGGTTTTTTAAAAAATTTTTAAATACTTTCGCAATACGATGGGTTCTAGCTCAGTGGCCAATCGATTTTTGCTATTGCTGTTGTGAAGTTTTAAGGGCTGCCCTTGGAAGTCTAAAGGGTGATTTAGTAGTGTCTTGGGGATTTACCAAGATTTTTATAGGAAAGTAGGGGATGTCTGTGGTATTATCTGTAATTTTGCCCCGATTTTAAAGGGGGTATGGGTTGGGGGCCAAAAGTGGTCAAGTGGGGGAAAAACTAGTCTCTGTAACTCTTGTAGGTTTTTTATTTGGTAGTAACAACAGTTATTCATTTTGTTTTGAAATTTAGTAACGTGGGGTCCTGGTCTTGCAGGAGATTTTATTGAAGTCACCTGAAGGGATAAGTGATCTTTTTTCATGCGGGATCAGTTATCATACTTCCTAGATTTTTGACTAAATTGGCTAATTTTGACGTGAAAATCTGTAAAATTTTTTCAATGTGAAGGTTTTTTTTGGTACTTGGGTTTTAATTTAGCTGTTACATATTCCCCATGTTTTCCCTTTGCAAGTATTATGAACATTGTAGTTGGTCTGAGAGTATATGGCTGTGCCCCCCCTTTTTGGCTGGCCTACAGTTGTGTATGGCTGTTACCAGGGAAAGAATGACACTGTACTATCGGCTTTAGCCAGGGTTTCAGTTAGTGTAAATGGGCTATTGGCATGTAAGGAATTTAGTAAGCAAAGGTCATCGAATGCTTCTTAAAATCGATATTGTAGTTAAAGATGTTATGTTGTTGTTGGCACTGAGAAGTGCCTTTGATTGCTCTGCAGTGTAGTAATTACAGTAACTGTTTGATTTTATTTAAGTCATTAAATAAATGTTGGTATCAAATCAATGCTTGAATCAATGTTTGTAGGAATCTATAGTTAAAAATTTAAATATAAAAAAAAATAAATAGTCTTTAAACTAAAAAATAGACCCAGATTATTTAACAAATGTTTAAAAAGTGAGCTAAGGACAAAAAAAATAAAGTGATGAAACAAAAAGTGGGGCTTGGGAATAGGTATAGGTAGTACTAAAAGGAATTTTTTAAAAGTTAGAATTATAGTATAAAATTATATTTAAAAGGGCTAATAAGGGTTGTGGGAACAATAAAGTGGTAATCAAAAAAATGAGCTTTGGAATATAAAGCAAAAATTTTGGAACTTATTCTACTTTAGCACCTAAAATGCACCTTGTTATTTTAAAATTGTGAATATATAAACTAGGGTAGTTATATAAAGCTAAAAAAAAGGAAAAATAAAAAGGGACAAAATTAATAATGGGAAGCAAAGTTAAATCACAGATGGTGGAATTAAAATAAAATTTAAATAAAAACTACAAATTTAAATGGTACTTTCAAATTTCACTAGAGCGGGATAGTTTGTTGAAAGATCAAAATTATAAAGATTTTAAATTTACAAAATAAAAATTCACAAATTAAAGTACCAAAAAAATGATAGAAAAAAATAACATGGTAATCTTGTTATAAAATATATAAGAGGGGAACAGGGACCAGGGACAAAGGGGGAAAAAAAGGTTGGGGGGTTTAATATAAAAAATTGAAAATTTGGCTACAAAATGTTATGGGGAATATAAAAAAAATGTTAATCTACAAAATAAATTGACTGGTATAAATATGGTTTTTAATAAAATTTTTATAAGTAATAATGTTACAAAAAAGTAAAAAGTAATGTTATTTTTATTTAAATTGCACTGGTAGTTATACTTTAGGTTATATGGCAGTACAAGGGAATTAAGAGTAACTAGGGTAGTAAATGTGGATTAAACAGGTTAAGTATTTTGACAATTTTGGTTATTAAAGTCAAAAATGTTAAGAGTAAATTGAAATATAGTAAAAAAAGATATTTATTAATTTTAGTAAGTAAATCAATTGATAGTATTTAAAAAAAAATTTGGTAGTAATATGGACAAGAAAGTATCAATTCAGCTAATGTTTAAACGAACAATACTAAAAAAAAATCACATAAGGTGACTTATCTTACAGTAAAATCAAAAAAGGTAGTTGTTATTTAATTACTAAGAGATTGTACAATGAAAATTTAACAAAATGGGCAAAACGACACTACACTACGGGCTTTTAGGGTTTGGGCATGTTTAGTTGTTCTCTGCAAGATTAAGTACCCGAGAAACGTGATGATCATTCCCCGTTCGTGATTTGTAAGTTGACCTACATTTGTTTTCCAAAATAAATTTTTTCCCATCCCTTGAAACATTTGGGGATTGTCATTTTTCTCTCCTTAATTTTCTGACTCTATACAGGAGGTTTTGACGTTTTTTGGGAAAGACACCGTTTATGTATACCTCTTTTTTTACTTTTAAAAATCAATAATTTTCTTTTTTTCCCTTTATGTGAGGAATCTAAGCAAAAACTTTTTCTACCAGGGGTCCTAGTAACCTGGGTTCTTTTTTTTCGACTCGGGAAATAACACTTTTTTGGGCCTTTATGATCTGCAGATAATTTCTTTTCTGTTTTGTTTTTTGGGTTTATACACGGGAAAAAAAAGGACTGTTAGCTATTACTGCGTCAGATAGTTTTTTCTTGTCCCTTTTATCTCTTGGGGAGCAAAGTATCCTGAACTGGGGTTTCTAAGTTTTCTTCCATTTTTTACTGCTTCTTCAACCTTTGTTTAAGAGATTTATTTGTTGGGTAGGGTATCTTGATGCTTGGGTGGGCTTGTCACATTTGCCCTTCCTGTGTCCGATAACTTTTGTTCAAACTGAGGGTTTTGTTTTCGAGTTGTGCATCCTGGTGTCTTTTTTTTTTATGTCCCTCGAAATTTTATATTTTCAATAACAAGTTGGAATCATGACTTTTTGGGGATCTGGATCGTTGGTCAAACCTGAGAGACTCTTGGTGGTTTAATCCGGGGAAAAGAGGAAGGATGGGCTGGTGGGAGCCATGTTTGTTTGTTATTGTTGGGGTGGGCCTTTAGTGGTGGGGGAGTGGGGTGGTTGCTGGGGGCCCCGCCTCCTGGCTACACTTGTTGAATGTTGATTTTTTGGGTTTTCTTGCTGGCCCTTGGGCTGTTTCCTCTTAATTGCGCCTCATAATACACAGGAATTTTTTGAAATTAAGAAAAAGTTGTAGTATCAAAACTTTTGGTTACGTTTTTCCTGGAGCGGGGGGTTGCTTTCGGTTTTTTTGCTCTTCCTTTGATCTCTATTTTTTCGATTGTAGGTTTCACTGTTGGTAACTTTGTCATTCTGGGGGCACTTGGGTAGTGGAGTTTTGCTTTTAACTAGGTCACATAGGGGCTTGGTAGCTCTGGGAGTTGGGGAAATGTACGGAGCTTGGAAACGCTGCGCCCTGGCCTTTTTCTTTCCCTTTTCTATATTATCATTACATTTATCTATTTTAAATCTATAAATTCTGCTTTGATTTTATGAAGTGTTTCACGACTCTTTTAAAACACTCTGACCATGCTTTAAAGAGTTCTAGAAACATAGGGTGTAATTGGGGTTTTTGGGCTGAAATAACAAATCTAGGGTAAACGCTTTTCTACCCATACAATGCTAATGTGGAGTATCACCTATGGAACATTTTAAACAGAATTTATGGCCATTGAACATCTGGTATAACTTATTCTAAGTTTCACTATTGGGGTTGATAGTGGCTCTCAAAACATCAAGTACTTCTTATTGGTTCATTCAGCTAACCCATTGCTGGCAGGATGATGGGGAAACAATGGTGGATTTAGAGATCTTGTACAAGGTACACAAATTTTTAAGAATCTCATTACAAAATTCACCTCCATTATTTGTTACTATAGGACTTAGGGGTGGTATGCCTGCAGATAATGCATTCTTTAAATGCTTTAGGTACTCTCTCTGCAGTCTTATCTGCAATAGGAACTAAACTCACAATATCTGGTGTGAAATGGTCTACCTAACACACAGAGTTTGTTGTCTTGGAGGGAACATTAAAATTGGTTAACAAATCAAGGGCAACTCTTTCCCACGGTTTGCTAGTGGTTGGGTACACTTGGATTGGATTAGGACCATTGACATTTCCTTTATGTTGCATACAAACACTACATTTCTTAACATACTCTGAAATGTCAGTTGCCATACGTGGCCAAAAGTACTTCATTCTGGCTTGTTTCACAGAACGATCCATACCAGGGTGTGCAACACCTGGTGCATCGTGAACTAGCTGTAGAGCTACATTCACTAGTGACTGTGGAATTACTAACTGGTACACTCTTCTACTTGGAGTACCCAATTTTGCTGTTCGATACAGTAATTCTTGGCTCATTACATTTCACTGATGGGTGCTGGTGGCTTTCACAGTCAGAATAAGATCTTCCTGGAGCAGGAATCGAATCACCAGAACACAAGGGATCGGTTCTTTCTTACTGGAGGAATGAACAAACTCGGTGGAGTGGATGACTCCCCGTGGTTGAAAAAATTAACGCTATAACATGCAATATGAGCAAGGTAGAACAAATCTACTATCTCTCACTACAAGCACAGGGGAAAAGAAATGAACACGGTCAACAATGCTGATATTCAATCTGAGTCGCACACAGTGACACGAGGTATCAACTATAAACTTCACTTACAAACGTTAACAACATGTGAAAGTACTCGAGAAATAACTTCTTACATTGCATGAATTACTGTCAACTAGGATGGGATCACCATCTGGAACACAAGGAACAACAACAGACACTCTAGTGAGAGCACTAGCCGCAACAGAGACGCCTTTCTGCATACGGCATGTGATATCAACAAGAGATGGCATTACTAGTTATCAAGTAATCGTTTGCCGACAAGGCATCCCCTGTGGAGAAACTACTACTTGGACTAGCAGGCATTGCAGAGATAGGCTGAGCACTCAAGGCAGTCTGAGTGTCCTCGGACACTTGAGGCAATACACTATCTTGCATGTCTGAAGGTGTAGGTGGAACACAGATGGGAGTGACAGAGTTACCAGTGCCTGACCGCTTGGGTACGCTAATAAGTAATGAACGAATCTATAGGAACTTAATCTGAACTCACATTTTGCAGCACTTTAACAGATCTCAGATACAAGCTGTGAGAACAAACACATTGCTCAGGGGCTAGGTATTGTCTTTCAGTCAGTAAGGGAATATTGGTACTGTGGACTGATTCATATTGACTTTGACTGGCATGATACACTAAGTGAATGTTCAAAAGTGACTGGGACATCTTCTCAGTGAACTTACTGAAGGACATAAAGGCAAGAAAATAGAGAGAATGACACAATAAGCTTAAATGGGAAGAAATTGCTTAACTATTCTGCATAAGTAATTAAAAATTGACAGGTCACACTGTAAGCAAGGAAACTCACACTAACAAAATACTCAACTGAATAAGCAACACTTTGAAAATCAAGAGAACTTATACTTTACTCAAATCTAATTTACTCAGATTTACTGTAAATTGAATTAATGGCACAGTGAGTTGTCTTTACTCTCAATGCAATAGGGGAAATTCAACAATAAAATGATGAATCAATCAAAAAATGTTAAATTGGACTCAATAAATGCTGTGCAAAATTAAAACAAACTGGGAAACAATTCACTAAACGAAAATAAAATGGCACACAAAGAATAAAATATTATGCACAGAACAGAGCATAAGAAGCTGCCTGAAATAAACTGTAGCAATATGCAAATAACAATTACTAATCAAGAGTACTGCACAACACTACTTAAAATTTCTGTAAGAAAAATTTTAATGACAACACAATGTTTGCATAAGAATTATTGCAAAATGAGTCAATGTGCAATAATAAAAAAAATTACAAAAGAAAAACACTGTTTACAAGGAAAGAAAAATAAGCAAGGAATGAACTGAGTGAACACTTTAACTCTTAACTGCAGCTTAAGCAACACTTACTGAACAAGCAAAAGAATAATTTACTTTAAAAGAAGAACTTAAAAATTGCACTAAGAGTGAATTTGTCCAATGACATATGAAAAAATAATAGATGCAAAAACATAGAACAAAAGGTTTGAACACTTACAGTGATGCAGAACACAACACATCAACATAAACACAATACTAGAATTTTCTGTCTCGCTGCCTCAAGCTGTACCCCGTGACGTCATACAGTCACAGGCCTAAGGGATCTTCTATATAAAGCACATGGATGGTACTATAATATGCTATACAACACATATAAGGGGATCAGCAACTATGCTGACAGAGGCAGTGGAGATGTCATGTCTGAGGGCAATGTGTGCTGTGAATATAATGCAGAGAATTCGTAGTTTGGAAGTTAGGAGGTGGTGCAGGATTGCCAAAACTGTTGTCCATAGGCTGAGGAAGGGTTTTTTGAGGTGGTTCGGACATGTGGAGAGAATGGAGCGAAACAGAATGACTTCAAGAGTGTATCAGCCCTGTAGTGGAAGGAAGGCAGGGTAGGGTTGGCCTAGGAAAGGTTGGAGGAGGGGGTAAAGGTAAAGGAGGTTTTGTGTGTGTGAGGGCTTGGACTTCCAGCGGGCATGCATGAGTGTGTTTGATAGGAGTGAATGGAGACAAATGGTTTTTAATACTTGGCGGGCTGTTGGAGTGTGAGCAAAGTAACATTTGTGAAGGGATTCAGGGAAACCAGCAGGCCAGACTTGAGTCCTGGAGATGGGAAGTACAGTGCCTGCACTCTGAAGGGGGGGTGTTAATGTTGCAGTTTAAAAAATTGTAGTGTAAAGCACCCTTCTGGCAAGACAGTGATGGAGTGAATGATGGTGAAAGTTTTTCTTTTTCAGGCCACCCTGCCTTGGTGGGAATCGGCCAGTGTGTTAAAAAAAAAATAAATAACTTCCAGTGTACATAATAATATCCCAATACTAGACCACTGTAACAATCACATAGCACAAACAACTTTATACCAAAGCGTTTCCTCTTGCTTGGTATTTACTGCTTGAAAGAGAGTCTTCCTTTGAACAGAATCAAAGACTTGTCAATTACAAGCTTCCTGAAGGGATAAAAATACATACTGAATTTCTCTTTCAGATACACAAAACACATTCCTAATCTTATATAACCTGTCGTTTCTGTCAGGCCTGGTTTTGTCTGAGAAGTGAAGCATAAGTAACATTAGCACAAATCGATTCACTGGCATTATATCACTGAAACCTGGGGTTACAATCAGGCAGTCTGTTGACCAGTATGATTTCACACTGTGCTTATACACATGTGGCATAAGCATTATTGTGGCTAAGAAAAGATACATCTCAGCCACAGTTGTGTCCTTCCACTGGTGCAGATGTGATTTGGTGAAAGTAATGTGTTTGTCATGGTGTACTCGTAGTATCTGTTGCTTTCTCTGACAATAATTTCCATCGGGGGTTCATCAAAAAATAACTCAAGACATAACAGCAGCGGGCAGCGGCAGTGGCAGCAACGGTATCCTGCCAGCTCTTCTTTCTCAAAAAACATCGCTCAACAAAACTTGTGATGGCCTAAAGTGAAAGTTCAACTACATGAACCCACGTAGACCACAACATGACCCAAGAATACTAAGAATGTAACCCAAATCTTGACAAAATTAGAAGATCTAAGGAAGACAGCCCTGCTAACCCAAACACTGCCTCCGCTGCCAGACAATCACTTAACCCAACTCCGAGAAAACAAGCCTTCTCCTCCATTGCTACACAGTATCTACTTCAGTGATACTATGAAAGGATATCGCAGAAGAATCAACACCAGTAATAAAAGAATAACAGCAAGGACCCTAGAACTCAACTTGTCTACCCAGCAGGACGCCAGTGTATCATCAACCCCTCTCTCCGCCGCCCCCCCAGGGAACAACAACAACAGCAACAACAAACATGGCTGACTCCCCCCTCCAACTCCACTCCCTTCAAAGGATTCACCCATGATAACTCAGGTATGATTATTCCTGACAATATCAAGGACTACATCGTTGCTCTAGAAAATGAAATCAAAGATAACAAAGCAACACTCGAGCGACGAGAATCCAAGATAACCAACCTCGAGAATAAGATCCAAAACCTTGAAGAGAAGATTACATCGGGAAGTGTTGACACAGAAAATACTCTAAAAGCAGCTATAGCCAGTCACACTGAGCAAATAACAACAATAAATATGAAGGTTGAAGAAGCAATCAAGGACTGGAATCAGAACATGCACACTCGACTAAATGAATACCTTGATTTCCAAGAGGACAAAACTGAACAAGATAAGTTGTCTGATGCAGTTATAATAAACAGTCCACACATTCCTAGTGACATAACACAAGCTCAGTGCAAAGAAACTGCTGTCAGGATAATACAGGACCACGTACAAGTCATCGTGCAAAACAATGAAATCAAAGAAACACGTTTGTTAGGAAAACCAGGAAGTAAACACAGTATAATGATCCGACTTCATTCATACGATAAAGAAAGGACTTAATTAAATCAGCAATTACAATGAAAAATGGAGTGTACATAAATGAGTGTCTAACAAAAAAAACGTCAAAACCTTCTGTTCAGGCTGAGAAAACTTAAACAGGAAAACAAAATACATCAGTGTTTCACGCGAGATGGGAAAATACTAGTAAGGAAAACATCAACAGGACAACAATATACTATCTCAAATGAA
This sequence comes from Cherax quadricarinatus, assembly GCF_026875155.1. Lineage (NCBI taxonomy): Eukaryota > Metazoa > Arthropoda > Malacostraca > Decapoda > Parastacidae > Cherax > Cherax quadricarinatus. Next base: position 40,154,109 of record NC_069399.1, read on the forward strand.
CACGATTTCTCTACCTTCCTTAGAAAAGCTGACATTTTTGTAACAGATTAGATAAGTGCCCTTAATACATATATACGTGTGGTGCATATAGTGTACGTTACTATTATATTGTACATTATTATTTTTAATTATTTTTTCATCACTAGCTAATGAAATACCTCCAATACTCTATATTTTCTTTCTTACTACTATAAATTGCTCATAATTTTAAATTACAAGTCAAATCTTACTCCAAATTAATAATATTCATTATTCTTACCTGTCCATTTAATTTTGTTTATCACTACTTGTTTTTTTAGTCACTTTTTATTGTGTATGCAATTAGTGTATATTCCAATTATTTTTTTTGCAAGTACCAAAACTATCTTTTGCTAGCTAGTACCAACTACCTCATTTTTTTTTACTTTTATAGTGCAATAAACTGCTCAATTTATTTAATATTACAAATCAGATCTTACTCCTAAACCAATATTATTTCATAGTGACCACCTGTCCATTTAACTTTGTTTACCATTACTTAATTTTAGTCCCTCATATATTTTCTCCTTTATTTTTAGCTTTATATAACTACCCTAGTTTATACATTCACAATTGTTAAAATAATCAAGGTGCTATTCTCAGGTGCTAAAGTAGAATAAGTTCACAACTTTGCCATTATATTCCAAAACTACCTTAGCTCATTATTTTACATTTGTTAAATAATTCAGGTGCTATTTTTAGCTTAAGACTATTTACTTTGTTTTATACTTAATTCTAACTATAGATTCACTACAAATCTTATGATTACAGCATTGATCCTGATACCAACCTCTTATTTAATGACTTAAATGATTCAAACAGTTACTGTAATTACTACACTGCAGAACAATCAAAGGCACTTCTCAGTGCCAACAACAACATAACTATCTTTAACTACAATACCCAGATCTTTAAGCAAGCATTACGATGACCTCATAGCATTACTAAATTCCTTACATGCCAATATGTCCATCATTACACTAACTGAAACCTGGCTAAAGCCTGATAGTACAGATGTCTATGCCATTCCTGGTTACACAGCCATACACAACTGTAGGCCAGACCAACATGGGGGTGGCACAGCCATATACTACTCAGACCAACTAGAATGTATCACTAATACTTGCACAAGGGATGAACATGGGAATTAAAAATAGCCAAATTCAAATCCAAATACCTACAAAAACCTCTCACATTGATAAACATTTACAGAGTTCCACAGTCAAACATTAGCCAATTTAGTCAAAACCTAGGAAGTATGATAACTGATGCACGCATGAACAAAGATCACTTACTACTCTCAGGTGACTTCAATATAAATCTCCTGCAAGACCAGACCCACACGTTACTGAATTCACAAACACAATGAGTAACTGTATGTTGCTACCAACAGTAACAAAACCTACAGAGTTACAGAGACTAGTGTTTCCCCCACTTGACCACATCTGGACCAACACCATATCCCCTTTAAAATCAGGCATAATTACAGATAATACCACAGACTACTACCCTACTTTTCTCATAACAACTCTTGGTAAATTACCCCAAGACACTACTAAAGTCACCTTCAGACTTCACAATGAGGCAGCCATTAATAACTTCACAACAGCAGTAGCAAACATTGACTGGCACACCGAGCTAGAAATCTATACAGATATTGACGAATGTATTAATAATTTTCTAAAAAGACCCAATACCTCTATAACAAGCACTGCCCAAAAAAAACTAAACAGATGACAGCTAAGAGACTGAACAGTCCCTGGTTAACACCCAGCATTCTCAAATCCATAAATACAAAACACCAATATGAAAAACAGTACAGAATGGGTCACATAACCAGAGACCAAACAAAACGTTACTCGTCAATCCTAACCAGCCTGATAAGAAGGGCAAAAAAATTGTATTATGAGAACAGATTATCCAACTTACGAGGTGATATAAAAAAGACCTGGAAAACCCTATCAGAAATTCTAGGAACAAAAAAGATATGCACGAAATAGCGAAATAAAATTAGCAAAATCAGATGAACCCCAACTCCCACCAACAGAAACAGCAAACAGACTCAATGACTTCTTCTCCACTATAGGACAAAACCTTGCCAATAAAATCCCAAGCTCAGATACCCCACCAAATGACTACCTCACTGGCAACTACCCGAACACACTGTTCCTAGCTCCGACTAACCCATACGAAGTCTCCCTTATTATCAACACGCTAAAAAACAAGGCAGGAGATTTAAATACCTACCACCCTTTATATACAAAAAAGTGTCACAAGTGCTATCACCAATCATTGCAACACTCTTTAACAAATCCATTGAATCCTCCACCTTCCCCACAGTACTCAAAATAGCAAGGGTCACCCCGATCCACAAAGGAGGAGACCAAACAGAGTTGAATAACTATAGGCCAATATCCAACTTACACCCTCTCTCAAAAATCTTCGAAAAATTAATTCATAAACGAATCTACTCCTACCTTATCTCCCAAAACATACTCAACCCCTGCCAATTTGGATTCAGGCCAAATAAAAATACTAATGATGCTATTATACACATGCTAGAACATATATACACTGCAATAGAGAAAAAAGAAGTCCCACTGGGATCTTCATTGACTTACGTAAAGCTTTTGATACAGTTAACCATGACTTGCTCCACGTAAAATTGTCACACTATGGTATAAGAGGGCACTCCCTCAACTACCTCAAGTCATACCTCAGCAACAGAAGCCAATATGTGTATGCTAATGGGGCAAACTCTTCTGCACAACCAATTACAGTTGGTGTCCCACAGGGAAGTGTCCTTGGCCCTCTTCTCTTTCTCCTATACATAAATGACCTACCAAATGCTTCGCAATTACTCAAACCCACACTATTTGCAGATGACACTACATACGTCTTCTCCCACCCGAGCCCAGTCACGCTAGCCAATACTGTAAATACAGAATTACAGAAAATATCTACCTGGATGAGGACTAACAAACTTACACTAAATATTGACAAAACCTACTTCATTCAGTTTGGTAACAGAGCTACAGATGTCCCTCTTAACATAATGATAAACGGATCACCTATCACAAAGCTAACAGAGGGAAAATTCTTAGGAATCCACCTTGATAATAGACTCAATTTCATACACATATACAACAAATTTCTAAGAAAATTTCCAAGACTGTAGGCATACTATCGAAGATACGGTACTATGCTCCACAGTCAGCCCTCCTGGCCCTATATCACTCTCTTATTTACCCCTATCTCACCTATGGAATTTGTGCATGGGGCTCAACAACAAGTAACCATTCTCAGACCACTAATTACCCAACAAAAGGCTGCCCGTTAGAATGATAACAAATTCTCACTATAGGGAGCACACTCCACCAATATTCAATACACTAAACCTATTCACCATACAAACATTCATACTTATTACTGCACCTATTACATACATAGAACACTTAACTCTGATATTAAAACCCTCCCCTCAAACATCTCCTTGCCAACCTCAACAGAACACATGACCATAACACAAGGCACAGATCACTCTTTGATATTCCTCGTGTCCATCTCACACTATGCAAAAACTCAATGCACATAAAAGGCCCTAAAATCTGGAACTCATTACCTGTAAATATAAAAGAAACACTACCTGTTTATAAATTCAAGTCTCTTCTCAAAGATCACTTACTCACCCAAAACCAAATAATACTGAATAACTGAACCTTATAAATTGTATATCTTAAATGTTTTCTCACAATTATATCACATAAATGTTAAACCTAAAACCCAATCTAACTTTATTATTTTTTAAATACACTACCTAACAGAATACTCCATTCTACTGAATGTACAACAATGCATACAACCATATGACCTGTCTTTGTAATACTCACTTGTGCTTTATAGTAATCTGTTTACATTAAAGTTTTATCACCGATGTCATCATTGCTTAGTTCATCTTAAGTTAATTTTAAGCCAGCCCGTAATGCTATGCATAGTATAAGTGGCTTTGGCATACTGCTCTTTTCTGTATTTTTTGTACCTCTGTATGTGTGCACAAATTTTTAAATAAATAAATAAATAAATAAATAAATGGCATTGTTCCCCAGTGTACAACATGGCCGTATTCCACTTTGGTGGGGATTTGGAACAAAATTGACAGCTTCCTGCCAATCCCAGGTGTGATCTGCTGGTGGGTACTGGACATTGACAGGTGGTTGTGGTTGTGGAGGCTGGTGTGGTGGGTGGGTGGGGGATGGTGGCCTTTGTTGTAGCCCAGCTGAGGCAGCGGCATGGGTGGCAGCGTGGGTGGCTGGTGCCTCATGGCCGGCACCACCACTACCACCACCATGCACTTTTTCCATCCCAGTTACAACACTATCATCGTCATTTTCACTGTCTGTTCCTGTTGTACAGCCATGGAATATACTCCAAGATGTACTCCTTCCCCTTGGAATAGCATATGGCACACTACCAGAGGGCATATATCGTCGTATATACTGACACTTCACTGGAGAATATTCCGCTTCACTATCACTATTGGAACTGGTTTCAAGAGCTTGTAGTTCATATTCACTATCACTGTCATCTCCAATGCTCACATCTGAGTCCAGGATTTGGGAAAATAGGACTTTCCTCTTTGATTCTGGTACAACTGAATGTGAACAAGATGGCCCAGCAGGAGAGGTGGAAGGCTGAGGGTCGTCTGGGTTTTCCTCGCTATTACCGATATTCTGGTCATTAGTTTCGGTCACAACCTCACCAAAACTTTGAAACTCAGCTTCACTGGCACTTCCATCTGTATTGGAACTGTCACTGGGGAATAAAAGTGTCCCAGTTTGCCGAGGAGTGAGGAGCTTCTTACCGCGAGGCATAGTGAACAAGGTCTACTAAAATGGTGTTCCCACAATGCACCACTGGGTCCCAGATTTTTTTTTCTACCACACACACCGACCACACGCACCCATTCTCTCACACCTAGGCCTACCATCCTTTTCCCGCGAGATTTGAAGGCGCTAGAATTTATGCATACTAGTACGTCAAAAACCCTAGCGCGTAAGCCGTACCAGCACGGCTGAAACCCTGAAAGGGTTAACGATGGGGCCCCCTTTCATTAAACCCTTAGTACCTGGTTCACTGGGTGGAGGTAGCCTATGTGAGTGTGTGTACATACGCCGAATAAAGGTGACGTACTCTTTGCATGCCACACCCACACTCCAAAAGGGCTCTAATGGCCAGGACTAGGCTTGCACCTCCATGGGTAAAGTGCTGCCATGTCACGGTACAATAATGGGACCACCTTTCCTCTCAACCATCCAACTCTTTAGATAGAACTGGACTTTTCTCGAAATTTAAAGCCAAACTAAACTTAGAGTGGGACAGTAGACAGTAGGACTAACGTAGGTCCAAGGTACCTGTGGACGGTAGCAAAATATCCCCTCACAAGAAAAAAAAAACTCAAATCATTGAAATATTAAGTACAGTGGACCCCCGGTTTACGATCAGCTCCCAATGTGACCAATTATGTAAGTGTATTTATGTAAGTGCGTTTGTATGTGTATGTTTGGGGGTCTGAAATGGACTAATCTAATTCACAATATTCCTTATGGGAACAAATTCGGTCAGTACTAGCACCTGAACATACTTCTGGAATGAGATTAAGACACATGTGCAACATCTGGGTATCTTTATTGTAGACGTTTCACCATCCAGTGGCTTTATCAATACAAATTCTAGGACATAACTTGGTGGCTAAAGCTCCCGCTTCACACACGGAGGGCCCGGGTTCGATTCCCGGCGGGTGGAAACATTTGACACGTTTCCTTACACCTGTTGTCCTGTTCACCTAGCAGCAAATAGGTACCTGGGTGTTAGTCGACTGGTGTGGGTCGCATCCTGGGGGACAAGATTAAGGACCCCAATGGAAATAAGTTAGACAGTCCTCGATGACGCACTGACTTTCTTGGGTTATCCTGGGTGGCTAACCCTCCGGGGTTAAAAATCCGAACGAAATCTTATCTTAAGATGAGGTAATCAGTCCCTCAACCTAGGAGTAGGTGCGAAGAGCACCGTAGTCGTGGAGATTCTGAAGCAGAAGAAAGGAGCCTGGCGCTTATATAGTAACGTCAGGTGTAGCAGACGAGGGCATATTCACTGGTAGGCGGGATTCCCCAGTGGAAGTACGACTACGACAACTACTACTACTACTACTACTAACCCATCACTTTGGGAAGGACCTACTTCCACTGGGGAATCCCGCCTACCAGTGAATATGCCCTCGTCTGCTACACCTGACGTTACTATATAAGCGCCAGGCTCCTTTCTTCTGCTTCAGAATCTCCATGACTACGGTGCTCTTCGCACCTACTCCTAGGTTGAGGGACTGATTACCTCATCTTCTGTACATAGTTCTACTGTCTTCAAGTTATGTCCTAGAAATTGTATTGATAAAGCCACTGGATGGCGAAACGTCTACAATAAAGATACCCAGATGTTGCACATGTGTCTTAATCTCATCTTGTCGGTATTATATGCCATTTGTACACTACTTCTGGAATGAAATAATATTGTAAACCGGGGGTCCACTGTATATACAAAAAGGGGGGGGGAGTCTGATTTTTACCTATAGTCCCTAACACATCCTAACCTAAAAAATTATTTTTTACATTCTTGACAGAGTATCAGCTAACTTATTATTTTTACCAACAATACAGTGGACCCCCGCCTTATGAACACATTGCATTACTTTAAATCTGCCATACGAAGCATTTGAATGCAAAAATTTTGCCTCGCCTCACAATAAAAAACTCACCTTACGTGATTCGTCCGGGACACATCCCACATGTGGTCTCAGCACCAGTGTTTACAAGACAGTCAGTTCAGTCACATCTATGCATACATTCGGTACATTTCACATTATCCCAGTGTTTTTAGTGCTTGTAACTGCAAAATAAATCACCATGGACCCCAAGAAAGCTTCTAGTGCCATCCCTGTGGTAAAAAGGGCAAGAATTAGTATAGAATTGAAAAAAGAGATTAAGGAAATGTGTGCAAAGTGAGTTGAACTGCAAACCTTTACGGATGAAAATCACCTTGACACAGCTACTGCAAGCCATGTTAGCAACCTGTACAATGACAATGTTATGGCCCATTTTAGGAAAGTCTTAAAGGAATGGGAGGTACAGAGTTCTATGGACAGATTTGTTGTGTGGCAGAGGTCCAGTGACTCTAAAGCTGGTCCTAGTGGCATGAAAAGAAGGGAAGTAACCCTGGAAAAGGATTTGCTACCTCAAGTCCTAATGGAAGGGGATTCTCCTTCTAAACAATAACTTCCACACTCTCCCCTCCTCCCATCCCATCACTCATCACCAGATCTTCAATAAAGGTAAGTGTCATGTATTCTATTCTTAGTAGAGTAGTAATTGTGCATGTCGTCTTCAGTTTGTGTGTATTAAAATTAATATTTCATGTGGTAAAAATTTTTTTTCATACTGTGGGGTGTCAGGAACGGATTAATTTGATTTCCATTATTTCTTATGGGAAAATTAATTCAGCTAACGTTAATTTCGGCTTACGATGAGCTCTCAGGAACAGATTAATATTGTAAGGCGGGGGTCCACTGTATGTAATTTTTAATGTTGTAGGGTTGCAGCCTGAGACTCCATCACATGAGTCTTGTGTTGTGATTCTTCATTTTTTACAAATAAACCAGAGGGTTGTGGTCACTGTAGACTGTGACCACGTGGAATGACTGGCCCACGTAGACTTCAAAATGCTCTAAAACCAATATCAGAGCAAGGGCTTCCTTTTCAATTGTGGAGTAGCTCCTCTGGTGAGGTTGGTATTTGGCAGAGTAATAAGCCACAGGCTGCAACGCATCATCCCCAGGTTGTAGAAGTACTGCCCCCACCCCTGAATCACAAGCATCAACCTGTAATGTAAAGGATCTTGAGAAATCCAGAGACAGAAAAATGGGTGCAGTACAATGAATAAGCTTTGTCTTAGCAAAAGCTTCTTGACATTGTGGGGTCCAAAGAAAACTTATCGCACACGATGATTATTATTATTATTTTTATTATTATTAATGATGTTTTCCCAATGTATTTTTTATAATAATACAGTCTCTCCACACTTAGCGACATTTTCGTTTGCTGACGACTTGGACTAATATACATTACCTAAATAAAGTATATTAGAGCTGATTTCCTCTATTCAGTTTATTACAGTATACAGGTCTCCCTCAATATTCGCGTTTTCAACTTTCGCAGGCTTGACACATTCGCGAATTCCCAACCGCCAAATTCCCAGCCTCCAAATTCCCAGCCACCAAATAATATTTAAGTTTCCCGCCACCTGCGAGTCCCTACCACCCTCCCTCCGCCCTGGCTGTTGGGAAGAATTATAACTTTGTTAGAAGTGGTGTTGGTGCATGGAGAATTAATGATCTGAAGAGCTCTTTTCTTGCAATTTTTGATGAAAAAAGAAGGAAAATGTAAATCTGTGAAGGTTTGGTGAATGTATGTACATTCCTCATCAAGAAACTCGGGACTACAAATTCGGTATGCTCTCAGGAAAAATCCAATGATGATGCCTCTTTTGGTACTAGTATCTTGACTGGAATAGAAGTATGTGAGAGTATTTTTATTTGTAGGTTTCAATGTAAATCTGCGAAGGTTTGGTGAACAATACAATTAAACAAAACAAAGGCAGCTTCACCATCTCTGAAGTCTTAGCAAGAATCCTCCTGAAAACAGTAAACCCTGCCATCACATAGTCTCTCCTGTTAATACTACACAAAGCACATTACATTGAAACAGGCCTTCTCTATCCAGCCTCCAATAGAAATATTTGTCGAACCTATTTTTATGTTACCCAAGTTATAGCTTTCAAATCCTTTTACTCTTGTGCGAGTTAATTGTTCTAACATATTGTATTACAACTACTACAACTTATCTCACTACTACTACTACTACCACTAGTATTGGACCTTACCCTGAGCCTATATATTCCCTCTGTGTCCATGTACTGTTTGTAACGGCTTGACAAAGCTCTTGGAGAGTGAAACGTTGCCACAATAAAAATGTCACATTAGTTGCGCTTATTTATTTATTTAATGTCTTTGCAAACAGTATATTGAGATTGTGTATATACAATAGTGGGTTGCAATGCAAAGAGAACCTCTAATATGCCTAGGCATTATGGGCCAACTTAACATTATTGGCTTACATTCTACTTAATACTAAGGAGTAGTATATCATAGTTGTACAGTAGGAAAGTAATCACAGCAGGGCCCCGCTTTACGGCGTTTTGCTTTATGGCGTTCCGCTAATATGGACATTTCAAATTATGACCAAAACTCGCTATACGGCTCCCCCCACCTGTCTTTCTAATACGGTCACAGCGGCCCACCGAGTTTGTTTACATTCTCCCTGAGCACATCTCCTTATTATGTCTGGAAACTTTCCAAAATTTCAAGTGATAAGATAAGATAAGATTTCGTTCGGATTTTTAACCCCGGAGGATTAGCCACCCAGGATAACCCAAGAAAGTCAGTGCGTCATCGAGGACTGTCTAACTTATTTCCATTGGGGTCCTTAATCTTGTCCTCCAGGATGCGACCCACACCAGTCGACTAACACCCAGGTACCTATTTGCTGCTAGGTGAACAGGACAACAGGTGTAAGGAAACGTGTCGAAATATTTCCACCCGCCGGGAATCGAACCCGGGCCCTCCGTGTGTGAAGCAGGAGCTTTAGCCACCAGGCCACCGGGCCATCTAAGTGTTTTAAAGTTATTGTATATTTTATATGTATTGTACTTGATAATTAAACTTGTGTACACCTGTACCTAAATAAACTTACTGTGCTGGCATGTAGGTACACATTAAAATCACTAAGTCTCTCTACTTTTGATGCAATAATAATAATAATAATAATAATAATAATAATAATAATAATAATAGTAATAATAATCTCTTGGGCGCATTAATGTCGCATATTATGTTAATATAGACATTTCCCTTAATCTATCTATGATATTTTTTTCAAAATTATATAAGAAACACATTATGTAACACACAAACATGATACATGCACCCACAGTATAAAAATTTATACAAATATATATGAGATGTTTACCAAACGGTTTGTAGAAGTGTCGGAAGAATTACGTTTTCTCTAGCCCGTCACCTGTTACTAGGGATAACTGTAAAAAAATATTCCTTTCGTATGCCTTCACTTTATAGCTATAATTCTGTACTAACTTGTACACAGTGTAAGAGTATTTGTTTCGTGATTTAATTATTGTAATAATAATAAAAATATTATAAGGTAAAAGTTTCACAAACTCTTACAAATGTACATGAATGAACTAAAACTGGACACGTATTAATACCGTCTATTTCGCCTGACCGAGTGATCATCCACAACCTGTTCAGTTTGTTTGTTTACGGTGTCTGAGCTCGGTGTATCATTAAATGTTGTATATTACGTTAATATACACATTTTCATTAATCCATCCGTGATATTTTTTCAAAATTATATAATAAACACGATACATAACGTAAATACATAACATATGTGTAGAGAACCTAGGATAACCCAAAAAAGTCAGAGTGACTTACTTCCATTGCCTTCACTCAGAGCATCATTTCTTCTCAAAATGATGTTACATGAGAAGGGGAGTGTTCTTCTTTATTTATTCTACCGTATCAATGTAGAGACAACCTGTACACAATGTAACTTGTACACAAACCAGACGTGTACACTGTTTACAAAACTTACCTTCGCCTGGTTTGTTTACATAACTCTGCGCCTGTCCTCTCTCATGCACTCATTCTTTCTCTCTGGTATGGTAGCCTGGCTGACTACCATACATACCACACTTGATTTTTTTTACAATAAATACTACTCATCTCACCCTATATTTTAAGGTAAGTAATGAGTGAACTGTATATACATTTTATCGCTCTGGGATGCTTAAATATCATAGAATATATGTGTGGGTGGGTTGGCCTGGTATGGTAGCCTGGCTGACTACCATACATACCACACTTGATATTTTACAATAAATACTACTCATCTCACCCTATATTTTAAGGTAAGTAATGAGTGAACTGTATATACATTTTATCGCTCTGGGATGCTTAATTATCATAGAATAGTATGTGTGGGTGGGGTGGCCTGGTATGGTAGCCTGGCTGACTACCATACATACCACACTTGATTTCTTACAATAAATACTACTTGTCTCACCCTAGATTAAGACTATAAATATTTTAAGGTAAGTAATGAGTGCACTATGTGTGTATTGTACTTTTTTATTGTTTTTTGATGCGTGGTTCTATTGCTAACATAATATATGTTAGTGTAAACTTGTTATCTAGTGTTTCTATGCATTTGTAAGTGGAAAAAAAGGGTGTTCCACTTTACGGCGGTTTCCGCTTTACGGCGGTAGCCTGGAACCTAACCCGCCGTATAAGTGGGGCCCTCCTGTATCTAATAGTTGTACAGTAGAATATTAATTATAAATGAATCAAAATTTGTATAATACAAAGATATATTTATATTCAAAAATGCTTTTGTGAAAAACAATGATTCAATTATATTCCTGTCAACAATGGATAAAGGTTCAATGTGATTGTTTCAGTTATGATGTGGGAGTACATAGGTGTACAGAGTATTTAGCATTTAGTCTAGGGTGATTAAGTGGCTTTTGAGAAGTCTTAAATTGATTTTCAGACTGGGTTACTTTAATATCTTCTGGTAATGAATTCTATATTTTAGGGCTCTTTATGTGCATAGAGTTTTTACACAGTATGATTTATTTATTTATTTATTTATTTATTTATTATAAATTTGTGCACACATACAGAGGTACAAAAAAAAAAATACAGATAAGAGCAGTATGCCAAAGCCACTTATACTATGCATAGCATTACGGGCTGGCTTAAAATTAACTTAAGATTAACTAAGCAATGATGAAGTCAGTGATAAAACATTAATGTAAACAGATTACTATAAAGCACAAGTGAGTATTACAAAGACAGGTCATATGAAGGATTCTGTAAGGTAGTGTATTTAAAAATAATAAAGTTAGATTCGGTTTTAGGTTTAACATTTATGTGATATAATTGTGAGAAACATTTAAGATATACAATTTATAAGGTTCAGTTATTCAGTATTTATTTGGTTTTGGGTGAGTAAGTGATCTTTGAGTAGAGACTTGAATTTATAAACAGGTAGTGTTTCTTTTATATTTACAGGTAATGAATTCCAGATTTTAGGGCCTTTTATGTGCATTGAGTTTTTGCATAGTGTGAGATGAACACGAGGAACATCAAAGAGTGATCTGTGCCTTGTGTTATGGTCATGTGTTCTGTTGAGGTTGGCAAGGAGATGTTTGAGGGAGGGTTAATATCAGAGTTAAGTGTTCTATGTATGTAATAGGTGCAGTAATAAGTATGGATGTTTTGTATGGTGAGTAGGTTTAGTGTATTGAATATTGGTGGAGTGTGCTGCCTGTAGTGAGAATTTGTTATCATTCTAACTGCAGCCTTTTGTTGGGTAATTAGTGGTCTGAGATGGTTAATTGTTGTTGAGCCCCATGCACAAATTCCATAGGTGAGATAGGGGTAAATAAGAGAGTGATATAGGGCCAGGAGGGCTGACTGTGGAACATAGTACCGTATCTTCGATAGTATGCCTACAGTCTTGGAAATTTTCTTAGAAATTTGTTGTATATGTGTATGAAATTTGAGTCTATTATCAAGGTGGATTCCTAAGAATTTTTCCCTCTGTTAGCTTTGTGATAGGTGATCCGTTTATCATTATGTTAAGAGGGACATCTGTAGCTCTGTTACCAAACTGAATGAAGTAGGTTTTGTCAATGTTTAGTGTAAGTTTGTTAGTCCTCATCCAGGTAGATATTTTCTGTAATTCGGTATTTACAGTATTGGCTAGTGTGACTGGGCTCGGGTGAGAGAAGACGTATGTAGTGTCATCTGCAAATAGTGTGGGTTTGAGTAATTGCGAAGCATTTGGAAGGTCATTTATGTATAGGAGAAAGAGAAGAGGGCCAAGGACACTTCCCTGTGGGACACCAACTGTAATTGGTTGCGCAGAAGAGTTTGCCCCATTTGCGTACACATATTGGCTTCTGTTGCTGAGGTATGACTTGAGGTAGTTGAGGGAGTGCCCTCTTATACCATAGTGTGACAATTTTACGTGGAGCAAGTCATGGTCAACTGTATCAAAAGCTTTACGTAAGTCAATGAAGATCCCCAGTGGGAGTTCTTTTTTCTCTATTGCAGTGTATATATGTTCTAGCATGTGTATAATAGCATCATTAGTATTTTTATTAGGCCTGAATCCAAATTGGCAGGGGTTGAGTATGTTTTGGGAGATAAGGTAGGAGTAGATTCGTTTATGAATTAATTTTTCGAAGATTTTTGAGAGAGGTGTGTAAGTTGGATATTGGCCTATAGTTATTCAACTCTGTTTGGTTTCCTCCTTTGTGGATCGGGGTGACCCTTGCTATTTTGAGTACTGTAGGGAAGGTGGAGGATTCAATGGATTTGTTAAAGAGTGTTGCAATGATTGGAGATAGCACTTGTGACACTTTTTTGTATATAAAGGGTGGTAAGGTACTTAAATCTCCTGCCTTGTTTTTTAGTGCATTGATAATAAGGGAGACTTCGTATGGGTTAGTCGGAGCTAGGAACAGTGTGTTCGGGTAGTTGCCGGTGAGGTAGTCATTTGGTGGGGTATCTGAGCTTGGGATTTTATTGGCAAGGTTTTGTCCTATAGTGGAGAAGAAATCATTGAGTCTGTTTGCTGTTTCTGTTGGTGGGAGTTGGGGTTCATCTGATTTTGCTAATTTTATTTCGCTATTTCGTGATATCTTTTTTGTTCCCAGAATTTCTGATAGGGTTTTCCAGGTCTTTTTTATATCACCTCGTAAGTTGGATAATCTGTTCTCATAATACAATTTTTTTGCCCTTCTTATCAGGCTGGTTAGGATTGACGAGTAACGTTTTTGTTTGGTCTCTGGTTATGTGACCCATTCTGTACTGTTTTTCATATTGGTGTTTTGTATTTATGGATTTGAGAATGCTGGGTGTTAGCCAGGGACTGTTCAGTCTCTTTGCTGTCATCTGTTTAGTTTTTTTAGGGCAGTGCTTGTTATAGAGGTATTGGGTCTTTTTTAGAAAATTATTAATACATTCGTCAATATCTGTATAGATTTCTAGCTCAGTGTGCCAATCAATGTTTGCTAATGCTGTTGTGAAGTTATTAATGGCTGCCTCATTGTGAAGTCTGAAGGTAACTTTAGTAGTGTCTTGGGGTAGTTTACCAAGAGTTGTTATGAGGAAAGTAGGGTAGTGGTCTGTGGTATTATCTGTAATTATGCCTGATTTTAAAGGGGATATGGTGTTGGTCCAGATGTGGTCAAGTAGGGAAACACTAGTCTCTGTAACTCTTGTAGGTTTTGTTACTGTTGGTAGTAACATACAGTTACTCATTGTGTTTGTGAATTCAGTAACGTGTGGGTCCTGGTCTTGCAGGAGATTTATATTGAAGTCACCTGAGAGTAGTAAGTGATCTTTGTTCATGCGTGCATCAGTTATCATACTTCCTAGATTTTGACTAAATTGGCTAATGTTTGACTGTGGAACTCTGTAGATGTTTATCAATGTGAGAGGTTTTTGTAGGTATTTGGATTTGAATTAGCTATTATATATTCCCCATGTTCATCCCTTGTGCAAGTATTAGTGATACATTCTAGTTGGTCTGAGTAGTATATGGCTGTGCCACCCCCTTGTTGGTCTGGCCTACAGTTGTGTATGGCTGTGTAACCAGGAATGGCATAGACATCTGTACTATCAGGCTTTAGCCAGGTTTCAGTTAGTGTAATGATGGACATATTGGCATGTAAGGAATTTAGTAATGCTATGAGGTCATCGTAATGCTTGCTTAAAGATCTGATATTGTAGTTAAAGATAGTTATGTTGTTGTTGGCACTGAGAAGTGCCTTTGATTGTTCTGCAGTGTAGTAATTACAGTAACTGTTTGATTCATTTAAGTCATTAAATAAGAGGTTGGTATCAGGATCAATGCTTGTAATCATAAGATTTGTAGTGTATCTATAGTTAGAATTAAGTATAAAACAAAGTAAATAGTCTTAAGCTAAAAAAGAGCACCTGAATTATTTAACAAATGTAAAATAATGAGCTAAGGGACTAATACAAATAAAGTGATGATCATATAATAGTGCTTGGGAATATGATAGTAGGTAGTACTATAAAGGTAATTTTTTAAAGTTAGAATTATAGTTTAAAATTATAATAAAAAGGGACTAATATAGGTTGTGGTGAACAACAAAGTGGTAATCAAATAAATGAGCTTTGGAATATAATGGCAATATTATGAGCTTATTCTACTTTAGCACCTGAGAATAGCACCTTGATTATTTTAACAGTTGTGGATATATAAACTAGGATAGTTATATAAAGCTAAAATAAAGGAGAAAATATATAAGGGACTAAAATTAAGTAATGGTAAGCAAAGTTAAATGGACAGATGGTAGGAATTATAATATAAACTTATAATATAAAAATACAATTTGAAATGGTACTTGCAATAGCACTAGAGTCTGGTATAGGTTGTTGACAAGATCAAGATTATAACTATAGATTTAAATTGACAAAATAAAATTCACAATTAAAGTACAAAAGAATAATAGTAAAAAATCACAATGGTAATGTCTTGGTTATAATATGATAGTAAGATGGTAGACAGGTACCCAGGTACACAGGTACAAAGGATAATACAAAGGTTGGGGTTGAATATAAAAACTTGAAAATTTGGCAACAAAATGTTATGGGAAGTATAAAATAATGTTTAATGTACAAAAGTAAAATTGACTGGTAGTAAATATGGTGTTTAATAAAATTTTAGTAAGTAATAATGATTACAAAAAAGTGAAAAAGTAATGTTTATTTCATTCAATATTGCACTGGTAGTTATACTTGAGGTTATATGGCAGTACAAGGTAATTAAGAGTAATCTAGGATAGTAAATGTGGTATTAAAACAGGTAAAGGTAATTAGACAAGTAATGGTTATTTAATGTCAAAAATGTTATGATATGGACACGAGGCATATCAAAAAGAGATCTGTGTCTTGTGTTGTGGTCATGTGTCCTCTTTAGGTTGGTGAGGAAAAGTTTGAGTGGGGGGTTTATATTTGCATGTATTGTTCTGTGTATGTAGTAGGCACATGAATAAGTGTGGATGTTCTTAATGGTTAGCAGATTCAGACTTTTGAAAATTGGTGGAGTATGCTGGCGGAAGTGGGAAGTTGTTATCATTCTTACTGCTGCCTTTTGCTGGGTTATTAGGGGTTTTAGGTGATTGGATGTTGTTAATCCCCATGCACAAATTCCATATGTAAGATAATTGTATATGAGTGAATGGTACAGTGCCAGGAGAGCTGATTGTGGAACATAGTACCTTATCTTTGATAGTATGCCTACAGTCTCGGAGATTTTCTTGATTTGTTGTATGTGTCCGAAGCTTAAGGTTACTGTCAAGGTGGATACCTAGGAATTTTCGCTCTGTGAGTCTTGTGACTGATGATCCATTTAGCATAATGTTAATTGGATCATTTGCAGCTTTGTTTCCAAACTGAATGAAATAGGTTTTATCATTGTTCAGGTAAGTTTGTTAGTCATCATCCAGGCAGATATTTTCTGTAATTCAGCATTGACTATGTTCCTTTTACTTTACAACGGTGGCCCGGTGGCCTGGTGGCTAAAGCTCCCGCTTCACACACGGAGGGCCCGGGTTCGATTCCCGGCGGGTGGAAACATTCCGACACGTTTCCTTACACCTGTTGTCCTGTTCACCTAGCAGCAAATAGGTACCTGGGTGTTAGTCGACTGGTGTGGGTCGCATCCTGGGGGACAAGATTAAGGACCCCAATGGAAATAAGTTAGACAGTCCTCGATGACGCACTGACTTTCTTGGGTTATCCTGGGTGGCTAACCCTCCGGGGTTAAAAATCCGAACGAAATCTTATCTTATCTTATTGTATAAATATTTAAAAATATACCAGAAATGTTATAAATGGTGCAAAGGTGACATTAAACAATATCAAAGATGGTTGACACAAACCCCCTACCATTATAGTATGCTCCTCACTTAGCAACGAATTCATTTACCAACGTGGTATGTATTAGGAACGAAACTCCATCATTAAGTGAGGAGAGGCTGTAATAATAAAGTAGTACTACTACTACTAATAATAACAATAATAATTATAATAATAACAGAATAAATAATGGTTAATAAAGTTTGCTAAGCCATGTCTAATATCATCCATGTACTCGTTCACTATGAATGAGCGCATTCATAAATGTGTAAATAAAAAAATATACTGAATATGACTTAAAAATATTATATCAAATGTGACTTAAAAACATTATACTGAATATGACTTAAAAACATTTTATTGAATATGACTTAAAAACATACTGAATATGACTTAAAAACATTATACTAAATATGAGTTCCTTCCAGAAAATGAAAGTTGTGGGAGTAATAGGAGGCGGTGCAGCCGGGCTGTGTGCCGCTCGTCACATCCTGGCAAACAATGATATGGTACCAGTTGTGTGGGAGAAATCCTCCAAGGTTGGAGGAACCTGGGTATACACGCCACAGTCAGGAAAGGATGACCTTGGCTATCCCATTCATTCAAGCATGTATAAAAGCCTAAAGTGAGTATTTCATTTTATTTAGAAATGAATGCTTTCAATAATGTTCACAATGAAGAAAAGATGGGTTACAGAACAAGTTTTATTAGGACAATATGTTGCTCTTTGCTGACATTTATTAAGTTATAGGCGTGACTTTGCAAAAAGGAACACGGGGCAAAAAGTCACCCCCAAGCAGAAGAGGACTGGGTTGTCCTAGGTTCTCTACACATATGCTGCTATATATATGAAAACCTATGTAACTATATTTGTGTATACTTAAATAAACTTACCACCCGTCACTTATCAGGTCTGCTCACTGAGGGCCAGAGGCGTGTTTCCGCTGCTCAGCTAAGGCGTGTTCCATTTTCGTTTCAGTCTTTGTGCCGCAGCTATGACTTCAGTTTTTCGTGACATATTTTCAGCTTTTTTCTTTTTTTACTGATTTCAGCAGCCCACCGAGCATTCCCCAAATGCCCATATGGCCAGTCCGCCTCTGTGGCCCAAGGAAGCCTGTTGTACAATTTGTGTTTACTGATCACTACTGATGGTAGTACCTTATTACGAAAAAGAAAACTTTCATCATCATTCACTTCATCACTGTCTTGCCAGAGGTGTGCTTACAGTACAGTTATAAAACTGCAACATTAACACCCCTTCTTCAGAGTGCAGACACTGTACTTCCCATCTCCAGGACTCAAGTCCGGCCTGCCAGTTTCCCTGAATCCCTTCATAAATGTTAGCCTGCTCACACTCCAACAGCACATCAAGTCCTAAAAAACATTTGTCTCCATTCACTCTTACCAAATACTCTCACACATGCTTGCTGGAAGTCCAAGCCCCTTGCACACAAAACCTCCCTTACCCCCTCCCTCCAATTTTTCCTAGGTCGACCCCTACCCCGCCTTCCCTCCACTACAGATTTATATACTCATTCTATATTGTTGCATCCTCTCTACATGTCCGAACCACCTCAATAACCCTTCCTCAGCCCTCTGGATAATAGTTTTGGTAATCCTGCACCTCCTCCTAATTTCCAAACTACGAATTCTTGTTAATGCTGTTCTTACTGTTGAACAGCAGTTTCCTGCCAAAGGGGTAGCGTAGGTTGCAAAGATACAGCCGTAGACTAGTTTGGCTTTAATTGGAAAGGAGTGAGTACACAATGGGCAAAGTGAGGGAATGACCGATAGCCAGTCTATGGAGGGGAGGTTGTTGAACTCATGAGGGTAGGCCATGAGGTGAGAGTGGGTAGACTCCGTGTCTCATTGACCTTGGCAGGCATAGAGAGGGCAGCACCATAGTGCCGCAGGATATGAATCTAGCAGGCTGTGTAGGCTGTCTACATTCGCTGGGCCACGCACCTTGGGTCGTCTCAACATGACAGTGCTACTGGGCATGAAGGTGTGAAAGAATTATTTACAATAATTAACCCAGGGAGACTGGCTTTCGCTCACTCGAAAATCAGAATGGACATAAAATGTAGCAGGCAGGAAAAAAGAACTCTCCCACCCTGAGGGAAGAGAAAATTAGCGTGCCTGCGCAGTTTGATTGAGGACGGAGCAAGGAGATGTCAGCACTGGAAACAAAATCTTCTTATATACAAGTTTTCCACAGGGCTGAAACATCAGGCTGAGGGACTGATTACCTCATCTTTTGTATATAGTTCTTCTGTTTCCTTATTATGTCCAAGAATCTGTATTGATAAAGCCACTGGATGGCAAAACGTCTACAATAAAGATAACCAGATGTTGCACAAGTGTCTTAACTTTCATCTTGTCGGTATTGTATACCTGTCTTGCACAACTTGTCAGGCGCTGCAACATCATGGTATCTTGGTTCAGAGGACATCTACATCACCTTCTTCATGGCTACTGCAACTAACCCAGGGTAGGAGAGAAGAGCTGCTAGGTAAGAACAGGTCAGCTATAGATTTCATTAAGTCTAAGGGAGGGGTCCCAATCATATGTAGCATCTTGCCTAGAAGGAGAGTAGGAAATGAATGGTTGTCTAGGGCAATTTGTGTAAATTGCTGGCTAGACAGATACTGCAAGGAACTTGCAATCCCATTCATTGACAACTGGAACAACTTTTATGGCAAGCATGATATGTATGCAAGGGATGGGGTACATCTCTTTGGGGCTGGGGTGGTAGCACTTGCAAACTCAATTGAGAAGGCCATTGGTGAAATGCCTATGATTTTAAACTGATAGAAGATAGAGGTATGGGTGTGTGTGGGAAACAAGCAGGCTGCAACACTAGGGTTGGAATCAGTAAATGTATAAAAGGCATTCAGCATGAAGTTATAAATAAAGACAATAGATCAGGTCAGCAAACAAAGGGGGACAGCAGAGGACAGCAAGGGACTAGCTCCCTTAAAGGGTTTTTACTATACTAATAGCAGGAGTGTAAGAAATAAGATAGATGAGCTAAGATTAATTGCAAGTGCAGGAACATAGATATTTGCTATAACAGAGACCTTGCTCAATCTGAAAGATAGAGAGATGCCCTCTGAATGTCACATACAAGGCTATAAATTATTCCACACTGACAGGGTCAACAGGAAGGGTGGTGGAGTAGCTATGTATGTCAGAGACAATTTAAATTGTTGTGTTAGACAAGATATAAAAGTAGAAGCATCAGCCACTGAATCTGTTTGGTTACAGCTTCTCGAGGGCCGAGAAAAACTAATTTTGGGTGTGATTTACAGGGCCCCAAATCTTGATAGGGAGTGCAGTAAACTTCTATGGGACGAAATTCGTAAGGCATCTACATACGAAAATGTTTGGCTAATGAGAGATTTCAACTACAGACAGATTGACTGGAGCAATTTGACAGGAAATTTAGAGTCAGGTGACTTTCTTGATATGATCCAGAATTGTTTTTTAAAACAGTTTGTGACAGAGCCAACTAGGGGAAATAACCTCCTTGACTTGGTTCTTGCCAGTAGGGAAACACTAATTAATAATCTTGAGGTTAATGATGAGCTTGGGGAAAGTGATCACAAATCACTCAGTTTTAATATATCATGGAATTCCCCTAATAATGGCAATCAAGTCTCCGTCCCTGACTTTCGCTTGGCTGATTTCATAGGACTGAAAAATTACTTAGGTGGGCTGAACTGGAATGAACCTGACTAAGGGTCAGGTAGGGGGTGATGGTTGCCGATATGATGCTTTCCAGGGCATAGTTTTTAGCTGCTCAGTCAAATTATGTTCCAAATAGGGAAATCAGATCAAACAAAAATGATCCTAAATGGATGAACAATAGATTAAAAAAATCTGATTGGTCAAGAGAGAGGCATATATAGGCAAATCAAAAGAGGAGAGGGGCAATTAAGAAATCGATATATTTAGTTAAAGAGAGAAATAAAAAAGGGAATTAGAAAAGCAAAAAGAGATTATGAGGTTAAAGTTGCAAGAGAATCGAAGACTAACCCAAAAGGATTCTTTCAGGTATACAGAAGTAAGATCAGGGACAAGATAGGCCCACTCAAAAGTTCCTCAGGTCAGCTCACTGACAGTGATAAGGAAATGTGTAGAATTTTTAACACATACTTCCTCTCAGTTTTTACACAGGAGGATACCAGCGATATTTCAGTAATGATAAATCATGTAGAAAAGGACGATAATAAACTGTGCACGATTAGGGTCACAAGTGACATGGTCCTTAGGCAAATGGATAAATTAAAACCTAACAAATCCCAAAGGCCCTGATGAACTGTATGCAAGGGTTCTAAAGGAATGTAAAGAGGAGCTTAGCACACCTTTGGCTAATCTTTTCAACATATCACTACAAACTGGCATGGTGCCGATAAGTGGAAAATGGCAAATGAGAAAACCATTTTCAAAGCAGGTGACAGGTCCTTAGCTTTGAACTATAACCAATAAGCTAACCTCCATAGTGGGAAAATTTATGGAATCAATAATTGCCGAGGCAGTTTCATAGCCACCTTGAAAAGCATAAATTAATCAAACGAATCTCAGCATGGTTTTACAAGGGCGTTCCTCCTTACGAATTTATTAATTTTTTTCACTAAGGTATTTGAGGAGGTAGATCAGGGTAATGAATATGATATTGTATATATGGGCTTCAGTAAGGCTTTTGACGGGGTCCCACATCAGAGACTATTGAGAAAATTAAGGCACATGGAATAGGAGGAGAAATTTTTTCCTGGATAGAGGCATGGTTGACAAATAGGCACCCAGAGAGTTTGCATAAATGGGGAGAAATCAGAGTGGGGAAGCGTCACCAGCGGTGTTCCACAGGGGTCAGTGTTGGGCCCCCTGCTGTTCACAATCTACATAAACGACATAGATGAGGGCAAAAGAGCGACATCGGCAAGTTTGCCCATGACAGCAAAATAGGCCATCGAATTCATTCTGACGAGGATTTTCAAGCACTCCAGGAAGATTTGAATAGACTGATGCAGTGGTCGGAGAAGTGGCAGATGCAGTTTAATATAGACATATGAAAAGTTCTAAATTTTGGAAAGGACAAAACCATGCCAATAAAACAAAATAAATGATCTTAATATTACGGATTGCAAAAAAGATTTGGATTTTGGGTTAGCAGAACAAAACCAGGACAGGGGCAAGTGTTCGCATAAGCTAATAAATTTTTGGGCTTCATATCAAGAAGGGATAATAATAGGGCCTCGGTTTTGTTAAAAAACCTCATTTAGTTATGCGCACTTTTGGGCACCGTATTACAGAATGGAAAAAAATGCTCTGGAAAATGTACAAAGGAGGATTGAACATTAAAATGGTATAAAATACCGACAGGTTGTTAGGTAAGACAAATATGCAACAGTTAGGTATCTTTATTTCGAAACGTTTCGCCTACACAGTAGGCTTCTTCAGTCGAGTACAGAAAAGTTGATAGAAGCAGAAGAGACTTGAAGACGATGTAATCAGTCCATCACCCTTAAAGTTTTGAGGTGGTCAGTCCCTCAGTCTGGAGAAGAGCATTGTTCCGTAGTCTGAAACAAAGGAGGATGACAAAGTTGATCCCATGTATCAGAAACCTTCCCTATGAGGATAGACTAAGGGCCCTGAATCTGCACTCTCTAGAAAGACGTAGAATTAGGGGGGATATGATTGAGGTGTATAAATGGAAGACAGGAATAAATAAAGGGGATGTAAATAGTGTGCTGAAAATATCTAGCCTAGACAGGACTCGCAGCAATGGTTTTAAGTTGGAAAAATTCAGATTCAGGAAGGATATAGGAAAGTACTGGTTTGGTAATAGAGTTGTGGATGAGTGGAACAAACTCCCAAGTACAGTTATAGAGGCCAGAATGTTGTGTAGCTTTAAAAATAGGTTGGATAAATACATGAGTGGATGTGGGTGGGTGCGAGTTGGACCTGATAGCTTGTGCTACCAGGTCGGTTGCTGTGTTCCTCCCTTAAGTCAATGTGACCTGACCTGACTAGGTTGGGTGCATTGGCTTAAGCCGGTAGGAGACTTGGACCTTCCTCGCATGGGCCGTAGGCCTTCTGCAGTGTTCCTTCGTTCTTATGTTCTTATGTTCTTGACTATTCGTCCACAAACGCTGTTCCATCCTCACATCTGCAAACTATGACTGACAGTAGCATTTCCTAAGGTGTGACATATGACTCAAGACCTTAATACAGGCTTTAAAAGACACAATGGGTGCACATAGTTACAATAGCACTATTTCCATGGAATTCGTTATACTACGGGTACCCTTCTAAAATAATTTACATACTTACATGATATCCACCCTGATTCTGGTATTAACTAACTATACAATGTGCGTGCATTAATACTCATTTCTGCAAGCAAACAATTAGCGTAGCTAGTGTAGGAGTCGGAAAAGTCAGTAGGCACGTCAATGTCACAGAAGTGTACTGCTGTCCTGGATCTCAGGCCCTAAGTATGGAGCCTTACTGGATTGTCATCAGTCATAGAGTAGTAGGTGAAGAAGTAGATGGGTTTTCACTAGCATGAGTTTGATTGTGGCTTTGCAATGCACGCGACTCCAGCTCTGCTTCGGCTTGCACATGGTCAACATACTTCATCTGGTCAAGGTGAGCTTCTTTGATAGTTCCGGTAGCAATCTTCCTCACCTTGAACTTATTGCCATGGAGCTGTCGGAGGACATTGTAAGAACCAACGAACTTGGGAACAAGTTTATGCATATCTGGGGTCTGCGTCGGGTTGTGCAACATAACTTTGCAACCTGGTTCCACTTTGCTTTCTTGGTGTGGGCATTGCGATCAAATGTGAACCTATCAGCTTTTATGAGGTTCTCTCGTACCCGCTGAAAAACAAGCTGCGTGGTCCACATCTTAACTACACTGGGGCTATCAGTGTTGTAAATAGGTTGAGGCAGAGCAAACAGAATTTCATATGGTAAGCGCTTACCATAGCCGTACAAAGCAAAATGAGGCGCCTCACCGATTGAGCTGTTGAGGGAGGAATTTAACGTACACTGAACATCTGGGATAGCCTCATCCCATGTAGTACAACTCGGGTTAACGATTACTCTGAGCACCTCCAGGACTTTGCAAGGCCATTACTCGCAGGGTGGTATGGAGCTAGTGACGCTTGGTGAATGTTAAATCTGGAGCAAAGCTCCTGCATTATGGCGTTTATGAACTCTGACCCATTGTCCAACAGAAGGACACGTGGGCAGGTATGACAGAGAATGACATGCTCACGGAAAGCATTTGCAACAGTCTTGGCAGTTTTTCAGGAATGGGTACTAATTCACAGTACTGCATCAAGTTGTCTACCATTAAAAGCAGGTGCTTATTTCCCTTCTCTGAGGTCAAGAAGTTCATCAACAGGTCAACAGAAGTTCTCTCCCAGGGCTCCTTTGTAATGGGATACTTTAGAATGGGATTAGGACCCATAACGGTACCATTGTGCTATAGACAAACAACAAACTGGTGTACATACCTGGCAATTTCCACTGCCATCTTAGGTCAGAAGTATTTCATTCATGCCTGTTTGATCCTTTGGTTGACTACTAAGTCCTTCAGCGGAATGGGAGACTTGACCTGTAACCTAACGTCCTCCTTGGTCAGGAACCGAAGGACTGGTGACCACACCGGGTCTTGTCATTTGCTCACTCAAGATCCTCGACAGAGAACGAGTTGTCAACACTCACAAATGCTATACAGTGGACCCCCGACATTTGATGGCATCGACATTCGATAAATCCGACATTCGATTCATTTTATCGCAAAAATTTCGCCTCGACATTCGATAAATCCGACATTCGATTCATTTTATCGCAAAAATTTCGCCTCGACATTCAATAGAAAACCCGACATTCGATACGATTCGTACGAGACGTCCCCACGTGTGGCCTGAACTGCCCCGTGTGTGCCAATGTTTACAAGCCAGCCAGTGTACGCGCATCTAAAGATACATTTGGTACATTAAATATTATCCATATCACTGTTTTTGGTGCTTGTTTCTGCAAAATAAGTAGCCATGGGCCCCAAGAAAGCTTCTAGTGCCACCCCTTTAAGAAAAAAGGTGCTAATGACTATTGAAATGAAGAAAGAGATACAGTGGACCCTCGAGTTTCATGATTAATCCGTTCCAGAGAGCCCACCGAAGGTTGAAATTCACGAAACTCGAAATCATTTTTCCCATAAGAAATAATGGAAATAAAATTAATCCGTTCCAGACACCCAAAAATATTAAATTAAAATTTTTTTTTTTCAAATTAAATAAAGATTTACATAATGAAAACAATCAGAAATCAAGTACATGCATTTAAAAAAATAATAATAACATTACACTTACCTTTACTGAAGACTTCTGCATGGATGGAAGACGGGAGGAGGGAATAGCAGGAAGGTGTACACTATTATTTGGAACGAGAATCTCCTTCCATTAGGACTTTTGGTAGCAAGTCCTTATCTGGGGTTACTTCCCTTCTTTTCATGACACTGGGAACAACTTGAGAGTCACTGGACCCCTGTTGCACAAAATATCTGTCCAGAGAGGTCTTTTTCTGGCATTTCTTTAAGATTTCCCTGAAGTGGGACACAACACTGTCATTGTACATGTTGCAGATATGGCTTGTTTCAGCTTGGTCAGGGTGATACTTTTCAACAAAACTTTGCAACTCATTCCACATTCCACACATGTCCTTAATCACTGAAGAAGGCACCTCATCCACTCTCTCTTCCTCCTCCTCTGAAGCAAGTTCCTCGGCTGTGGTTTGATGCTGTTCCAGTTGAAGCTCTTGCAGTTCGTCAGTGGTTAGCTCTTCCCTGTGGTCCTCCACCAACTCTTCCACATCCCCGTCACTCATTTTATTTACCAAAGGGCTTGCACTAGCTTTCCTTGGGTCCATGATGACATATTTAGCAGTTGCAAGCACAAAAAACAATGGATTATTATGAAATGTATGAACCTGCGGGGTGATGGTCATGTGTTGGTAAACAGTGGCACACTGAGCGTGAATGGCGTGGAAGACTGGCTTGGTGTGCGAGGTGACGGGTGGACGGGTACCGGACGGTCGCCGAAACACGAGTCATTTCACAAAACTCGAGGCCAAATTTTTCCAAAAAAAACTCGCCGAAGGTCGAATTTCACGAAAGTCGAGGCTGCCAAAACTCGGGGGTCCACTGTACGTAATTGCAAAATACGAAAGTGGAGTGCGTGTATCGGAGTGCGTGATGATTTGGTAAAGAAATTGCCTGCAAATAGTGGTGATGTGAGTGAATTTAAGGCCAGCAAAGGTTGGTTTGAAAGATTTAAAAATCGTACACAGTGTGGTAAGGCATGGTGAGGCTGCCAGTTCAAGTCCTAATGGAAGGGGATTCCCCTTCTAAACACTAACACCATCCACACTCTCCCCTCCTCCCATCCCAACAATCATCACCAGATCTTCATTAAAGGTAAGTGTCAATTATTCTATTGTTATTAACCCTTAAACCGTCGAAACGTATATATACGTTTTTTCAACATCTGAAAGTATGTAAAAAAATGTAGATCTTCTTTTTAGTTTTACGTTTGAAAACGTGTAAAAAAAACTTTTATCTACATTTTTTTTTGTTATATTTGAAAATATGCAAAAAAAAGTAGATATGCTTTTGTAGCACTACGAATTCGAACGTCGACCTGTTTGGACCGTTTAAGGGTTAATCTATTGTTATTGTTGTTATTGTAATTATTCTATTGCATTAAACTTAATATTTCATGTGGTAAAATTTTTTTTTCATACTTTTGGGTGTCTTGCACAGATTAATTTGATTTCCATTATTTCTTATGGGGAAAATTAATTTGACTTTCGATATTTTTGACATTCGATGATCTCTCAGGAACGGATTAATATCGAATGTCGGGGCTCCACTGTATAGCTTGACAGGGCATCGGCTATAACATTTTGCTTACCTGGTACATAGCAAATATCGGGGTTGTAGTTGTGGAATGTGAGGGACCACCAAGCATGCTTTCCTGAGAGGTTCTTATTAGCAAAAAGTGACAACAAAGGTAGATGATCAGTGTAAATCTTGATGGGGTATTGGTAGATGATATCTCAAAAATAACTCAAAGCCCATACAATGGCTTTGTCACTGAGTAATTGACTTCTGCTTTAGTAAAGCCATGGCTAGCATAGGCAATAGGCTGTTGCTTACCATTAAATTCCTGTGACAAGACTGCACTGATGCCAACTTTGCTGGTATCCATCGTCAAAGTAAATGCCTTGGTGAAATCAGGGAATCTAAGGACTGGGGCTGATGTTAACCTCTTTTTAAGTGCAACAAAAGCTTTTTCCTGGTTGCATGTCCACTCAAAGGGAACATCTTTCTTGAGAAGCTGAGTCTATGGTGTAGCTATGGTGGAAAATCTGGCTACAAAGGTGCGGTAGAATCCAGTTAGGTCTAGGGAATTTTTACACAGCCGAGATTTTAGACTCGTCTGTCTATGCCATTCGGAGTCGCTACGTGACTCGGAAATTTTATTTCCTTCCTGGGAAACTGGCATTTGGAGAACTTTACCTTAAGGTTAGCCTGAGCTAGTTTGTCCAATACCCTATCAAGTTTTTCAAGATGTGACGATGAAATCATCTAGGTAGACCATGAGCATGCCACCTAGGAGAGTACGGAAAATCGTTGTAATTAAATGACTGAACGTGATCAGGTTTCTGTGCAAGCCAAAGGGCATCCTCCTGAACTGATAATGACCAGTCAGTGTAGAGAAAGCTGTCAATTCTTTGCTCTGATCATCGAGGGGGATCTGCCAAAACCCTTAACCCTTAAACGGTCCAAACGTATATATACGTTCACTCACGTAGCGCCCCAAATTTATTGAGGAAAAAAAAATATTTTCTTTTAAAAGGAAAAAAGAGCATATGGTACCCAGGCATCCCCAATTATTTTAATATGGCAGACAGTGAGTGTGCTCACCCATTCTCTCATGTCTAGGTGACTCAGGCTTATTGTGGCAATGTTGAATGATTGACAAAGAAAACGTATATATACTTTTGGGGCGCTACGTGCGTGAACGTATATATACGTTTGGACCGTTTAAGGGTTAAAGAGGATCAAGAGTCGAAAAAAACCTTATTATCATTGATGTTCTGCAACAGATTCAGAACTGGCAATGGAAATTGGTCTGGGATCGTACAAGCATTCAGTTAAATAACAAAAAGGCACAATACCGTGACTGGAACAATGCACAAATAACCCGCACATAAAAGAGAGAAGCTTACGACGACATTTCGGTCCGACTTGGACCATTGACAAAGTCACACTGTGACTTTGTCAATGGTCCAAGTCGGACCGAAACGTCGTCGTAAGCTTCTCTCTTTTATGTGCGGGTTATTTGTGTAAGCATTCAGTTGTTGGGGTTGGGTGAGGCTGATTGTAGTTGTGCAGAGTCAACAGCGTCGGTAGTAGCGTGGCCCGTTGCTGGTGCCACGTGACTCATGCCACCATCACTATCACCACCACCACATGCTGCCTCAATCACATCATTCATACCCATGTAACAATATCGTCATCTTCACTATCAGGTCGTGGTGTAGGGCCACGGGATGTACTCTGAGATTTACTCCTTCCCCTTGGAACAGCATATGACACACAACCAAACCGCATGTTATGTCGTATGTACTACCGCTTCACTGGGGAATATTCACCCTCACTGTCACAACTAGAACTGCTTTCAATAGCTTTGAAATCACTATCACTTTCACTGCTCATATCTGAGTCTTGTACACGGGCAAATAGTTTCTTCTTTTGTCCTGGTACAGGTGAACGTGAATGAGCCGGCCCAGCACCAGAGGTGGAAGGTCATGGGTCATCTGGGTTTTCACCACTAATTACGTTATCCTGGGCACTGTTTTCGGTCACACCCACTTGAAAACAATGGAATTCACTTTCACTAACACTTCCATCGCTGTTAGAGCTATCACTTGGGAACAAAAGGCCTCCAGTCCGCCGTGGAGTGAGGTAGTTCTTAATGCGATCAGGGTGAAAATGGACTACCAAGGTGGCATTCCCACAATGCACCACTGAGTCCCAGATTTTTTTCACAGGGTGCACACCCACCACTCAGACCCATTCTCTCTCATGTAGGCCTATCAGCTTTCTCCCGCTTGATTTGAAGCCACTAGAATTTACACATATAAATACGTCAGAAACAGTGGCGCATAAGATGTATATATATATGACCAAAACAGTCAAAGGGCTAATTTTAACCACTTCAGGGTCCAAGGCCAAAATCTGAAGTGGTGCTCCAGTGTCCAAGAAATTTTGAAAAAAAAAAAAATATTTTTTCTATCAGAATTAAAGAGTATATTTTTGTGACGGTAATAAGACAAATTTTTTTTTCTGATCAGTACTTGCTGAGATACAGCAGCGGGAAGTTGACCAAAATGACATGCGTTTGCCTATGATACGCCAATATGGACACTTTGTATTGTGCCAAAACAAAAGCATTCACATTGCTAAACTCACAAATTATGATGTAGTCACTTAGCCTTAATACCATAATCTGTAAGGATTTAATGTTAAGAATTAATCTAAGTCTGCTCGAAATGTCTAGCCATGCTAGGTGCCCTAGTGGCCCCCTCTGTAATTAGTATTTTATAACATGTAAACCACACAGTACCCAAAACCTGTAAACCCCACATTGTAACCCTTATAGAGAATAAACTTGAATTGAATTGAAATGAAATGAATATTAGAACCCAAATGAACTAAAACCAAAATAAAAATGCAGATTTTTATTTTTTTCCACTTTACTCATTTACATTCAAATTCAAATTCTTTACAATATTTAAGAATTTTTTTAAAATTAAGTTTGATAAATTTAGCAAAAAAAAAAAATTATCAAATTCATCACCCACAGTCCAAGCGTATATATATACATTCTTACCGCTAGCGCCCCAAATGTATATATACGTTTAGGTAGTAGGTTGGTAGACAGCAACCACCCAGGGAAGTACTACCGTCCTGCCAGATGACTGTGAAACAGAAACCTGTACCCTCATCAATTCTATGATTCACCTCATCTTTCATAGACCCATCCACTGACACGTCCACTCCCAAATATCTGAATACATTCACCTCCTCCATACTCTCTCCCTCCAATCTGATATCCAATCTTTCATCACCTAATCTTTTTGTTATCCTCATAACCTTACTCTTTCCTGTATTCACTTTTAATTTTCTTCTTTTGCATACCCTACCAAATTCATCCACCAACCTCTGCAACTTCTCTTCAGAATCTCCCAAGAGCACAGTGTCATCAGCAAAGAGCAACTGTGACAACTCCCACTTTATGTGTGATTCTTTATCTTTTAACTCCACACCTCTTGCCAAGACCCTCGCATTTACTTCTCTTACATCCCCATCTATAAATATATTACTTACAAAACTTGTTTACAAGTTTATTGTTAACAAAATGATGAAAATATTAGTGCAGTTATTGTGTTGAATACAACACACCTATACCTCGACAACAACCTAAATTTCAGCACCCATATCCAACACATAACAAAAAAAGTATCCAAAGTGGTGGGGATCCTCTCCAAGATACGATACTACGTACAGCAAACTGCCCTTCTCACACTATACCATTCACTTATATATCCATACCTCACCTATGCTATCTGTGCTTGGGGTTCAACTGCACCAACACACCTAAAGCCAATAATAACCCAACAAAAAGCCGCAGTAAGAATAATCACTAAATCCCATCCCTGACAACACACCCTCCCACTCTTCATAGATATAAACTTGCTCCCTGTTCAGAACATCCACACTTAGTACTGTGCAATCTATATATGCAGGACCCTAAATTCCAATATTAACCTTGACCTAAAATGCTTTCTTGATAGTTGTGACAGGATCCACAGGCATAACACCAGACACAAACATCTCTGACATTCCCCGTGTTCGAAAGACCTAAAATCTGGAACACCCTACCTGAGAACTCTAGAACTGCAGACACATTCATCACTTTCAAAACTACAGTTAGAAAACATCTTATCTCCCTGATCCACCCTGACCACTAACTACATGATAACCACCTGGTGGTTCACAATTACACTCACTCACCCACTGACTATAATCCCAGAAATACTAATCTTAATCTTAAAATAATAAATCCTAACTAGTCATAAGTTTGCCTATGTTACTCAAATATAGACACTTTGTATTGTGCCAAAACAAAAGCATTCACATTGCTTAACTCAAAATTATGATGTAGTCACTTAGCCTTAATACCATAATCTGTAAGGACTTAATGTTAAGTATTAATCTGTCTGCTCGAAATGCCTAGCCATGCTAGGTGCCCTAGTGGCCCCCTCTATAATTAGTATTTTATAATATGTAAACCACACAATACCCAAAACCTGTAAACCCCATATTGTAACCCATATAGAGAATAAACTTGAATTGAATATGGTACAATGGTTCCATAGGGTGCAATGGTGTCATATGGTACAATGGCACCATATGATACAATGGTACAATATAGCAAAATGGCACATGATATATTTTTTTTTTTATTTATTATCACACTGGCCGATTCCCACCAAGGCAGGGTGGCCCGAAAAAGAAAAACTTTCACCATCATTCACTCCATCACTGTCTTGCCAGAAGGGTGTTTTACACTACAGTTTTTAAACTGCAACATTAACACCCCTCCTTCAGAGTGCAGGCACTGTACTTCCCATCTCCAGGACTCAAGTCCGGCCTGCCGGTTTCCCTGAACCCCTTCATAAATGTTACTTTGCTCACACTCCAACAGCACGTCAAGTATTAAAAACCATTTGTCTCCATTCACTCCTATCAAACACGCTCACGCATGCCTGCTGGAAGTCCAAGCCCCTCGCACACAAAACCTCCTTTACCCCCTCCCTCCAACCTTTCCTAGGCCGACCCCTACCCCTCCTTCCTTCCATTACAGACTGATACACTCTTGAAGTTATTCTGTTTCACTCCATTCTCTCTACATGTCCGAACCACCTCAACAACCCTTCCTCAGCCCTCTGGACAACAGTTTTGGTAATCCCGCACCTCCTCCTAACTTCCAAACTACGAATTCTCTGCATTATATTCACACCACACATTGCTCTCAGACATGACATCTCCACTGCCTCCAGCCTTCTCCTCGCTGCAACATTCATCACCCATGCTTCACACCCATATAAGAGCGTTGGTAAAACTATACTCTCATACATTCCCCTCTTTGCCTCCAAGGACAAAGTTCTTTGTCTCCACAGACTCCTAAGTGCACCACTCACCCTTTTCCCCTCATCAATTCTATGATTCACCTCATCTTTCATAGACCCATCCGCTGACACGTCCACTCCCAAATATCTGAATACATTCACCTCCTCCATACTCTCTCCCTCCAATCTGATATCCAATCATTCATCACCTAATCTTTTTGTTATCCTCATAACCTTACTCTTTCCTGTATTCACTTTCAATTTTCTTCTTTTGCACACCCTACCAAATTCATCCACCAATCTCTGCAACTTCTCTTCAGAATCTCCCAAGAGCACAGTGTCATCAGCAAAGAGCAACTGTGACAACTCCCACTCTATGTGTGATTCTTTATCTTTTAACTCCACACCTCTTGCCAAGACCCTCACATTTACTTCTCTTACAACCCCATCTATAAATATATTAAACAACCACGGTGACTTCACACATCCTTGTCTAAGGCCTACTTTTACTGGGAAATAATTTCCCTCTTTCCTACATTCTCTAACTTGAGCCTCACTATCCTCGTAAAAACTCTTCACTGCTTTCAGTAACCTACCTCCTACACCATACACCTGCAACATCTGCCACATTGCCCCCCTATCCACCCTGTCATATGCCTTTTCCAAATCCATAAATGACACAAAGACCTCTTTAGCCTTATCTAAATACTGTTCACTTATATGTTTCACTGTAAACACCTGGTCCACACCCCCCCTACCTTTCCTAAAGCCTCCTTGTTCATCTGCTATCCTATTCTACGTCTTACTCTTAATTCTTTCAATAATAAGTCTACCATACACTTTGCCAGGTGTACTCAACAGACTTATCCCCCTATAATTTTTGCACTCTCTTTTGTCCCCTTTGCCTTTATACAAAGGAACTATGCATGCTCTCTGCCAATCGCTAGGTACCTTACCCTCTTCCATACATTTATTAAATAATTGCACCAACCACTCCAAAACTATATCCCTACCTGCTTTTAACATTTCTATCTTTATCCCATCAATTCCGGCTGCCTTACCCCCTTTCATTTTACCTACTGCCTCACGAACTTCCCCCACACTCACAACTGGCTCTTCCTCACTCCTACAAGATGTTGTTCCTCCTTGCCCTATACACGAAATCACAGCTTCCCTATCTTCATCAACATTTAACAATTCCTCAAAATATTCCCTCCATCTTCCCAATACCTCTAACTCTCCATTTAATAATTCTCTTCTCCTATTTTTAACTGACAAATCCATTTGTTCTCTAGGCTTTCTTAACTTGTTAATCTCACTCCAAAACTTTTTCTTATTTTCAACAAAATTTGTTTATAACATCTCACCCACTCTCTCATTTGCTCTCTTTTTACATTGCTTCACCACTCTCTTAACCTCTCTCTTTTTCTCCATATACTCTTCCCTCCTTGCAGCACTTTTACTGATATAATACAATGGTACCATATAATACAATGGTGCCATATGGTACAATGGCACCATTTGGTACAATGATACCATATGATACAATGGTATCATATGGTGCAATGGTACCTTATGGTACTATATGGTGTAATGGTACCATATGGTACCATATGATGCAATGGTACCATATGGTACATTGTACCATACAGTACAATGATTACTGTTGTATTCAACACAATAAACACTAATATTTTCATTATTATTTTGTTTACAATAGTTGTTTACAACAAAAATATGCAAAAATGTTGTATATTAGTAATGTTCTATTATATATTTACAAGTGTACAGGAACTTGACGTGTTCCTTGAGGTGGATGTCAAAACACTTTGTCTAGGAAACTGCTGAGTCAGTAGCTAGCTTGTGCCGCCACTCACTCAGTCTTGGCTGGTCTCATGCCACCAACACCTATTGACCATATGGTACACGGTATCATATGTTACAGGGTACCTATGGTACATTGTACTACATGGTATAGGGTACCATGCAGTACAGGATAACATATGGTGCAGGGTAACATATGGTGCAGGGTACCATATGGCACAGGGTACCATATGGCACAGGGTACCATATGGTACAGGTTACCATACAGTACAGGACACTATATGGTACAGATACAGGGATATCTATGAAAATAAGTCACCCTGACTTTTTTGGGTTATCCTAAGATTTTATACATATGCTGCTATGTATGATAATCTATGTAATTGTATTTCTGTACACCTGAATAAACTTATTCAAGTGCACATGGCATCATAAGTAAGTTTATTTAGTTATACACAAATAAAGTTACATAGAATACCATACTTAGCAGCATATGTTTGGGGAACCTAGGATAACCCAAAAAAGTCAGACTTATTTCCATTAGGGTCCCTGTACCCTGTACCATATGGTATAATGTATCATATGGTACAATGGTACCATGTGGTACAATGTACCATATAGTACATTGTACCACATGGTACCATTGTACCATATGATACCATTGTATGACATGGCACCATTGTACCATATGGCACAATGGTACCATATGGTTCAAAACCATAGAATTCGACTTCAGCTCCACTTCCATCAGTCTTAGAACTGTAAGTTGTGAAGAGGAGAGTCAGAATTCGCCCAGAGAGAGCGGGGAGTGAGAGCTTCCTTGCTGCCAGGCACTATGAACAAAGCTACTTTGCCGGCGTTCCCACAATGCCATGCGGGCGTCCGGATTTTTTCTATGGTGTGCACACTGACCACCCAGACCCATTCTCTCAGATGTAGGCCTACCAGCCTTCTCGTGCTAAATTTGACGCCACTAGAATTTTGGCGTAGATCTACGGTTTGGACCCTGAACGTAAAGCCGTAGCTCTACGGGATGGACCCTGAAAGGGTTAAGTTAATTTTAAGCCTGCCCATAATGCTCTGCATACAAGGGGCTTTTGGCATGTACACTCAGCTACTATAATCCCTTATACAACTATGTATCACATCCAAATAAAATAAAAAATATTCCACCAATTATTCCTCTTTCCTCTTGTACCCACCCTCCTATAGTCATAAACTTCTGCCCCACATTCTAATACATGTACTGCATTTTTAAAACTATTCTAGCCCTCTTCAACTCTCCCCACTACTCAAACTTGCACTAGCCCACCTTTCTGCCAATTTATTTATTTATTTATTTATTTATTTATTTATTAACAATTTGAGCACACATACAGAGGTACAAAAAAATACAGATAAGAGCAGCATGCCAAAGCCACTTATACTAGGCATAGCATTACGGGCTGGCTTAAAATTAACTTAAGATTAACTAAGCAGTGATGAAATCAGTGATAAAACATTAATGTAAACAGATAACTATAAAGCACAAGTGAGTATTACAAAGACAGGTCATATGGTTGCATGCATTGTTGTACATTCAGTCATATGGAGTATTCTGTTAGGTAGTGTATTTAAAAAATAATAAAGTTAGATTGGGTTTTAGGTTTAACATTTATGTGATATAATTGTGAGAAACATTTAAGATATACAATTTATAATGTTCAGTTATTCAGTATTTATTTGGTTTTGGGTGAGTAAGTGATCTTTGAGAAGAGACTTGAATTTATAAACAGGTAGTGTTTCTTTTATATTTACAGGTAATGAATTCCAGATTTTAGGGCCTTTTATGTGCATTGAGTTTTTGCATAGTGTGAGATGGACATGAGGAACATCAAAGAGTGATCTGTGCCTTGTGTTATGGTCATGTGTTCTGTTGAGGTTGGCAAGGAGATGTTTGAGGGGAGGGTTAATATCAGAGTTAAGTGTTCTATGTATGTAATAGGTGCAGTAATAAGTATGGATGTTTTGTATGGTGAGTAGGTTTAGTGTATTGAATATTGGTGGAGTGTGCTGCCTGTAGTGAGAATTTGTTATCATTCTAACTGCAGCCTTTTGTTGGGTAATTAGTGGTCTGAGATGGTTAATTGTTGTTGAGCCCCATGCACAAATTCCATAGGTGAGATAGGGGTAAATAAGAGAGTGATATAGGGCCAGGAGGGCTGACTGTGGAGCATAGTACCGTATCTTCGATAGTATGCCTACAGTCTTGGAAATTTTCTTAGAAATTTGTTGTATATGTGTATGAAATTTGAGTCTATTATCAAGGTGAATTCCTAAGAATTTTCCCTCTGTTAGCTTTGTGATAGGTGATCCATTTATCATTATGTTAAGAGGGACATCTGTAGCTCTGTTACCAAACTGAATGAAGTAGGTTTTGTCAATGTTTAGTGTAAGTTTGTTAGTCCTCATCCAGGTAGATATTTTCTGTAATTCGGTATTTACAGTATTGGCTAGCGTGATTGGGCTTACATCTCACCCTAACTTCCTCCTCCCTTAGTTTATACACTTTAACCTCTCTCTTACTTGCTGTTGCCATTTTCCTTTTATCCCATCTACTTCTTACTCTAACCATAGCTATAACTAAATAATGATCCGATATATCAGTTGCCCCTCTATAAACATGTACATCCTGAAGCCTACCCATCAACCTTTTATCCACCAATACATAATCTGACAAACTACTTTCATAACATGCTATATCATACCTTGTATACATATCCTCTTCTTCATAAAATATGTATTACTTATTACCAAACCTCTTTGTACACATAGCTCAGTTAAAGGCTCCTCATTTTCATTTACCCCTGGCACCCCAGATTTACCTACTACTCCCTCCACAACATTTTTTACCCACATAAGCATTGATATAACAACACTGTGACTAGCCAAGGAGTTCAACCCACACTTCTTTGGCCTGCCTTATGGTGGGCAAAAACTCATGATGCCTTAATCCATGGAACCACACAATCCTTAAGAGTAGCACATCCAGCAAAACTGGATGTTGTACTCGTTACCCAAGGACATACTTTGATGTGGATAACTAAGCTAATTTCATTCTACTCCCTGTTTGGTGTGCTAGTACAACGAGCAATATTTTATATTATTGTACCCACGAACAAGTGGTATTGATCAATAACAACATTGCAACTAGCCAAGGAGTCGAACCCATACTCAACCCCTGCCAATTTGGATTCAGGAAAAATAAAAGCACTAACGATGCAATCATTTTTATTGACATAAGAAAAGCTTTTGACACAGTAGACCACGGCATCCTACTCCACAAACTTGACCATTATGGTATAAGAGGCCATGCGCTTGCATATTTCAAATCTTACCTTACTAATAGGTATCAGTATGTCACCATTAAAGACACAGCATCAACAACACAGCCACTTGATACTGGAGTTCCGCAGGGAAGTGTCCTTGGTCTCCTGCTCTTCCTCATATACATCAATGATCTTCCAAACATATCTCAACACCTGAACCCCACTCTCTTTGCTGACGACAAGACTTATGTCATCTCTCACCCTAATCTTGCCACCCTCAACACCATTGTTAATGAGGAGCTGATCAAAATATTGACTTGGATGACAGCCAATAAACTTACGCTTAACGCTGACAAAACCTACTACATTATGTTTGGTAGCAGAG
The DNA here is from genome assembly GCF_026875155.1 of Cherax quadricarinatus. NCBI lineage: Eukaryota > Metazoa > Arthropoda > Malacostraca > Decapoda > Parastacidae > Cherax > Cherax quadricarinatus. The sequence goes on from NC_069399.1 coordinate 40,192,065, forward strand.
CAGGAGATGTGCAGATTAACATTAAGAACGACAACACTCTAATTGCCAGGCATAATGAGGGCAAATTCCTAGGCCTATACCTCGACAACAACCTGTACTTCAGCACCCATATCCAACACATTACCAAAAAAGTATCCAAAACGGTTGGGATCTTCTCCAAGATATGATACTACGTGCCGCAAACTGCCCTTCTCACACTATACCATTCACTTATATATCCATACCTCACCTATGCTATCTGTGCTTGGGGTTCAACTGCAGCAACACACCTAAAGCCAATAATAACCCAACAAAAAGCCGCAGTAAGAATAATCACTAAATCCCATCCCTGGCAACACACCCCCCACTCTTCATAGATCTAAACTTACTCCCTGTTCAGTACATCCACTCTTACTACTGTGCAATCTACATCTACAGGACCTTAAATTCCAATATTAGCCTTGACCTAAAACGCTTTCTTGATAGTTGTGACAGAACCCACAGGCACAACACCAGACACAAACATCTCTATGACATTCCCCGTGTCCGACTAAACCTTTACAAAAATTCAATGCATGTCAAAGGCCCTAAAATCTGGAACACCCTACCTGAAAGTTCTAAAACTGCAGACACATTCATCACCTTCAAAACTACCATCAGAAAACATCTTATCTCCCTGATACACCCTGTCAACTAATTATACGAATACCACCTGGTGGTTCACACTTACACTCACTCACCCATTTGACCATAAACAGAAATATCAATCTCAATCTCAAAATAATGAATCTTAACTAGTCATAAGTTGGCCTGTGATACTCCAATACTGAAACTATGTATAGTGCCAAAACAAAAGCATTCACATTGCTAAGCTCACAAACTAGTATTTAGTCACTTAGCCATAATACCAACTTACCTCATAATTTTGTAATATTTTAAACTTAAGATTTAATCTAAGTCTGCCCGAAATGCCTAGCTATGCTAGGTGTTCTAGTGGTACACTCTGTAATTATTATTTTACTACATTTTACACACAATAACCAAATTCTGTAAACTCAGCATTGTAATCCTTATAGAGAATAAACTTTGAATTGAATTGAATTGAATGCTGTTTTGGCCTGCCTCATGGTGGGCGAAAACTCATGATGCCTTAATCCACGGTAGCCACACAATCCTTAACCCTTTCAGGGTCCGTCCCGTAGATCTACGGCTTTACGTTCAGGGTCCAAACCGTAGATCTGCATCAAAATTCTAGTGGCGTCAAATTTAGCACGAGAAGGCTGGTAGGCCTATATCTGAGAGAATGGGTCTGGGTGGTCAGTGTGCACACTATAGAAAAAATATGGACGCCCGCATGGCATTGTGGGAACGCCAGCAAAGTAGCTTTGTTCATCATGCCTTGCGGCAAGGAAGCTCTCACTCCCCACTCACTCTCCAGGCGAATTCTGACTCTCCTCTTCACAACTTACAGTTCTAAGACTGATGGAAGTGGAGCTGAAGAGGAATTCTATGGTTTTGAACCAAATGGTACCATTGTACCATATGGTACAATGGTACCATATGGTACAGTGGTGCCATGTCATACAATGGTATCATATGGTACAATGGTACAATGTGCCATATGGTACATTGTATCATATGGTACATTATACCATATGGTACATTGTACCATATAGTACAGAGTACAGGGACCCTAATGGAAATAAGTCTGTCTGACTTTTTTGGGTTATCCTAGGTACTCCAAACATATGCTGCTAAGTATGATATTCTATGCAACTTTATTTGTGCATACCTAAATAAACTTAGTTACAATGCCACATGCACTTGAGTAAGTTTATTCAGGTGTACACAAATACAGTTACATAGATTATCATACATAGCAGCATATGTATAAAATCCTAGGATAACCCAAAAAAGTCAGGGTGACTTATTTCAATAGGGATCCCTGTATCTGTACCATATGGTGTCCTGTACCATATGGTGTCCTGTACCATATGGTGTCCTGTACCATATGGTACCCTGTACCATATGGTGCCCTGTACCATATGGTACCCTCACTTATGTTATCCTGTACCATATGTTGCTTGTACTGTATGGTACCCTATACCATATAGTACAATGTACCATATGGTACCCTGTAACATATGATACCATGTACCATATGATACCATGTACCATATGGTCAATAGGACATGTTGGTGGCAGGAAACACCATATGGTACCATATGGTACCATGCACCATATGGTGCCCTGTACTATATGGTACCCTGCACCATATGGTACCCTCACTTATGTTATCCTGTACTGTATGGTACCTTATACCATATAGTACAATGTACCATATGGTACCCTGTAACATATGATACCATGTACCATATGGTCAATAGGACATGTTGGTGGCAGGAAACACCAGCCAAGACTTAGTGGCGACGCAAGCTAGCTACTGACTCCGCAGTTTCCAAGATAAAGCACTCTGTCATCCACCTCAAGTAATGTGTCGAGTTCCTGTACATTTGTAAATATATAATAGAACATTACTAAATTACAACATTTTTGCATATTTTTGTTGTAAACAACTATTGTAAACAAAATAAAGATGAAAGTATTAGTGTGTTTATTGAGCTGAATACTACAGTACCATATAGTACCATATGGTACAATGAACCATATGGTATCATTGTACTGTTTGGTATAATGTATATAAAAAAAGGATTACTTGGTGTTCTGGTAGCGGGGAGTAAATGATACGTCTTCGGAGGCTTCTTACTTTATTGTTAAGTCGTGGTGGGTACACAGGCTTGTGTGTTTGTGCCCATGGCCTGGGAGGGCCATCCCACGAGAGAGAGCTACTAGTAGGCCTTCTGTCTTGCTGCTAGGCTGCTGTGTGAGTGAAAGTGAGGCATGGGCAGACAGGCTGGCGTGTCTACCAAGAGGCCTGGCTACAGAGGGCAACACTTGAGTGGCGCGAAATATGAACTAAGCTGGCAGACAGCATGGGCTGTCTGTGCAGACAGTACAGGCTGTCTACATACGCTCGGCCGCCTACCGCGCGTCGTCCCAACTCAACAATACTGGTGGTAAAAGAAACTCAGTCTCTCTCTCATAGGAACAGGGCACAGAACACAAAATAAAAACATATATATACATATGAACATGGAAAAAAAACTTCCTACAGGGAGGGAAGAGAAAGACATGTGGGGTGTGCTAAACATCGTGGTCAAAGGCAGTGAGCGTCGATGGGCATCACTGCATGCCTTCCTGCGTCTGGACAGATATTGCAACACAGGAGACATCGCTGCGGCTGAGCTGTGACGTAACAGGTTACGGCCTCCTCTGGAAAGGTGAAGCAGTCATCGTAGGAGTTGCTGCAGGTTTTCACTCAACCTGGAGCACGATATGCTGGTGCCCTTGAGTGAGGCGTCGACAAAACTCGGCAACTGGGCAGGACTTCTGGCAAGCGACTCAGGAGGACACTTCTCGACTGGTACTGTCACTGGGCTGTCACTGCCGGCGAGCATGGAGCAATTTGTGGAGCGAGTCGTGGCAGAGACGACTGGGCAAAACATCTGGGAGTCGTAACATCATACACCAGACTGCAGTGAGAGAGCTAGCAGGCTGCTCACTGAAGCTTGTGACACGAGGCTGACACAGTGTGTCATTCTCTCGACAGTTGGAGTTATAGCAGTGGTTAGTCTAAGCGTCCCCAGACTTGTTTCTCTACATATAACTGCACTCTGACGGTCTAGAGGTGAAGTGAAACAAATCTTGATGGGAATCGTAGCAGGTATGATTCTGCAGAACATCACGAGCGACGAGCATAAAAGCTTTCTGTACAAGAGGGCTCGGTCACTCGGGGCTGTCTTGACATCAGCTGTCATATGCACTGGTCACACGGGTGACTTAACACAGTGGTGCTACTCAGGTCTGGCTCAGACCTCACTGGACACACGGAAACTTTAAACACCCGCGGTACATGCGGTACAACATGGCTTAAACTAGCAAATGATGCTTTTCTGTGCATACACTAACATGTGAGAACACTGACTGAAAGGAATTAACACACAACATATATCTTCTCTTAGTCTTCTCGACAATACAGTGGACCCCCGCTTAACGATCACCTCCCAATGCGACCAATTATGTAAGTGTATTTATGTAAGTGTGTTTGTACGTGTATGTTTGGGGGTCTGAAATGGTCTAATCTACTTCACAATATTCCTTATGGGAACAAATTCGGTCAGTACTGGCACCTGAACATACTTCTGGAATTAAAAAATATCGTTAACCGGGGGTCTTCTGTATTTTAATAATTACTGAACACTCGATGGTGACATCATGTGATGTCGCGAGGTGACATCAGCAGCACTGTGACATCAGCAGACATCTCGAGGTGACGTCAGGCAGACATCGTGACGTCATGAAGTCGGGCAGCATCGTCGGTGACGTCACTGTGATGCGGGCAGCAGACCACAGCATGTGGCCTGGGACATCTGGTAACTCATGTGGCTTGTAGATACACGTGACGTCGCCCACACCCACGTGGCGTCGTGATCCACGTGGTGTCGTGATCTACGTGGCATGCTGATCCACGTAGCTTCGAGTGGCCTTGGGCACTCGGATATACAGCTCTGGCAATGAATCACACGGAAAACAGCAGAAAACACAGCAGAGCGAGTGGGCAGTGGTGAGTGTATGGTAGACGAGTGAGCATGAGTAGGGCGAGCATGGGCAAGGTGAGGAATGGCCACTTCCTCTCCTCCTCCCCCACCCACAAACACGTGGAGAAGCTCACACTGGACGCAGAAATCACCATGAAACTCACCTCTGGCTTGCTGAAACAGCTGTGCTGAGCTGAACAACAACAGCAACATACAAGTGACGCTGAACATGTGACTTGAGAAACAGCGTGGGACGCTGTAGCTTGGGGTCACTTACAATTCTCGGAGAATTTGGGCAAATTTCGGCTGGATCCTGCTTGTACTTGTGTCTGGGTGCTCAAACGTGCAGACACGACATCAGGATAACTTGTTGAGAGATGGATGCTTGTTGTATGGGATGATGAAGTGAAGATGACTTCATACCTCTTCCTTCCTCTCTCTGGGCAAACAACTGCTGCGACCACCGCTTTCCACCATTTATAAAAAAAAGGATTATTTGGTATTCTGGTTGTGGAGAGTAAATGATACGTCTTCGGAGGCTTCTTACTTTATTGTTAAATCGTGGTGGGTACACAGGCTTGTGTGTTTGTGCCCATGACCCGGGAGGGCCATCCCACGAGAGAGAGCTACTAGTAGGCCTTCTGTCTTGCTGCTAGGCCACTGTGTGAGTGAGAGCGAGGCATGGGCAGACAGGCTGGCGTGCCTACCGAGAGGCCTGGCTACAGAGGGCAACACTTGAGTGGCGCGAAATATGAACTAAGCTGGCAGACAGCATGGGCTGTCTGTGCAGACAGTACAGGCTGTCTACATGTACCATATGGTACCATTGCACCATATGGTACCATTGCACCATATGGTACCATTGTATCATATGATACCATTGTACCAAATGGTGCCATAGTACCATATTCTACGATGTGGTACCATTGTATTATATGGTACCATTGTACCATATGGTGCAATTGTACCATATGATACCATTGCACCCTATGGCACCATTGTACCATATGGTACCATTGTATTCAGCACAATAACCACACGAATATTTTCATCATTTTGTTTTCAATAAACTTGTAAACAAGTTTTGTAAGCAATATAATGATAAACAAGTTAGTGCAGTTATTGTGTTGAATACAATGAGTGTACACTTATACAATATACATTATATTGGTCTCACAGGCCACAAATGTTACTAGAAAAAGAAAAAAATTAGAAAAGTAAAGAAAAAAGTATAAAAAACGTAAAATAAAAAAATGCGATTTTGCGGAAGTCACTGATGTTGCCTCCACCGGGTCATTTTGGGTCAACTTTCCGCCGCTGTATCTCGGTAAGATCAGAAATTTTTTTTTGTTGTTTTATTACCTTCACAAAAATATTATCTTGAATTCTGTAAGAAAAAATAATTTTTTTTTTTTTTTCAAAATTTCTTGTACACTGGGGCACCACTTCAGATTTTGGCCTTGGACCCTGAAAGGGGAGGGGCGAGCCTTTTTTCGGTGAACAAGATATTAAAATTGAAAAATTATGTAAAAAATGTTTTCTTACTGAAAAATAGTGCAAAATTCTGGCAACATTTTGATGTAATCAGCTTGTTTCTATCATATTTCTAAACATGTTTTTCATTAAATGTATTTCTTTAGTTCTGCTGTCAGCAAAAATACATGTTGGCAATTAGAAGTTTTTTTTTTTTCTCCCCAAAATTACGATTTTTATGGTTATTTCATTGTAAATACTCTACATGGCAACTTGTGTGCTGGCTAGTGTGAGGAGAGCATACAGTAAGCCCGTCAGTAGCCAGCAGGCTGTAGAGAAGATAGGAGGAGTGTAGCATGCTGAACGGTGGAGCGCGGCTTCCCAAGAGTTTCACACACACTAAAATAAAAAAAATCTCAGTAACAAGTTATTGACATTCTAATCCATTTTTTTTCGTTACATATTCATTGGATTGTCATGATTTTTGCAGACGTTATTGAGGAATGCTGGTTCTACAAACACCCAGAGAAGACTTGCCATATTGTGAACAGTTTTTTGTTAATGATTTTTTCCTCTTCTAAAACACATCAAAAAAAAAAAAAAACTAATTTCAACATTTTTTTTATGGAATCTACTGACATTATCGCTAAAATGCTCTGGGTCATTATTAACCCAGCCCTTATCTTTCATCTGATGTCAACTAGAGCATTGTTCATCTTCCCAATTTAGTAAAAATTGGAAAGACCTAGGACCCATAAAATTGTGCAAAATTATTTTTTTTTTCTATCTAACTTCAAGGCTAACAGTCAAAACAAACACAGCATATACGTTTTTTTAAGCTGATTAATCCACTGTCAAAATCCCATTGAAATCTCATCAAAAAAAAAAAAAGTTGGTGATTATGCTTGCCCCTCCCTTAACCCTTTGAGGGTTTCGGACATACTAGTACGGCTTACGCGCAGGGGTTTTTGACGTACTAGAACGCATAAATTCTAGTGCTGTCAAATCTCGCGGGAAAAGGATGGTAGGCCTAGATGTGAGAGAATGGGTCTGTGTGGTCGGTGTGCGCAGTACAAAAAAAATCTGGGACCCAGTGGTGCATTGCGGGAATGCCATCTTAGTACACAATGTCCACCATGCCTCGTGGTAAGAAGTTCCTCACTCCTCGGCGAATTGGGACACTTTTGTTCCCCAGTGACAGTTCTAATACAGATGGAAGTGCCAGCAAAGATGTGTTTCAAGGTTTTGGTGAGGTTTTGACCGAAACTAATGACCATAATATCGGTAATAGTGAGGAAAACCCAGACGACCCTCAGCCTTCCACCTCTGGTGCTGGGCCGTCTTGTTCACGTTCAGTTGTACCAGAATCAAAGAGGAAACTCCTATTTTCCCAAATCCCAGACTCAGATGTGAGCATTTGTGATGATAGTGATAGTGATTATGAACTACAAGCTCTTGAAAACAGTTCCAGTAGTGATAGTGAAGTGCAATATTCCCCAGTGAAGCATCAGTATATACGACGATATATGCGCTCTGGTAGTGTGCCATATGCTATTCCAAGGGGAAGGAGTACATCTCGGAGTACATCCCATGGCTATACAACAGGAACAGACAGTGAAAATGATGATGATAGTGTTACAATTGGGATGGAAAATGTGCATGGTGGTGGTAGTGGTGATGACGGCCGTGAGGCACCAGCAATGGGCCATGCTGCCTCCCACGCTGCCACCCATGCCACTGCCTCAGCTGATCTACAACAAAGGCCACCATCCCCCACCCACCCACCACACCAGCCTCCACAACCACAACCTCCACAACCACAACCACAACCTCCACAACCACAACCACAACCTCCACAACCACAACCACCTGTCATTGTCCAGTACCCACCAGCAGACCACACCTGGGATTGGCAGGAAGCTAGCAGTTTTGTTCTAAATGCCCACCAGTTTGATGACGGCCAAAGTGGAATACAGCCATCTTGTACACTTGGGAACAATGCCACTGAACTAGAATGTTTCGAGTTATTCTTTGACGAACCCCTGATCGAAAGTATTGTCATGGAAAGCAACACACACTACGAGTACACCATGGCAAACACAATACTTTCACCAAAATCACATCTACACCAGTGGAAGGAGGCAACTATGGCTGAGATGTATCTTTTCTTAGCCACAATAATGCTTATGCCACATGTGTATAAGCACTAAATGAAATCATACTGGTCAACAGACCGCCTGATTGCAACCCCAGGTTTCAGTGATATAATGCCAGTGAATCGATTTGTGCTAATGTTATGTATGCTTCACTTCTCAGACAAAACCAGGCCTGACAGAAATGACAGGTTATATAAGATTAGGCATGTGTTTGTGTATCTGAAAGAGAAATTCAGTATGTATTTTTATCCCTTCAGGAAGCTTGTAATTGACGAGTCTTTGATTCTGTTCAAAGGAAGACTCTTTCAAGCAGTACATACCAAGCAAGAGGAAATGCTTTGGTATAAAGTTGTTTGTGCTTTGTGATTGTTACAGTGGTCTTGTATTGGATATTATTGTGTACACTGGAAGTTATACATTGCAAAATACCAGGAAATTATTGGGCATCTCTGGTGATGTGGTTAGAAAAATTATAAAACCATACCTTGGTAAGGGGCATATATTATATACTGATAACTGGTACACAAGCCCCTCACTCAGTGATTTTTTGCGAGTGAACATGACAGATATGTGTGGCACAGTGCGTGTTAATCGGAAACGTATGCCCAGGTTTGACGCTGGCACTTGTAGAGGTGAGGTGCAGGCGTTTGCTGCCAATGACATCATGGCATTTCGGTGGCATGACAAATGAGATGTCACACTGTTGTCATCAGTTCACCCTAATGAAATGGCAGACACTGGCAGGCAGCATAGAGAGAGCAATGAACCCATTCTAAAACCTGCAGCTGTGATTGGTTACACCTTCAATATGCATTCAGTGGACAAATGTGACATGCAGATTGGGTTTGCTGATTGTGTTCGCAAGAGTTATAAGTGGTACATAAAACTCTTTTTCCATCTTCTGGATATTTCCATGCTCATTGCTTATAATATGTATAAGATGAGAACCAGAAACAACCACAATACGGCGAATTCTGTTCGTCTGTCATCAGACAAATAGTATTCAAGTACCAAGGAAGAACACCTGCAATAGACCAGCCACCAAATTATCAACAACTACCTTCTCGTCTGAAGCATGGTGATCACTTCCTGGTAAAACTGCCTGCTACTGCTTTGAAGAAAAAGGCTCAGAAGAGGTGTTACGTCTGTGCACATAAAAAAAACACCCACAACAAAGCAGAGACATTCGCTTTGTGTGTGAGGAGTGTAAAACACCACTGTGCATAACACCATGTTTCAAAGACTTCCACAGGCTGCAGAACTTCTAGAAACATTCCCTGTGACTGTATATGTGCATATAAAATATAGAAAAATAGGAGTAAACAACATTTCATATCGTTTGTGTAAATATTTTTTATAAAAAAAACCAATGACAACAGTGTTTATGCCATTATTGTGTAGTATTGAAAAAGAAAAAGCTTACAAAATACTGATCATATTGGTCTCACAGGCCATAAAAGTTACTTGGAAAAAGAAAAATTAAAAAATAATAGAAATTAGTACATAAGAAAGGAAATAAAAGAATACCAGGAGACGGCAGTCGGCGATGTTGCCACATTGTCCCCCTTTTTCATCAACTTCACGCCTCCATATCTCCATAAGTATTGATGGTAAAAAATTTTTGTTTAGCCTATAATATTTAGAAAAAAATAATTTTTTTCATAAGAAAAAATCATTTTTCTTTTGAAATTTGGCTGCCCTGAAAGAGTCCGAGGGACCTGTCGCCCCTCAAAGGGTTAAGAGTACCATTTCCAGCAGCGGATGTTGTATTGCTCCCCAAGAACATAAAATGGTTGGATGACGAGGCTAATTTTCATTCTACTCCCGGGAGTTTACCGGAGAAGCCCGGGGGGAAACCCCCCCGGGGGGGGCCCGGTCGTGAAGGCCCTGATGGATCGAGCCTGATCAACCGGGTTACTGCGGCTGCTGCAATCCAATTACGAGCCACAGCCGCTGGTCGGACCGATTTAGGTGCTTGCCCAATCCCAGCTTAAAGGGACTCCCCGGGGTTTTTGGGAAATCCCCTTATGTGTGCTGGGGGGGCAGTTGAACTTGGGCCCCTGACACATTGTTTGTCTCTAAGGCTAGTGACCCCCCTGCTTTTCTTTGGGGATGTGCATTTGTCTCCCAACTTTTCTTTTCGTTGTAGTGTTTTCCCCGTGTGGAAGTTCGGTACTAGTCCCTTGGATTTTCCGGGTGTATTTTTATTTTTTTATTTATTTTTTTTTTAAAAAATTTGTGCACACAACAGAGGTACAAAAAAAAAAAAAAGGCAGTATGCCAAAGCCACTTATACTATGAACATTACGGGCTGGCTTAAATTAACTTAAGATGAATAAGCAATGATGACATGGTGAAAAATTTTAAAAGTAAACAGATTACTAAAAACCCAAAAGTGAGTATTAAAAAGATATTGGTTGTATGCTTTGTTGTACATTCGTAGAATGAGATTCTTTTAGGTATGTATTTAAAAATAATAAAGTTAGATTGGTTTTTGGGTTTTAAATTAAGTGATATAATTGGAGAAACTTTTAAAGAATAAAATTTAAAAGTCATTATTCATATTTTTTGGTTTTGGGTGGTAAGTGTCTTGAAAAACTTGAATTTATAAAAGGTAGTTTTTTCTTTTATATTTACGGTAATGAGTTCCGTTTTTTGGGTTTTTTTATGTATTGAGTTTTTGATATTGAAGGACACGAGGAAATAAAAGAGGATCGGCCCTTGTGTTAGGTATGTGTTCTTTGGGTTGGAAAGGAGTGTTTGAGGGGGGGTTAATACAGATTTTAAAGGTTTATGTATGAATAGGTCCCCGAAATAAGTATAAATTTTGTATGGGAAATGGTTTTTGTATTGAATATTGGGGGATGTGCTGAATTAGGGAATTTGTTTCATTCTAACTGCGCCTTTTTTGTGGTAATTGGGTCTGAAGGTTTTTGTTGTGACCCCCCAGCCAAATTCCATAGGGAGATGGGGGAAAATAAGAGAGTGAAAGGGGCCGGGGGGCGACGTGGACATAACCGTATCTTCGATAGACCACGTTTGGAAATTTTTTTAAAATTTGTTGTATAGGGTTTATAAAAATTTGATCTTTATCAAGGTGGTTCCTAAAATTTTTCCCTCTTTCTTTGTGATGGGTGACCGTTTATCATTATGTTAAAGGGACACTGTACTCTGTTAAAAAAGAATGAAGTGGGTTTTTGTCATTTTTAGTGAAAGTTTTTTTAGTCCTCATCCAGGTAAAATTTTCGAAATTCTGTATTTACAGTATTGGCTAGCGTACTGGGCTCGGGGGGGAGAAGAATTGTGTCCCCAAAATAGGGGGGGGGTTTGGAAATTGGAAAGCATTTGGAGGTCTTTATGAGGGGAAAAGAAAAGGGGGGGGGCCCAAGGACACTTCCTGGGGGACCCCCAACGAAATTTGGTTGTGCAAAGAGTTTGCCCATTTGCATACACTATGGCTTCTGTGCTGATAATTGAGGTATTGAGGGAGTGCCCTCTTTACCATAGGTGAAAATTTTTACGTGAAAATCGGGTTTAACTGTACAAAGTTTTTCGTAAGTCAATAAAAACCCGGGGGACTTCTTTTTTCTCTATTGCAGTGTAATTTTCTAGCATTGTTTAATAGCATCATATATTTTTTTTTTGGCCTAAACCAAATTGGTAGGGGTTGAGTAGTTTTGGGAAAAAGGGGGGAAATTCCGTTTATGAAAATTTTTTCGAAGTTTTTTGAGAGAGGGTGAAATTTGGATATTGGCCTATATTATTAAACCTTTTTGGGTCTCCCCCTTTGGGGATCGGGGGCCCCTTTGTATTTTGAGTATGGGGGGAAAGGGGGGGATTCAAGGGATTTGTTAAAGAGTTTGCAATGATGGTGATACATTGTGACATTTTTTTTGTATATAAAGGGGGGAAGGGTATTTAAATCCCTCCCTTGTTTTTTTAGCTTGTTGATAAAAAAGGGAGATTCAAGGGTTTAGTGGAGAGAACGTGTGTTCGGTAGTTGCCAGTGAGGAAGTCATTTGGTGGGGTATTGATTTTGGGATTTTTTTGGCAAGGTTTTGCCCTATAGGGAGAAAAGTCTTTGGGTCTGTTTGCTGTTTCTTTTTGGTGGGATTTGGGGGTTATCTGATTTTGCAATTTTATTTCGTATTTCGTGATATTTTTTTTTCCCTAAAATTTCTGATGGGGTTTCCCCGGTTTTTTTTATTCACCTCAAGTTGGAAAATCTTTTTCTCAAATACAATTTTTTTCCCCTTCTTACAGGGGTTAGGATGACGAGAAACGTTTTTTTTGGGTCTCTGGTTATGTGACCCTTTCTTAGTTTTTCATTTTTGGTGTTTGTATTTTTGGATTTGAAAAGTGGGTTTTAAACGGGACTTTCAGTCTCTTAGCTGTATCTGTTTAGTTTTTTTGGGCAGTGCTTGTTATAGAGGTATTGGGTCTTTTTTAGAAAATTATTAATACATCGTAAATTTCTGTATAAAATTTAGCTCGGTCCCAGTAAAATTTCTACTGCTGTTGTAAAGTTATAATGGCTCCTAAATGTGAAGTCGAAGGGATTTATGTGTCTTGGGGTTTTTTCCCAAAATTTTTGTTATAAAAAAGTAGGTAGGGGTCTGGGTATTTCTGAAATTATGCCTGATTTTTTAAAGGGATATGGGTTGGGCCCCAATGTGGTCAAAGGAAACACAGTCTCTGTAACTCTTGAGGTTTTGTTACTTTGGACAACATACAGTTATCATTGTGTTTGTGAATTTAGTAACGTGTGGGTCCCGGTTTGCAGGATTTATTTGAAGTCACCCGAAGTATAAGTGATCTTTTTCATGCGTGCACAGTTAACTACTTCCCAGGGTTTTTACTAAATTGGCTAATGTTTGAGTGGCTCTGTAAATGTTTATCAATGTGAGAGGTTTTTGTGTATTTTGGGTTTGAATTTGGCTATTATATATTCCCCGGTTCATCCCTTGTGCAAGTATTTGTGAACATTTAGTTGGTTGGGGTTATAGGCGTGCCCCCCCCCTTGTTGGTTGGCCCAATTTGTGTATGGGGTGTAAAGGAAGGATAGACATCTGTACTATCAGGGTTTTGCCAGGTTTTAGTTGGTAATATGCATATTGGCATGTAAGGGGGCGGGGTTTTTTGGGGGGGGGGGGGGGGTTATTTTTTGTTGGGTGAGGTCCTTTGTTGTTCTGCATTAAGTAAATTACAGTACTGTTGAATATTTAAGCATTAAATAAGGTTGGTTCAGGACAATGCTTTAATCAAGAATTTGTAGTGAATCTAAGTTAGAAATTAAGTATAAAAAAAAGTAAAGTCTTAAACTAAAAAATAGTACCTGAATTTTTTTAACAAATGTAAAATATGAGCTAAGTATTTTGAATTAATGGCAAAGTTGTGAACTTTTTCAAATTTAGCACCTGAGAAAGCACCTTTATTTTTTTAACAATTGTGTTATAAACAGGGGAGTTATATAAAGCTAAAAATAAAGGAGAAAATATGAGGGGTAAAATTAAAATGGTAAACAAATTAAAAGGACGGGGTCACTATGAAATAAATTGGTTTAGGATAAATTGATTTTTAATATTAAATAAAAATTTAGCCTTTATTTCATATAAAAAATAAAAAAAAATGAGGTGTTGGTATGCTAAAAAAATATTTTTTTACCAAAAAAAAATAATTGGAAAATCACTATTGCAACACAATAAAAAATGACTAAAAAACAATAGTGATAAACAAAAAATTAAAGGACAGGTAAAAAATGAAATTTTTAATTTTGGGTAAATTTACTTGAATTTAAAATTTTTGACAATTTATAGTAGTAAAAAAAGAAGTATAGAGTTTGGAGGATTTCATTAGCTAGTGAGAAAAAAATAAAAATAATAAGTAAAAAAAAAAATAAGTAACTATAGCCCAACGTAAAATTGATTAAAGGGGACTTACTAATCTTTACAAAAATGTCAGCTTTTCTAAGGAAAGGTAAGAAAACGTTTCATTTAGATAGTAATTTTTGTCCTGTTGATGTTTTCCTTTTCTAGTATTTTCCCCTCCGCGTGAAAAACGATGTATTTTTTTTTCCGGGTTTTTTTTCTCAGCCGAACAAAGGTTTTGACGTTTTTTTGTTAACACTCATTTTTGTACACCCTTTTTTCATTGTAATTGCTGATTTTTTAATCCTTCTTTTATCTATGAAGAAGTCGGATCATTTACTGTGTTTACTTCCTTTTTTCCCCAACAAACGGTTTCTTTGATTTTATTTTTTGCACGTACTTTTACGGGCCGATTTTCCACAGCATTTCTTTGCACTGACTTTTTGTTAGTACAGGAATTGTGGATGTTTTTTTAACGCATAGACAAATTTCTTTTTCAGTTTTTTTCGTCTTGGAAATCAAGGTATTCATTTAGTCGGGTGCATTTCTGATTCCCGCCTTTATTGCTTCTTAACCTTCATATTTATTTTTGTTTTTTGCCAGTGTACTGGCATAGCTGCTTTTAAGGGATTTTCTTGGGGCAACACTTTCCCCATGTAATCTTCTCTTTAAGGTTTTGGATCTTATTCTCGGGTTGGTTTTTGGATTCTCGTCGCTCGAGTTTTCTTTGAATCTTTGATTTCATTTTCTTAAACAACGATTAGTCCTTAATTTCAGGAATAACTACCTGAGTTTTCATGGGGAAACCTTTGAAGGAGTGGGTTGGGGGGGGAGTCAGCCATTTTTTTGTTGGTGTTGTTTTTTCCCTGGGTGGGGGCGGAGAGAGGGGTTGATGATACATGGGTCCCCGCTGGGGAGAAAGTTGGTTCTGGGTCCTTGCTGTTATTCTTTTATTACTGGTTTATTCTTTTCGATATCCTTTCATGTTTATGAAGTAATACTTTACAAAGGAGGAGAAGTTGTTTTCCGAGCTTGGGGTTTAAAAGGGTTGTCTGGCGCGGAGGCATGTTTGGGGTTTTTGCGGGCTGTCTTTCCTTAATTTCTAATTTTTTTCAAGATTTGGGGTTCTTCTTAGTATTCTTGGGTATGTTGTGGCTCTGGGGTTTATGTATTTTAACTTTCACTTTTGGGGCCCTCACAAGTTTTTTTTGAGCGATGTTTTTTGAGAGAGAAACTGCAGGATACCGTTGCTGCCCTGCCCGAATAGTATCAATAGTATGCAATATATCTCCCCGCCTGCGTTCCCGGGATACAGGTTCAGGAAATTCAAGCGCTCCCAGTAATTGATGTTTTACTCCGTTATGCGTGCTGTGCAGGTTCTCTGTACATTTTCTAGGTCAGCAATTTCACCTGCCTTGAAAGGTGCTGTTAGTGTGCAGAAAATATTCCAGCCTAGATAGAACAAGCGACCTGAAGAGTGTCATCATGGGCTTGGCCTCCCTAGTTTTGAAGGTTCTCATTATCCATCCTAAATTTTTCTAGCTGCTGCGTTTGATGCAATGTTATGGTCCTTGAGGTGAGATCCCCGACATGATCACCCCAGTCTTTGACAGGGTTTTTTTCACTCAAATTTGTGGCCGGAATTTGTTTTGCACTCTGATGAAGTTTTAATTTCCTCGTGTTTACCATATGGGAGTAATTGAAATTTCTCATCGTTGAACTTCATATTGTTTTCTGCAGCCCATTGAAAGATTTGGTTGATGTCTGCCTGGAGCCTTGCAGTGTCTGCAATGGAAGACACTGTTATGCAGATTCGGGTGTCATCTGCAAAGGAAGACACGATGCTGTGGCTGACATCCTTGTCTATGTCGGATATGAGGATGAGAAACAAGATGGGAGTGAGTACTGTGCCTTGTGGAACAGAGCTTTTCACCGTAGCTGCCTCAGGCTATGGTGAAAAGCTCTGTTCCACAAGGCATACTACTCGCTCCCATCTTTTGGTGTACTAGTACAACGACCAGTATTTTATATTATTGTACTAACGAATAAGTGGTATTGATCAATAACAACACTGCAGTTCCTTGGCTAGTCGCAGTGTTGTTATTGATCAATACCACTTGTTTGCTTGGACTTCCAGCAGGCATGCGTGAGCGTGTTTGATAGGAGTGAATGGAGACAAATGGTTTTTAATACTTGACGTGCTGTTGGAGTGTGAGCAAAGTAACATTTATGAAGGGATTCAGGGAAACCGGCAGGCCGGACTTGAGTCCTGGAGATGGGAAGTACAGTGCCTGCACTCTGAAGGAGGGGTGTTAATGTTGCAGTTTAAAAACTGTAGTGTAAAGCACCCTTCTGGCAAGACAGTGATGGAGTGAATGATGGTGAAAAGTTTTCTTTTCGGGCCACCCTTCCTTGGTGGGAATCGGCCAGTTGTGATAATAAAAAAAAAATAAAAATATATATATATTATATAAAAATATATATAAATATATATATATATAAATAATATATATCACACACACCTACCATCCGACTTACAACCAAGCTTGGTTCCAACCAACCGGTCGTAAGTCGAAATGGACGTAAGTTGAAGAGAAGAAGAAAAACTTCTAGTTCTTATTCTTGTTTATTTCCTCTTATCTCTATTGGGATGTGGAACAGAATTCTTCCTCCGTAAGCCATGCGTGTTGTAAGAGGTGACTAAAATGCCGGGAGCAAGGGGCTAGTAACCTCTTCTCCTGTATATATTACTAAATGTAAAAGGAGAAACTTTCGTTTTTCCTTTTGGGCCACCCCGCCTCGGTTGGATAAAAGCCGGTGTGTTGAAAGATAAAAAATATATATAAAATATATATATAATATATATATATATATATATATATAATATATATATTATATTATTATATATATATATATATATATAATATATATATATATATATATATATATAAAATATATATATATATATATATATAATATAAAACAGTGGAACCCCGGTTTTAACGAATTTTTTTTCATTCCAGTATATGTTCAGGTGCCAGTACTGACCGAATTTTTCCCATAAGGAATATTGTGAAGTAGATTAGTCCATTTCAGACCCCCAAACATACACGTACAAACGCACTTACATAAATACACTTACATAATTGGTCACATTTGGAGGTGATCGTTAAGCGGGGGTCCACTGTGTATATATGTGTGTGTATATATATATATATATATTTTTTTTTTTATTATCACACTGGCCGATTCCCACCAAGGCAGGGTGGCCCGAAAAAGAAAAACTTTCACCATCATTCACTCCATCACTGTCTTGCCAGAAGGGTGCTTTACACTACAGTTTTTAAACTGCAACATTAACACCCCTCCTTCAGAGTGCAGGCACTGTACTTCCCATCTCCAGGACTCAAGTCCGGCCTGCCGTTTTCCCTGAATCCCTTCATAAATGTTACTTTGCTCACACTCCAACAGCACGTCAAGTATTAAAAACCATTTGTCTCCATTCACTCCTATCAAACACCCCTCACGCATGCCTGCTGGAAGTCCAAGCCCCTCGCACACAAAACCCCTTTACCCCCTCCCCCCAACCCCTTCCCTAGGCCGACCCCCCCCCCCCCCTTCCCTTCCATTTTACAACTGATACCCCTTAAAGTCTTTTCTTTTTCGCTCCATTCTATCAAATGTCCAACCCACCCAAAAACCCCTTTCCCTCAGCCCCTGGCAACAGTTTTTGGAATATCACGGAGGGCCCCACTATACGGCAGGTTGGGTTTCCGGCTACCGCCGTAAAGCGGGAAACCGCCGTAAAGTGGAACCCCCCTTTTTTTTTTCCACTTATAAATGCATAAAAACACTAATAAAAATTTTTTAACTAACAAAATTTTTAAGTTAGCATAGAACCAGGCATAAAAAACAATAAAAAAGTACAATACACACATAGTGCATCATTACTTACCTTAAAAATTTTTATCTTAATCTGGGGTGAGACAATATATTTATTGTAAGAAATAAAGTGGGTATGTTGGTAATGCCGGCTACCTTACCGGGCCACCCCCCCCACCTACTTTTTCAAATGATATTTAAGCCCCCAGAGCGAAAAAATTTTATATACATTCATCTTTACTTACCTTAAAATATTTGTAGTTTAATGTGGGGTCAGGAGTAAGTAAATAATAAAACAAAAATGAGAGAGAGAAAGAATGATACATGAGAGGGGACAGGGGCAAAAAGGGTTTTGTAAACAAAACCGGCAACGTAAGTTTTGTAAACAAAAGAAGTGTACACGTTTTTGGTAAAGTTACTTTTTACAGGTTGTCCTACATTGATACGGAAATTAATAAAGAAGAACACTCCCATTCTCATCTAACATCATTTGAGAAGAAATGAAACTCTGGTGAAGGGAAAGGAAATAAATCCACACTGAACTTTTTTTTGGTTATCCTAAGGTTTTCTTACACGTAAGATGTTATAGAATGATAATACTATGTAACAGTATTTAGTGTATACCTGAAATATAACTTACATACATACGAAAGGAATAATTTTCTTACAGTTACCCCCCCCAGTAACACATTTTCTCTTAAGTTAGATTAGAGAAAAATGTGTATTCTTTTGCCCGTCACTTGTACAAGTTATGGGGTGGCTCCCCACATCTTATATTTATGGTATTTATTGCTATTGTGGTTGTATTTATCAATCTTTCTAGTTATGTATCGTGTTTATTTATATAATTTGAAAAAAAATATCAGTGATGGATTAATGAAAATGTGTTATATTAACGTAATATACGACATTTAATGAACGCGGTGAGTATAATATTATTATCAGTTCTAATATGGCGTCACTTGTGCAGTCTTCTGCTACCTACCCACATCTCACATTTATGTTTATTAATTATTCAACTTGTGGGTGTATTATCTTATTTATATGTTATCATCAGTGTTTATTAAATAATTTTG
This sequence comes from Cherax quadricarinatus, assembly GCF_026875155.1. Lineage (NCBI taxonomy): Eukaryota > Metazoa > Arthropoda > Malacostraca > Decapoda > Parastacidae > Cherax > Cherax quadricarinatus. The sequence continues at coordinate 40,211,156 of NC_069399.1, forward strand.
AAAAAATATCATGGATGATTAATGAATTAAATTAAGAATTAATCATTAATAAATTGAATGATTAATTTAAATGACTCGATGATTAATATTATCATTACTAAATGCGCTGGAGACATAAGACACTTACCAATTTTATGTTTACCCTGCATTAGGGCCACACAGTAAATGTAGTTATTTTAATGTACAGGGTATACTTAGAGTATAATTTATCATAGTATATATAAAATATTAAATAACTTTTAAAAACATTGAAATTTTGGAGTTTCCAGACAAAATGGAGGGACTTTAGTCTTACTGAGGCTCAAGGAGAATGTACACAAACAGGGTGGGGGCACGGTAGACCGTATTAGAAAGTCGGTGGTGGTAGCCCTATGAGTGAGTTTTGGTCATAATATGAAATGTCCGTATTTGCGGACGCCGTAAATAGAAACGCCGTAAAGCGGGGCCATCCTGTATGTGTGTAAGTATGTAGTGTAATATATTAATTTTATTTTTATTATCACTACCGGCCTTTTCCTCACCAAGGCGAGTGTGGCCCGAAAAAGAAAACATTCACCATCAATTCCACTCCAACACTTTCTTGACCAGAAGGGTGCATTACACTACAGTTTTTTAAACTGCAACATTAACACCCCTCCATCAATTGCAGTCACTGTACTTCCCATCCTTCCAGGACTCAAAGTGCCGTCCTGGCCGTTTTTTTCCCTGAATCCCCTTCATAAGAATGTTATCTTTTGCTCACAACTTCCAACACACGTCAAGTATTAAAAACCAGTTTTGTCCGTCCATTCACGTTCCTATCAAACACCTCACAGAGCATGCCTGCTGGAAGGACTCCAAGCCCCCCTCGCACGACAAAACCTCCTTTACCCCCTCCCTCCAACCCTTCCTATGCCGACCCCTACCCCGCCTTCCTTCCACTACAGACTGATACACTCTTGAAGTCATTCTGTTCGCTCCATTCTCTCTAACATGTCGCGAACACCTCAACAAACCTTCCTCACCCTCTGACAACAGTTTTTTGGTAATCCCGCACCTCCCTCCTAACTTCCAAACTAACGAATTCTCTGCATTATATTCACACCACCATTGCCCCTCAGACCTACAATCTCCACAGCTCTCCAGCCTACTCCTCGCTGCAACATTCATCACTCCACGCGATTCACACCCATATAAGAGCGTTGGAACAACTATATTCCATACATTCCCCTGCTTTGCCTCCAAGGACAAAGATTCTTTGTCTCCACAGACTCCTAAGTGCACCACTCCACCTCTTTTTCCCCATCAATTTCTAATGATTCACCTCATCTTCATAGACCCTTCCGCTGACAACGTCCACTCCCAAAGAATCTGAAATAACTTCACGCTCCTCCATACTCTCTATTCTCCCTCCAATCTGATATTCAATCTTTCATCACCTAATCTCTTTGGATTATCCCTCATAACCATAGCTCTTTCCTGTATTCACCTTTATTTTTCTTCTGTTTGCACACCCTACCAAATTCAATGCCACCAATCCTCTGCAACTTCTCTTCAGAATTCCTCCAAGAGCACAGTGTCAATCACAAAAAGCAAGCAGCTGTGACAACTCCCACTTTGTGTGTGATTCTTTATCTTTTAACTCCACGCCTCTTGCCAAGACGCTCTCGCATTTACTTCTCTTACCAGACCCATCTATAATATATTAAACAACCACGGGTGATCATCACACTCCTTGTCTAAGCTACTTTTACTGGGAAAAAATTTCCCACATACCAACATACTCTAACTTGAGCCACACTATCCTCGTAAAAACTCATCCTGCTTTCAGTAACCTACTCCTACAACACCATACATTAGGCAACATCTGCCCACATTGCCCCCCCAATCCACCCTGTCATACGCCTTTTCCCAAATCCATAAATCCACAAAACCCTCTTTTAGGCCTATCCCCTAAATACTGTATCACTTATATGTTTCACTGTAAAGCACCTGGTCCACACACCCCCTACCTCCTAAAGCCTCCTTGATCATCTGCTTATCCTATTCGCCGTCTTACTCTTAATTCTTTCAATTATAACTTTACCATACACTTTAACCAGGTACACTCAACAGACTTATCCCCCTATTAATTTGCTCTCTCATTTTATCCCCTGTTGCCTTTATAACAACGGAACTATGCATGCCTCTCTGCCAATCCCTAGGTACCTTAATTACCCTCTTTCCATACATTAATAAATAATTGCACCAACCACTTTCCAAAACTATATCCCCAACGCTGCTTTTAAACATTTCTATCTTTATCCCATCAATCCCGGCTGCCATATTACCCCCCTTTCATGTTTTAACCTACAGCCACACGAACTTCCCCCATCACTCACAACTTTCTCTTCCTCACTCCTACAAGAATTTTATACCCCTTGCCCTATACACGAAATCACAGCTTCCACTATCTTCATCAACATTTAACAATTCCTCAATAATATTCCTTCCATCTACCCAATAACTCTAACTCTCCATTTAATAACTCTCGCTCTCCTATATTTAACTGACCAATCCCCATTTTGTTCTCTAGGCTTGTCTTAACTTGATTAAACTCACTCCAAAACCTTTTTCTTAGTTTTTCAACAAAATTTGTTGATAACATCTCACCCACTCTCTTCATGTTGCTCTCTTTTTACATAAGTATATATATAATATATATATTATTATATATTATAATATATATATATATATAATATATATAAATATAAAGTATAAATATATATATGCAAGGAATCGCGATAAGCATACGAAATACAGTGGACCCCCGCAGTAACATCAGCTCCCAACTCGAGCAGCCAATTTATTTAAGTGTAATTTTTGTAGTGCTATTGTAGGTGTATATTTGGGGGTCTGAAACAGACAAAATCTAATTCACAATATCTCTTAGGGAAGCAAATTCGGTCTATAACGGCACCCAAACATACTTCTGGATTGATAATATATCGTTAAAAAAATCCGGGGGTCCACTGAATAACACAAACAAACAACTGATCTGCCTGGCTGAAGGAGACTCTAACCAACGAACCTTAGGACAAAAACGCAGTGCTTTACCAATCTACTCACACTGGACAATACCTTTGTGTTGTATCATTGTTGCTCCACTTTTAGATCCAAGGCACCATCTTTCAGGTGAGAAGTCTTACAGCTTTTCACTCATTCCCCAGCATCATCACCTTACTAGTAGATTTGAACAAAGCAAGTGAATTCGCAAGAGCAAGCGAAATATACACAAACAGCTGTATCTCCTTGCTGAAGGAAGACACGAACCCACGAACCTTATGACAAAGAACTCAGTGCTTTACCAATCTACCCCACACAGGACAATACCTTGGCGTGTAGCAAGCGGCTACGCGTTTGAATACAAGGCAGCCAGCTTTCAGGGATAAGGCTTGTCAGCTTTTTCATCTCATCCTCAGCAGGCATCATATAAATATATATACAGTGGACCCCCGCTTAAATAACGATCGACAACCCAATGCGACCAATTATGTAAGTGTAATTTATTTAAGGTGCATTGTAACATGTATGTTTGGGGGTCTGAAATTGAACTAATCTACTTTCACACTATTCCAATGGAAAGCAAATTCGGTCAGTACTTGGCACCTGAACATACTTTCTGGAATGAAAAATATCGTTAACACCGGGGGTTCCACTTTATAATATACATATATATATATAATATATATATAGATATATAGAAATATAAAAATATATAAATATATTTATATAATATCAAGGGAGGTACTTACTGTCCAGCCAAGTGGAGTAAAAAACAAAAGCCTGTAATTGTTTTTACAGTTAATGTAGATTGCTGGTTACCATTTTTCTGTCTCATAAAACATTGCAAGTTTTCAGGTACAAAACAACCCATCTTAACTACTTCTACTTACACTTGGGTCACACAAAGCACATACATGTATCAAACATATATATACACACCCCACTGGATTTTCCTTCCATTTTTTCTTACTAGTTCTCTTGTCTTGTTTCATTTCCTCTTACCTCCATGGGGAATTGGAACAGAATTCTTCCTCCGTAAACCATGCGGTGTTTTAAGAGGCGACTAAAATGCCAGGAGCAAGGGTCTAGTAACCACCCCTTCTCCTGTTATATTTCTAAATTTAAAAGGAGACGCTTTGTTTTTCCTTTGGGCTACCCCCCCGCCTTGTGGGACACGACCGGTGTGTTGTAAGAAATAAAGATATATATATATATATAAATATATATATATATATATATATATATATATATATAATAAATATATAATATATTATATATTTTTATTATCACACCGGCCGATTCCCACCAAGGCAGTGGTGGCCCGAACAAGAAAAACTTTCACCATCATTCACTTCGTCCATTCACTGTCTTGCCAGAAGGGTGCTTACACTACAGTTTTTTAACTGCAAACATTAACACCCCTCCATGTCAAGTGCAGGCACTGTACTTCCCATTCTCCAAGACCAAGTCCTCCTGCCGGTTTCCTCCCTAATCCCTTCATAAATGTTACTTTGCTTCTACACCTCCAACAGTCACTGTCAAGTATTAAAAACCATTTGTTCTCCATTCACTCCTATCAAACACGCTCACTCATGTCCTGCTGGAAGTCCCAATCCCCTCGCACGACAAAACCTCACCTTTACCCCCCTCCCACCAACCCTTCCTATGCCGAGCCCCAACCCCAGCCTTCCTACCACTACATACTGATACACTCTTGAAGCATTCTGTTTCGCTCCATTCTCTCTGACATGTCCGAAACACCACATCAACAGAAAAACCCGTCTCAGGCCCACTGGACAACAGTTTTTGGTAATCCCGCACCTCCTCCTAACTTACATCCAAAAATACGAATTCTCTGCATTATAATCAACACCCCAGGCATTTCCCTCCAGATATGACATCTCCCACTGCCTCCAGCCTTCTCCTCGCTGTGCAACTTTCATCACCCACCTCACACCCTATAAGACGTAGTACACTATACTCTCATACCTTCCCCTCTTTGCCTCCAATGGACAAAGTTTTCTTGACTCCACAACTCCTAAGTGCACCACTCACCTTTTTCCCTCAACAAATTTAATACTAATTTTTCCACCTCATCTTTCATAGACCCATCCGCAGACACGTCCACTCCCCAAATATCTGAATACGTACAACCTCCTCCATACTCTCTCCCTCCCAATCAGATATTCCATCATTCATTCACCTTCATCTTTTTAGTTATCCTCATAACCATACACTTTCCTGTATTCACCTTTAATTTTCTTCTTTTGGCACACCCTAACCAAATTCATCCACCAATCTCTGCAACTGTCTCATCAGAAATCACCCAAGATCACCGTGTCTATAGCAAAGAGCAGTCTGTGGACAACTGCCCACTTTGTGTGTGATTCCTTTATCTTTTTAACTCCACGGCCTCTTGCCAAGACCCTCGCTTTACCTTCTCTTACAACCCCATCTATAAATAAATTAAACAACCACGTGACATCACACATCCTGTCTAAGGCCATAACTTTAACTGGGAAAAAAAATTTCCCTCTTTCCTAACATACTCTAACTGAGCCTCACTATCCACGTAAAAAAAAAACTCTTCACTGCTTTTCCAGTAACCTACCCTCCTACACCATACACTTTGCTACATCTGCACATTGCCCCCCTACCACCAGTCATAAAAAGCCATTTCCAAATCCCATAAATGCCACAAATACCTCTTTTAAGCCTTATCTAAATACTGTTCACCTTATAAGTTTCACTGATAAACACCTGGTCCCCAACACCCCTACCTTTCCTAAATCCTCCTTGTTTCATCTGCTAACCTATTCGTCTCGTCTTCTCTTAGAATCTTTCAATTATAACTCTAAACCATACACTTTACCATGTACACATCAACAGATTATCCCTCCTTATATTTTGCACTCCTTTTAATCATCAGAAGTAGCGTGACTGTCACGTGCCTCGTTGTCCCCAGGTTTTTTTCTCTTGGTTTTCACACACGGTCCGCATCTTACGAGCTAGAACTTTACTATTTTGTGTCATCAATCCTTATCATACGATACATCCCCTAGATCGCCCTGGAACCATTCTTGGGCGGAAAACATTATATACTGATTTCAAAAAATGAGAATTAGTGTGCATTACCTAGCAAGTTTACTGCCATAGGGGAATCATAGGCCTGTTTCCCCGTGGTGAAAAAAATAATAATAATGAACTTTGTGTCAGAGAAAGAAAAGTCCCCCTGCCAGCATTGAGTAAACATATGTATAGTGAATAACTAACAGTGGCTCCCTAGTATATAGATGATAAAGGCTAAAGTGTCATTTTAAAACAGGTGAATTTGTAAATGAAGTTGGGAAATAAGGCCTTATAGAGGCAGGTTCCATAATTCGCCAGAAACTTACACAGGTCCATCTGTTTTTTTAATAATCTTCCTGGCTTGCTAGTGTACTCGGCTTATAATCTAGTGATACCAGTGAATAAGCAGAATACAGTGTTTTGAAGTAGCAACAACCAGTATTATAATGGTACATATGAGTGGAGTGACTTTCATTAGTTTCTTTTTCTTGAAATACCAGACGTTACAGTGAATTTCATAAAACCTGTAGTTACCATCGTCCGCAATATAACACAACTAGAACAATTATTACTCTACAGAAAAAGCGTCCTTCCTCCAAAATTTGCACCAGTCAACTATAGTGGATAATGATAGCATTTATTGTGGTGATGAGACTGGAAAAAACAAAAATAGAAAAGCCAGATACAGCGATTATAAACAAAGATGTCGACTGTACGACATGTAGGAGCTGGCCAGATATCACCCCGGCTCTTCAAGTGTCTCGGCAGTTTATACTTTGTATCAGTCAAATCACATATTACTCGGGTGCTAATTTCGTCAGTAGATCCTTCATTGTGTTAGCACAAATCACTGACCAGTATGTTGTAAATAAATAAGTGACCCACTGATCAGAGCAGATCGACTGGTCCGAACCCTTGTGACTGGTTCGCCGAACCCTTTGACTGGGTCCAACCCGGAACTAGGTTTTTCAAACAGTTTTCTTATGGAACAATAAACCAGACAGTAAAGCGTATGGGTTTTGTAGGCGCCCTTATAAACACAAACAATTAAAATCAGGAAAACGTGATGGTACGCTGTCCAATATACAAAAAGAGTAGAAAAAAAAAGAAACAGAAAGTACAAATAGCTATAGCCTTCATTTAAGGTTATTAATATAAATTGCAAGAGGTTGCTAGTAAATTGCGTAAATCAACCAATCACATCATTATGAAAGTGTGTTATCTGGTGGTCAGTCAAACAAACGTTCTTCCCCACATGGAAAATTGTCATTGTTTGTGGAAATTGGAGTCCACGCTAACTTGTGCAGATATCCCAGAACTATCTACAAGCAGTATTAAAACAGAGAAGTGTTTTTGGTATGCCCAAATAGGAAAATCTGTGGACTAAAATCACAAGGGTATTTAAAAGAGGACAAAATCAAAGCTGCATATCATAGAAAACCTGGAAGCTTTCTACAACAGATGGGAACAATAAAAAGTCTGTGGGCTAATGGTACGAGCCCTTGATACTTGGCATGTAAGTTTTCACAAACTGTAAGGCTGAGGTGATGTCCTGGTAGTCAGTAAATGTGGGTGCTGATAGTGGCTGACCCCTGGAGACTCGTAATGTTGAAGCTGGAGGTGCTTTCCCTGGGAGACAAGAAATGGTGAAGCTGGAGATAACTGTCCAGGGAGACAGTAAATGTGAAGCAGGAGATTTTGTTCCAGGTATTCGGGATTATACGCAGGAAGGAATACATATAAATGACCTACATAGAGGACAGGACCATAGTAGGGAAACAATTGTAGTCAAAGATAAGATAAAACCAATATTGCCAAACCTAGAAATAACACCGCAGGATATAGCAAACAAGAGGACTTCGCATAGCAATAGTGAGGATAAATTACCAAAAACAACTGGTGGGAGCTCTCATTGTTGGTGCTAGGGAGATAGGAATTAAGACAGGTAAACATGCAGCTCACCAACATGGAATACAGACACAGAAACCCAGGCAAACGGAAACCAAGGCCTGTGCACATACTATGCACTTGGTATCTGCTAGCATGGGAAATCTGGAAAAACAGATGGGACATGCAACTATGACCACCCTAGAAAATGCATGTCCCATATACCACAGTAAAATGCAAACTCCCTTCCTGTAAAGCTTTTTCACCCTGAAATGTGTACCTCTTCAGTATAATCAGGAAAGACTGTGCTATAACATAATTGCCAGGCATACCATCTAAAGGGGAACAAAAAGATACCAAACAATCCAGGCCATGGGAACAACCTGGGTAGCCACAGCCACCAAGAGGGAGAGGTTTTTTTTAGGTGCCCAGGAAGGAAAAAAAACTGGCAGAAATGGCAGAAATCGTTACAACCAAATCCAGTCATTCCTGTAGAGGAAAACCACAGTCCGATGGCCTGCCACTCCAAACCAACAGATACAGAATACTAATGCCGGAAAAAAAATCCCCCCCCAGTACCAACTATACCACCAGTCCGATAACATTCTTCATTGCAAATATACCAGGGTCTAAGCCAGCAACAAAACAACAAAATAACCTTTCATCCGTGACTGCTTGCAGAAGGGCAAAGGCGATGTTCGCGGCTTTTCACTGAGACCCACATAAAGGATCACTGGACAACGAAATAGGATCCCATGTTACAACCTATCAGATGTGACAGAGTGAACAGGCAAAAGGGGGGTGGCCTGTATAACATTGCAGAGTCACTTGTTTGCACAGAAGAACTGCTTAATGCCTCAATGACGTAGTGGAATTTTTAGCAAGTAAAGGTCGAAAAAGAACACAAACCTATTCATTGTGGTAGTCTAACAAGCCTCCTGATGCAACTTCCCCAGCAATTCCAGGAAACAGCTGTTAAAATTGACACACTGTCTGGGAAAAATCTTTCCAGCTCCTGCACCAAACATCTTGCTCCTGGGGGATTTCCAACTTAAAGGCACCTAAAATGGAGGAATATAGCAAATAATAATTGTTGCGAGAGATAACACCCGGAGGCAGCTCTGATGAAAACACACACTCACGACACGAAGCCTTTTTTAAAATCTCTGCACAAAATTCAATTTAAACCAGCAAATAATAGAGGGCCTACTAGACTGGAAGAATACACTAACCCATATTCACTAACAATGATGATCTGATTAAGATAATGTCACCATATCAAAAACACTATACTCATATCACAACATAATAGAGGTTCAGACAAGTATGCGTGGAGCCCCAGACCGACAAAATGAGAACAAGTCACGAGGGAGGCGATTCACCAAATGCAACTTCATTAACAAAAACATAAAGTTGGGACCAATTAAACCAAGTCCTAACCGATATAAGCTGGAAGATATACTAAGCAACAGCAGACCCAAACATATGCCTGAGAACAGATTAACTCGGTGGCAACATCAATTATGCACAAGGCATATTCCTCTAAGAAAAAGGAGGAGTAAGATGTAAAATAGAAAGAGACATGCGCTTCCCCTATACAGGGCGACTTGAAAAGAATTAACAGAGCGGCTAAAAGAGGTCAATATAACTGAAATGGGCTCAGGGAGACACAGGTCAGAGAAATAGCAAGCTCATCGAACTTAAGCTGTCCCGCAGGGTCAGGATCCTAGACCAGTGCTGTTTCGGATATTTGTGAACGACATGACGGAAGAATAGACTCTAGGTGTCCTGTTTGCAGATGACGTGAAGTTGTGAGAAGAATTCACTCTGTAATATCGAAAGACCATGCAGAACTACAAAAGGGATCTGGACAGGCTGCAGACCTGGTCGCACAATTGGCTCCTGGTAGTTCAAAGCCCACCAAGTGCAAAGTCATTAGATTGGGTCAGGGCAAAGAAGGCCAGCAGACGGAGTACAGTCTAAGGGGGTCATAGACTCCAAACCTCACTCAAGGAAAAAGATCTAGGGTTAGTATAACACCAGGCACATCTCCTGAAGCGCACATCAACCAAATAAACCACTGCTGGCAAGCATAAGTGGCGCCTAGCAAACCTCAGAACAGCATTCCGACTCTTAATAAGGAATCGTTCCAAGGACCTCATTATCAAACCGTGTACATTAGGCCCATATTTGGAGTATGCTGCCCAGTTATGGAACCCACTCCTTCCAAGCACGGTGAATAAACTAGAGAAAGTGGCAAAGTGTTTTGCCAAACAAAGACTAGTCCCATAGCTAAGAGGTAAGTCCTACGGGAGAGGTTAAGAAGGAAAATCAACCTGATGACACTGGAGGACAGGAGAGAAAGGGGGACATGATAACGACTACAAAATACAGAGAGGAATTGACAATGCTGGACAAAGACAAGGGATGTTCCAGGATTGGGACACAGTAACAGAACAAGGGACACAGTTGGAAATCTGAAGACACAGATGAATCACAGGATGTTAGGAAGTATTTCTTCCGCAGCGCACAGAGTATCAGTAAGTGGAATAGTTTGGGAAGCCGATGTAGTGGAGGCAGATCCATACATAGCTTTTAAAGCCGAGGTACGATTAAAGCTCACGGGCTCAGTGTAAGAGTGACCTAGTAGCGATCAGTGAAGAGGCGGGGCCAGGAGCTCGGACTCGACCCAGCCCCGCAACCTCACCTAGGTGAGTACAACTAGGCGAGTAAACACGCACACACCCACACACACTCTCACCCACACATCACACACACAACTCCTCCTCACGAAAAAGAGGCACTAAACTACAGACCAGTGTCCACTGACCTGTATAGAAGAAATGGCAATGGAGAAAGAATTATCATGAGAGAGTGGTTGGAGTACCAGGAATGAATAAGATTTATAGAGCGATAACCGGGCACGTATTCAGGGAAGGCAAATCCTGTGTCACAAACCTCGGGAGGTTCAAATGACAAAGTTGACAGAAGTTGTGACACAAGAGAGAAGGGGTGGGTTGATAGCATTTTTCTTGGACTGGCAGAGAAAGCTTCGACACAGTTCCTCACAAGAGACTAGTGCAGAAACTAGAGGATCAGAGGCTGTATAACAGGAAGGGCACTGCGTGGAATCAGAGAATACATGACAGTGATGCAACACTAGTCATGGTGGCGGGATGAGGTATGACAGTGGGCACACTGTAATGAGCAGGGTCCCACAGGGGTGCGGTCCTAGGACCAGTGCTATTTCTGGTATAATTTGAATGACGATGATAGAAGGGACGGACTCAGAGGTGTCCTGTTTTGCTGACGATGTGAGGTAATGAGGAAATTAAATCAGATGAGGACCAGGGCGGACTTCAACAGACTTGGACAGGCCTGACACACGTGTGTCCACAACTGCTTCTTTGAATTTCAACCTGCAAAGTGCTAAGTCATGGAAGATCGGAGAAGGCAAGAAGACCGCAGACAGAGTATATACTAGGGTGGCCAAGGACTGTACAAACCTCTCTCAAGTATGAAGATCTTGGGGTGACCATAACACCGAGCATGTCTCCCGGAGGCACACATCAAAACCAGATAACTGCTGCAAGCATACGGGTGCCTGGCAAACCAGAGAAGTAGCATTCGAAACCTTAGTAAGTAATCGTTCAAGACACAGTACACTGTGTACATTCAGACCCATACTGGAGTATGCAAGCTCCAGATTTTGGAACCCTCACCTTGGGCAAACACAATGTGAAGGTTTACTCAGCCCTGGTAACGAACTTCAGATAGTATTACCAAAGCTGGCTCCTCCTCATGAAACTTGAATGAAATATAGAAAAAGAAATACTAATGTCACATAGATACACACTTTAATTATTTATTAAGCAAACATAAAACGAATAAAACAGAAAGGAAGATCCTATTTGAAAGAAAAATTGAAAAATGAAATGGAATAAATAACATTTGAAACTCCAACGCTAATATATAGATATTGTGGTGGTCAGTGTGTTGGTGACACTGCGGGTTGTTTGAAATCGTAGCAATTGCTGAAGATGTGTGTCCCGCAGGTGTTGGTTTACAACCCACCGGTTTGCGTTCTTCACAGTAAAGCCGTGAGTATTCTTCTAACCCGATGAAGGAAATGCAGGTTCTTTACTGTGCAATTATGAGGGTTTACGTCCGCAAGTTCATACAGGTGCACAGGTAATTAAATCCAAGAAGGGGAAGTCTCAGGACGTTAGTCCATCTCCATCAATTCTACTCTTTGAATGGCAAGGTTGACCCTCTGTCAGCCAAGCTGGAAAGATAACATGTTACCCAAGGTAGTGCTGGGAGCTGTGAGCCTAGTGATGACTGTTTGGGACGTAGCGCCCACACGTCACCTTTTCGGATGGGTAGGGAATGAGGAGGGGAAGGGATAGCGGAGCTAGACTGACCCACCCTAACAAGCAGGCCGGCAAGTCAAACTATTGTTACTATATACTCCATCTCTACTCTCCTATCTTATTGAACTTTCCCCTGCACACTCCCCATACCAATGACTTATTAGTCAAGGAGTATAAGAAGAATAAGTCGAGGAAAAAGTTCAAACATGTGAAGTCGCGAAAGGCACAAATCTTTTACTGACTGTTCCACGACTTAACCATCACGTAGAAATACTTGGTGATGAACATGATATACACAATATGAACTTAAAAGCCTGGAGTGCCAATGTCCACCCCTCAAGAGGCGACTGTTGGTTCCCTTAAAAGTATTCTAGTTATATCAACGGTTTGTGGTCCGTTTGTCTAAAAATTAATTCTTTTTCCCAGCAATATAAATTTAAGTTTGGAGATACCCCACCAGGCTAAACATTCCTTTTCTATTGTGGAATATCGCTCGTTGTCTGCGGGGAATAGTTTCCGGCTTAGAAAGCATACAAGGGAAGGGAGTACCAACATGGTATTGTAGTAACACTTGCAACCTAAGCGCAGTATTTGAGGCATCAGATCTTAAACTAAACGTTTTATTAATATACTGGAATCTTAATGTTATATGGCTTTTGAAAAGATACTTTCAATCTCATTAAACTTTTCCCGACTAAGTCCGGGAAAGTTCAAGAAGGTTTCCTTCCACAAAATTTTTAAAGGAAACGGACAAGAGCCTGTAAGATCAGGAATTTTCGGGACAAACCGTGCATAAAAATTTACCATAACCAAGAAAGCTACGCATGAGCTCTTGGTTACGGTGGAATTTAAATTCTAATATAGCTTTGCTCTTACTGGGAGAGGTCTGCAGAGAGGTTATTAGAAAGTATCATCCAAGTAATATCAATCTTGTATAATTCCCACGTAAGCATTTCTTCAGCTTGGCAGTGAGGCCTGTGAGCGAAACCTACGCAAAACTGATGTAAGGAATTGTTTGGATATGTTCTCCCCACGTGGATGTCATTACGTAAATGATTATCAAAATAAACTGAAACATTTGGCATATAAACCCATAAACCCTCTCATCAGTCACATGTTAGGTAGCACAGGCAGTTACCAAACCGAAGGGCAACAAGTTCAATATTTCATCATCCTTAGGTGTGTAGTGAAAAGCGTTGTACTGCTTTAGTAAGAAGTATCTAACATTACTTGATGAATGCCTGCGCAATATCAATCTCTGAGAAAGAAGGAAGAGTCATAAAATTTGTGTAAATCGCTATCAGTTAAGGGCCATAGGCTCCATCCCACCGAGTTACTAGAATTAAGAGCCTCTAAGGTCAGTAGCAATCTATAAGAATTATCCACCTTCTTCACCATGACTTACTGGTGAGCAATGTGTCAGATTCTGAAGGTTCAATGATCTTAGTTTTAATAATTTGTCTACCTTCGGTCAAATGCATCCCAAAGTATGAACTGGAACTGGAATAATTTCCGTTTGATAGGATTGTCCGTCACTAAGTCAATCTTATTGGACTAACCGGTGGTAATAACAGTAAATACCCTGAAAAGTTACTCACTCATTGAGAAGAAGTACAAGTCTCTTATGGTTATCCAAAGATCATTAATAATAATGTTTGGATGCGCCCCGAGTGTTCAAGAGTCCAACAAGTCCATGAATTATCTTCATCATAGTCTAAGTTATAGAGGTGTCAATACACACCTTTACAGTTCTTCAGTTGTCTTATCCAAGTTCGTGTGGAAAAGACTAAGTTCAAAGTTATTTAAGGCATTTAACCGAATTTTCTTCGGTAATATTTCTTAATGATGTAATAAGATTAAAGCTTGGGTTTCCCCTTGACTTCACTGAGGTAGTCAACTTTCCTACACAGAATTTTTAATACATTAATCTGGACCTATCCATGCTACTAAAATTTATTTGACTTGATAGGGCAAAAGTACCAGGACTTCACCCCTACATAAAACTTCTCCTCTGACCCTTTTGGAATCAAAATAGGTTTGTACCTGGACCATTGACAAGTGTAGTTTTTTCGAAACTATTACCAGAGTCTCCTCAATTTTGTATCTAAAGTCCAAGGATAAACTGGTAAGAAGACTTGAACCTCAGCATTTACCTGTCTACCATAAAAGAAGTTCAAAAGGTGAAAACCCCAGTGAGTCACTGGGAACTCCCCTCATGGCAAACAAGCACAGGGTTGGCCGATTCCACCAAGGCATGGTTCCCGACAAAATGAAAACTTTCATTCACCATAATTCACTCCATCACTGTCTTGCCAGAAGGGTGCTTTACACTACATTTTTAAACTCAACATTAACACCCCCCTTGCAGAGTGCATGCACTGTACATCCCATCTCCAGGGACTCAAGTCCGGTCCATGCCTTTTCCCTTAACCCTCATAAATGTAACTTTGGCTGCACACTCCAACAGCACTTCAAGTATTAAAAAACCATTTTCTCCATTCACTCCTATCAAACACCCTCACCATGCATGCCTTGCTTGAAGTCCAAGGCCCCTCGCACACAAAACCTCCTTAACCCCCACCCACCAACCCTTGTCCTAGGCCGAACCCCTACCGCCCCGCCTTCCTTCCACTACAGACTGATACACTCATGAAGTCATTCTGTTTCGCTCCATTCTATCTTACATGTCCCTAACCAACTCAACAACCCTTCCTCAGCCCCTCTGGACAACAGTTTTGGTAATATACCACAGTATGGGGCCCCACTTATACGCAGTTAATAGGTTCCAGGCTAACCGCCGTAAAGCGAAACCGCCGTAAAGTGAACAACACCCTTTTTTTCCACATATAAACGCATACAAACACTAGAATAATAAGTTTACACTACCTTAATTCAGTTTAGCAATAGAAACCATGCATCAAAAAACAAATAAAAAAGTAACAATTACAACACATAGTGCACTCATTAACCTTAGCCTTAAAATATTATAGTCTTTAATCTAGGGAGAGACAAGTAGTAATTTATGGTAAGAAATCAAGTTGGTATGTATGGTAATAGCCGAGGTCTACCTTAACCAGTCCACCCCCCCACCCACTACATACTAGTTCTTATATATATAAGCATCCCAGAGCGATAAAAATGTATATACAGGTCACTCATTACTTACCTAAAAAAATGATTTGTTGTAGTCTAAATTATAGGTGCCGAGTAAGTAAATGGATAAAGAGCGAATAAATGAGAGAGAGAAAGAATGAGTACATGAAGGGGACAGGCGCAAGTTGATGTAAACAAACAGGCGAAGAACGTAAGTTTGTAAAACAAAAACAAGTGTTTTTTTTTTTACACGTTGGTTTGTGTACAGAGTTTACATTGAGACAGGATGTCTCTACATGAACGGTAGTATTAATAAAGAAGAACACTCCCATTCTCATGCTAACAAATCATTTTGATAAGAAATGAAGCTCTGATGAAGGCAATGGAAATAAGTCCACACTGAACTTTTTTTTGGTTATCCTAAGGTTTTCTTACACGTAAGATGTTATAGAATGATAATACTATGTAACAGTATTTAGTGTATACCTGAAATATAACTTACATACATACGAAAGGAATAATTTTCTTACAGTTACCCCCCCCAGTAACACATTTTCTCTTAAGTTAGATTAGAGAAAAATGTGTATTCTTTTGCCCGTCACTTGTACAAGTTATGGGGTGGCTCCCCACATCTTATATTTATGGTATTTATTGCTATTGTGGTTGTATTTATCAATCTTTCTAGTTATGTATCGTGTTTATTTATATAATTTGAAAAAAAATATCAGTGATGGATTAATGAAAATGTGTTATATTAACGTAATATACGACATTTAATGAACGCGGTGAGTATAATATTATTATCAGTTCTAATATGGCGTCACTTGTGCAGTCTTCTGCTACCTACCCACATCTCACATTTATGTTTATTAATTATTCAACTTGTGGGTGTATTATCTTATTTATATGTTATCATCAGTGTTTATTAAATAATTTTGAAAAAATATCATGGATGGATTAATGAATTAATTAATGAATTAATCATTAATAAATTAATGATTAATTTAAATGACTCGATGATTAATATTATCATTACTAAATGCGCTGGAGACATAAGACACTTACCAATTTTATGTTTACCCTGCATTAGGGCCACACAGTAAATGTAGTTATTTTAATGTACAGGGTATACTTAGAGTATAATTTATCATAGTATATATAAAATATTAAATAACTTTTAAAAACATTTGAAATTTTGGAGTTTCCAGACAAAATGGAGGGACTTTAGTCTTACTGAGGCTCAAGGAGAATGTACACAAACAGGGTGGGGGCACGGTAGACCGTATTAGAAAGTCGGTGGTGGTAGCCCTATGAGTGAGTTTTGGTCATAATATGAAATGTCCGTATTTGCGGACGCCGTAAATAGAAACGCCGTAAAGCGGGGCCATCCTGTATGTGTGTAAGTATGTAGTGTAATATATTAATTTTATTTTTATTATCACTACCGGCCTTTTCCTCACCAAGGCGAGTGTGGCCCGAAAAAGAAAACATTCACCATCAATTCCACTCCAACACTTTCTTGACCAGAAGGGTGCATTACACTACAGTTTTTTAAACTGCAACATTAACACCCCTCCATCAATTGCAGTCACTGTACTTCCCATCCTTCCAGGACTCAAAGTGCCGTCCTGGCCGTTTTTTTCCCTGAATCCCCTTCATAAGAATGTTATCTTTTGCTCACAACTTCCAACACACGTCAAGTATTAAAAACCAGTTTTGTCCGTCCATTCACGTTCCTATCAAACACCTCACAGAGCATGCCTGCTGGAAGGACTCCAAGCCCCCCTCGCACGACAAAACCTCCTTTACCCCCTCCCTCCAACCCTTCCTATGCCGACCCCTACCCCGCCTTCCTTCCACTACAGACTGATACACTCTTGAAGTCATTCTGTTCGCTCCATTCTCTCTAACATGTCGCGAACACCTCAACAAACCTTCCTCACCCTCTGACAACAGTTTTTTGGTAATCCCGCACCTCCCTCCTAACTTCCAAACTAACGAATTCTCTGCATTATATTCACACCACCATTGCCCCTCAGACCTACAATCTCCACAGCTCTCCAGCCTACTCCTCGCTGCAACATTCATCACTCCACGCGATTCACACCCATATAAGAGCGTTGGAACAACTATATTCCATACATTCCCCTGCTTTGCCTCCAAGGACAAAGATTCTTTGTCTCCACAGACTCCTAAGTGCACCACTCCACCTCTTTTTCCCCATCAATTTCTAATGATTCACCTCATCTTCATAGACCCTTCCGCTGACAACGTCCACTCCCAAAGAATCTGAAATAACTTCACGCTCCTCCATACTCTCTATTCTCCCTCCAATCTGATATTCAATCTTTCATCACCTAATCTCTTTGGATTATCCCTCATAACCATAGCTCTTTCCTGTATTCACCTTTATTTTTCTTCTGTTTGCACACCCTACCAAATTCAATGCCACCAATCCTCTGCAACTTCTCTTCAGAATTCCTCCAAGAGCACAGTGTCAAT
>NC_069399.1:40234052-40275264 GCF_026875155.1 Cherax quadricarinatus
TTTTAAAAGGTAAGATTTGAAATAAGCAAGCACCTTAATTATTTTAACAAGTGAGTTTATGAACTACAGTAGATATTTACAGCTAAAATAAAGGAGCTAATGAATATAATAATAAAAGAATGTATTAAAATCAAAATCAGTAGCACCTGAGGTAGTCTATAGCACCTGGAGTATTTTAATGGCAAAATAGTGAACTTATTACACTTTAGCACCTGAGAATAGCACTTTGATTATTTTAACAATTGTGAATATATGAACTAAGGTAGTTATATGAAGCTAAAATAAAGGAGAAAATATATAAGGGGCTAAATTAAGTAATGGTAAACAAAGTTCAATGGACAGATAGTCACTATGATATAATATTGATTTGGGAGTAAGATCTGATTTGTAATGTATGATAAGTTCAGCAATTAATTGCATTATAAAAAGAAGAGAAATATGAGGTAGCTGGTACTAGCTAGCAAAAGATAGTTTTGGGGCTCACACAATAATGTAATTGGAATATACACTAATTGCTCACACAATATAAAAGGGACTAAAAAAAGTAGTGGTAAACAGAATTAAATGGACAGGTAGCAACTATGAATAACATTAATTTGGAGTAAGATTTGACTTGCAACACAAAGTTATGAGCAATTAAAAAGTAAAAAGTGTTTGAGGTAGCTGGTATTAGCTACTAAAAGAAGAAGAAAAAAAAATATAATGCACAATAATGTAATAGTAAAAATTAATAATGCACAATAATGTAATAGTAACAGACACTATATGCACCACATGTATTTATGTATTAAGGACACTTATTTAGTCTGTTAAAGAAATGTCAGCTTTTCTAAGGAAGGTAGAGAATTTATGTTCATTTGAGATGGTATATTGTTGTCCTGTTGATGTTTCCCTAACTAGTATTTTCCCATCTCGAGTGAAACTGATGTATTTTGTTTTCCTGTTTAAGTTTTCTCAACCTGAACGGAAGGTTTTGACGTTTTCTCATTAGACACTCGTTGATGAACACTCCATTTTTCATTGTAATTGCTGATTTAATTAAGTCCTTTTTTTTACCATATGAATGAAGTCTGATCATAATACTGTGTTTTCTACCTTGTTTTCCTAGCAAACATGTTTCTTTGATTTCATTGTTTTGTACGATAACTTTTACGTGGTCCTTTATTATCCTGATAGCAGTTTCTTTGCACTGTTCTTGGGTTATTTCACTAGGAATGTGTGGACTGTTTATTATAACTGCATCAGACAACTTATCTTGTTTGGTTTTGTCGTCTTGGAAATCAAGGTATTCATTCAGTCGAGTGTGCATGTTCTGATTCCAGTCCTTGATTGCTTCTTCAACCTTCATATTTAGAGTTGTTATTTGCTCAGTGTGACTGGCTATAGCTGTTTTCAGAGTATTTTCTGTGCCAACACTTCCGAGGTAATTTTCTCTTCAAGGTTTTGGATCTTGTTCTCGAGGTTGGTTATCTTGGATTCTCGTCGCACAAGTGTTCCTTTAATATCTTCGATTTCGCTTTCTAAAGTGACGATATTGTCAGGAATTATCATACTGAGTTATCATGGGTGAATCCTTTGAAGGGAGTGGAGTTGGAGGGGGAGTCAGCCATGTTTGTTGTTGTTGTTCCCTGGGTGGCGGTGGCGAGGGGGGTTGATGATACACCGGCGTCCTGCTGGGTAGACAAGTTGAGTTCTAGGGTCCTTGGTGTTATTCTTTTCTTACTGATGTTGTTTCTTCTGCGATATCCTTTCATATTATCACTAAAGTAGATACTGTGTAGCTATGGTGGAGAAGGCTTGATTTCCCTGAGTTTGGGTTAAGTGGTTGTCTGGCAGCGGAGGCAGTGTTTGGGTTAGCAGGGCTGTCTTCCTTAGATCTTCTATTTTGTCAAGATTTAGGTTACATTCTTAGCATTCTTGGGTCATTTTGTGGTCTACGTGGGTTCATGTAGTTGTACCTTCAATTAGGCCATCACAAGCATTGATGAGCGTTGGTTTCTTGAAGAATAAGCGCTGATAGGATGCCGCTGCTGCAGTCCAGACTGCAGTAGGGGGGGGTGAGTAATGATACAATATGTCATTTTGACAGCTGACTCAGCACATTTAGAAGTCCACACACTCACACACAGCATAAGCTTGCTGAAGATAATAGCAGTTATATGAAAGTGTCCAGTGACTATATATGTGTATATATATTATAGAAACCAGAAGGAAGGAATGAATAAATAAATAAAGAATGAAGACAAAGAAAGGTAGGTAGGAAGGAATGATGACACATTTACCTAGGATAACTACCTAACACTGTTGTCTGCTACTACTATGAGGAAAACTGCTCATACGAGGTGTTTTGTCTGTGCACATACAAAAAAAAACACAAAAACGTGGAGACACTCGTTTTGTGTGTGAGGAGTGTAAAACACCATTGTGTATGAAACCATGTTTCAAAGAGTTCCACAAGCTGCAGAACTTCTAGGAACATGTCCAATGACTGTACATATACATTTGTATATATTGTACATTTGTATATATGCCTCTATATCTCGGTATATATATTGTTAACAATTTTTTGTATTGTTTGTGTAAACAAATTTTGTAAACAGTATATTGATAATTATGTTTGTGTGCTTATTGTGTTGTACACAACGAGTGTATATATGTACATTGCACCTTACTTTGGTCTCATAGGCCACATAAGTTACCTGAAGAAATAAAGTGGTGGTAAAAGCAAGATACCTTCGAATGGGAGTAAAAAAAAGTTTACCGGGTGAGCGGCATTCACCGCTGTTGCCATATGCGGCTCATTTTCTGCCAACTTTATGCCTCTATATCTCGGTAAATACTTATGGGGCTTAGAACAATCAGAAAAATAATCTTAACATTTTCATAAGAAAAAGTAATTTTTTTTTTTTTTCGAATATTTTTCGACACCAGGAGACACTTCAGGATTTGGGGTTTCGACAGTCAAAGGGTTAACAAACATTAGTAAACAACCACTGGAATACAACAAGGCCTCTTTTAGACTCAGTGAAGAGGCTTCAGTATGCAACTTTACAACAGTGCTAGGTACAGTTGACTGGCCTACAGAATTCTCCAATGCCAGTGGTATTCATGATTGGATAGACATATTTCTTAACAAATTACTTAGACTATATAACAAACATTGTCCCACAAAAATGAAACAGATTACGAATAAATGGCTAGGTTGCCCATGGCTATCTAACAGCATACTAAGATCCATTGATAAAAAACATCAATATGAAAAGCAATGTAGACAGGGCTTAATAAACAAAGATATTGAACACTACACATCAGTCCTCACCAAATACAGTGGTCCCTCAATAATTGTCTGGCCTGAAAGTCGTCCATTTCGGAAATAGTCCCGTTATTTCGTCTAAACATTGGCTCGCAAATGGTCCGTTAACTCACTAATCATCCTTCGTCCGGGACGCATACTCACGCTCTGAGCCGCCTGGGCCTGCCTTCCCAGCCAGTGTGCCGTTGTTTACCAGTGAGCGACGGTCCCCTCACATGCTCCTACGAAATGTTTCATAATATTCCATTGATTTTAGTGCTTGCAAGTGCTAAATAAGCTACCATGGCTCCAAAGAAAGCTTCTAGTGCCAGCCCTTTGGTAAAGAATGTGAGAAACACATATAATTTATGAAAAAGTTTGTTGAAAAATACAAAGGTGGTGGTGGTAGAGTGGAAGCAGTTGTGATAGTGGTTGATGGTGGTAGTGATGGTGGTAGAAGGTAGTAGTGATGGTGGTAGAGGGTTCCTTCTTTAGTGATTCAGCAATTCTACCAACTCCTCCAATGTTGTTGGAGTTATATAGGGCTACAGAAAACACCACTGCCTCAGCTGCTGCTTCACCACCATTATGGACGGCTTACTCTCAGTGGCCCTTATATACCCAACAACAACACAACACAACACCTCGTGACATACATAATGACTTATTTTATTCATTCTAGAGTATATTCCATGTTTCTATGTTATTAATATTGTTTATTATGTCATATTAGTTGAATTATGATAGATAAATAAGCCATAGAGTTGATATTAGTGTCATATTCTCCAACAATAAACTTGCCATCCCTCCCTTACACAAACAAGTCTCCAATAAGAACATCAGAAAGGAGGAACACTGCAGTAGGCCTACTGGCCCATACTAGGCTGGTCCTTCACAAATCCAACCCACTAACAGAACAAATGCTACCCAAGCAATAAGCTCAGGTGCAAGTCCGACTCAAATCCAACCCCTCTCACTCGTGTATTTATCCAACCTAAATTTGAAACTACCCAATGTTTTAGCTTGGATCACCCTACTAGGCAGACCATTCCACTCATCAACTACCTCTATTACCAATGTTCATTTATACATTTTATTAGTGCTTTACATTTATTTGGCATTTTTGTCTGCATGTAACTCTATATTTATGCTTGGGAAGTGACCCCTGAAGTGACCTAGAGTCCTTATGGAGGGGGATTCCCCTTCCAAACAATAACCTCTCTTCCCTCTCTCCTCCTCCCTGTCTTCCATTCATCAACAACAGCCTTCAATAAAGGTAACTGTCATGTTGAATGTTCTTTCTTTTGTACATGTAAATCTATCTTTTAGGTAAAAAAAAAATTGTTGATACTTCTGGGTGTCTGGAACGAATTAATTGGATTTACATTATTTCTTATCGGGAAAATTGATTCGAAAATCGTCTATTTCGATAATAGTCCCACTTCCAGGAACGGATTAAGGACAATAATTGAGGGACCGCTGTACATCACCATGTCCTCAATAAAGGTAAGTGTGATGTTATTATTGTTTTATTCTTCATGTATCATTGTTTTCTGTGTAGGTAAATGTATATTTCATGTAGAAAACATTGTTTTTAATAATTTTGGGTGTCTGAAATGGATTAATTGGATTTCCATTACATGTATTTCTTATGGGAAAATTAATTCGGAATAAGTCAGATTCAGGATAAGTCACTCTCCCTGGAGCGGATTAATTACGTAATCTGGGGGTCCACTGTATATTAACCCTTTCAGGGTTTCCGACGTACTAGAATGGCTTACGCACCAGGGTTATTGAAATCTAGCAAGAGAAAGCTGGTAGGCCTACATATTAAAGAATGGATCTATGTGTGTGCAGTATGAAAAAAATCCTACAGCACACACTGTGTAATGAGAAAAAAAAAACTTTGACCATGTTTTTGGTTTAAAACAGCGATTTTGCACTGTATTTTCGTATGGTATTTATGGTTGTATTCTAGTTTTCCTGGTCTCATTTTATAGAATGGAAGACATATTACAGAAATTGAGATGATTTTGATTGGTTTCACAGTGAAAAGTACCTTGAAATTGAGCTCAAAGTAGGAGAAATGTTCGATTTTTGCCAAAGTTCAAAAGTAAACAAATCATGCCACGTGTCCAATACACGCCAGTTAATGAGTCTGATATTCTTTCACAAATGTGCTGATAATATTTATACCACTTTTACACTAATGCAGTAGTCTGCATAACAGTAAATCTTCTATTTTTTGTGAGAATAAAAATTCAAAGTGGAAAGCAAAAGAAATGTAAGAGGGGCCTGCAGACGTGACTAATGAACAGAGGAAATGTTATTTTAGTGCCAGCAATGTCTGTCTTGTTTATTCTGTACCCTTTTTGGAAATTGGCATCTTGAAATTTGTGTGAAAATGACAAAATTGCTAATTTCTGGCCACCTTATTGGATAGTTGAAATCGGTAAATGGGTGGTTTCTTTTACTTATTTGATAGAAAAAAAATGGAGTTCTAGTGAAATAGCTATGATTTTTGTCAACTAGTACTTAGGAATTGGCCAAAAATAGGGCTCAAAGTGGGCAAAATTACCGATGCGTAAACATCGTCGAGACCGCTAACTTCGCGAAGAATAATTCTGTAAGTTTTCCATCAAATTTCATACTTTTGGTGTCATTATGATCGGGAAAGGATTCTCTATCTTTTCATAAGAAAAAATAATTATTTTTTATGAGAAATTTTCGACCCTGAGAACAAGTTTAGGAGAGGGCCTTTCGACCCTGAGTAAGGATTAATCAAAGTGGGCAAAATTACCGATGCGTAAACATCGTCGAGACCGCTAACTTCGCGAAGCATAATTCTGTAAGTTTTCCATCAAATTTCATACTTTTGGTGTCATTATGATCGGGAAAGGATTCTCCATCTTTTCATAAGAAAAAATAATTATTTTTTATGAGAAATTTTCGACCCTGAGAACAAGTTTAGGAGAGGGCCTTTCGACCCTGAGTAAGGATTAATCTGCCCAAAATGCTTAGGCATTTTATAATATGTAAACCAAACATTGTAAACTTTGCAAGGAAATACACCTACCATCCGACTTACGACCAAGCTTGGTTCTGACCAACCGGTCATAAGTCAAAATTTACTTCTATTGTTGTATTTTAATTATTTATGTACTGTATATAATGTATACATGGTAGTGATCTGTATTGTAAATTTTACATTGCTTACAGTATCATATGTTACTATTATCTTTATGTATTGTCGACACAGTGGAATGGGAGAATACCACTGGTAGTGCCATCCTGCCAGAGTGTAGTATAACCTATACCCTAAGTAAAGAGAATCAACTCTGGAACATGTGTAATACGTATCCGGCTGGCTGGCTGGGTGGCCGGGTCTGTGGTTGGCCGGGTGGGTGGGTGGCTGGCTGGATGGGCGGGTGGCTGGGTGGGTGGATGGATGGTTGGCTGACTGGCTGACCGAATGTGGCTGTCTCTCTGTATCTCTCTCTCTGTATCTCTCTCTCTGTATCTCTCTCTCTGTATCTCTCTCTCTGTATCTCTCTCTCTGTATCTCTCTCTCTGTATCTCTCTCTCTGTATCTCTCTCTCTGTATCTCTCTCTCCGTATCTCTCTCTCCGTATCTCTCTCTCCGTATCTCTCTCTCCGTATCTCTCTCTCTGTATCTCTCTCTCTGTATCTCTCTCTCTGTATCTCTCTCTCTGTATCTCTCTCTCTGTATCTCTCTCTCTGTATCTCTCTCTCTCTCTGTATCTCTCTCTCTCTCTCTCTCTCTCTCTCTCTCTCTCTCTCTCTCTCTCTCTCTCTCTCTCTCTCTCTCTCTCTCTCTCTCTTTCTCTTCACTGGTACACGTAAGTCAAGTTATCATACATATTATAAATTACCTAGGATAACCCAGAAAATCCAGACAAAGTGCTATACAGTGGATCTGTGCTCCAGTGCCCTAAATTAATAATAATAATAATCATTATTATTATTATTATTACAATAATACATATGTACTAATAATAATAATGTTATGATTAAGCTATAATATAATAATCATGTCCACTCATTACTTACCTTAAAATATCTGTTGTTTTAATGTAGAGTGAGAGGTGAGTAAACAAGATTAAATGAATAAATGAGAGAGAGAATGAGAATGTAGAATGTTCACGAGTTATGTAAACAAACGTTGTTGTTGTTGTTACCAGCCTGGACACGAATGGTTTCTGTTCACTCTGTCAACCCGACCAGAAAAACATCTCATATTTGTTAATTTATATGTTTATATGTTATGTAGCATGTTTATTATATAATTTTGAAAAAAAAAAATCATAGATGGATTAAGCAAAATGTCTATATTAATGTTTTATACACATTTAATGTGCCTCAGTGATTATTATTGTTATCATTATTAATATGGCATCTTCAAGACCAAGTACACTCTTAACCCTTTCAGAGTACAAGGCCAAAATCTGAAGTGGTGCCCAGTGTCCAAGAATTTTCAAAAAAAAATTTTTTATTTTTTTCTTATAAAATGGTAGAGAATGTTTTTGTGAATGTAATAAAACAAAAAGTACGAAATTTGATGGGAAATTGACGAAATTATGCTCTCGTGAATTTTGATGTGTCAGCGATATTTACGAATCGGCGATTTTGCCGACTTTGACTCCCATTTTAGGCCAATTACATTATTCCAGTCAACCAAATTCTTAGCTATTTCACTAGGATTACTTCTATTCTATCGATTGAGCACAAGAAATCGCCAAGTCAACTGTTTCAACTACGTACAAAATAAAGTGACCAGAAATTGGTAATTTGGCCAATTTAACACAAAGTTCAAAATATTCCAATTTCAAAATAGGATCCAGAATAAACAATGTAGGTATTCCTGGCACTAAACTAACATTTCCTCTGTTCATTAGTTACGTTTTGAGGCTTTACAAATAAATTCCATTTTGATTTTTTATTCACATAATGAATTTTTATTCACACCAAAAAATAGAAGATTTACTGTTATGCAATATTGTAATAATTGTATAAATATCATCACCACATTTATGAATGTATATTAGACCCACCAGCTGGTGTGTATTAGACGTGTGAGGTCGTTTGTTTACTCTTGAATATCGGCAAAAATTTAACATTTCCGCCACTTTGAGCTCAGTTTCAAGCCATTTCCAGTGCTAAAACCAATCAAAATTATCTCTATTTCTGTAATATGTCTTCCATTCTATCAAATGAGACCAAGAAATCACAAATACAACTATAAAAAACATACGAAAAAACACTGCAAAGTCACTGTTTTAATCGAAAATCACGGTCTCAGTTTTTTTCCTCTCATTATACACAGTGTGCTGCAGGATTTGTTTTATGTGGTGCACACATACCACATAGATGTATTCTCTCATATCTAGGCCCAAATTTACCACTCACAGTTTATCAGAGTGAGCTGAGCTCATGACGTAGATCTACGGTTTGGACACTGAACGTAAAGCCGTAGATCTACGGGACGTACCCTGAAAGGGTTAATGAGTGGCTCTGAGACAGACAAGCAGACTGAAAGACAGACACACAGGTAGACAGAAAGACAGACACACAGGTAGACAGACACACAGGTAGACAGAAAGACAGACACACTGGTAGACAGACAGATAAACAGACACACAGAGATACAGGCAGACACAGACATACAGGCAGACAGATACAGATAGGCCATGGTGAAATTTACTGTCCTGTTAGTACAGTTAATACAGTATGATGCTGCTGATAGGGCAGGGTTACTCAAACTGATGCTGCCTGCATGATGCATTGCCGCCGCGAGTATTGTCAAATATTGTACAGTGGTGTGCATCAGCCGGCCCAGCCCAGCTGCCAGCTGCACGATCGTAAGTCGAGTGGACGTATGTCGAGCAGGTCGTAATCGGATGTAGGTGGTAAATATTTTTCATTTTCATTTCCTTTATATGTTCATCTAGCATCTAACTTTTCTCTTCCCCCATGAGAGGTTCCAACAGTTCTAGTCTGTTCTCCCCCACTGCCTTGTGCAAAAGCTCAAATACCTACAGTTTGTTTCTCACAACTCCCTTTTTCCTTAACACTTCAGGTCTCATTCTCTCATGCATTGCAGGTTCTACTGATGGGTTTTAAATCCTCTGACAATGTGGGTTTACCAGAAGGACAATGTTGGGTTTACAGAAGTGTTCCCAGACAGAGTTGTGTGAGGTCATTTATTAGACTCAGCTAACATACTCACAAGTGAACTGTAGCAGTTTCTCATAGTGATTGTACATACGATTGCCTTCCATGGAACTACCTCAACTAATGCTGTAGTTATCAGACTTCCTTTATGCCTTTGCAAAATCTATCAAAACATTAAATTCGCTCATCCCCCAGTTTCCTTCATATATAAACTATGTTTCAGCTGCATTACTAGCAAAACAAAGAAAGTGTATTTCTGCGTGTTCCCTGTATCGCCGACAAGTTAATGTGACAGGGCAACAAGCAGTGTGGACTCGGCTGCATGGTCAGTGGTGGGCATGACCTTCCAAGTTTTCATATAGGGGGTATCCCATTCTCAGAACTATTTTGCTGTAATCTCTAGCCACCTTACACAGCTGTTGGCAACAGTGTTAGTTAAAGTTGATTTGTAACAAATTATATTCCATCAAAACATGTTTAGATTCTGGTTTTCCTTATTATTGATGTCATGGTTTGGGGAAGACATGCTTTCCTGTCTTTGCATCAGGCACACATATATCACTCATGGTTATCACAATGGAAAGCTCAGTTTACTCCTTCAGATTGTCAAGTATCCAATTTCCTCTCACTGTAACGGTGAATTCTGTCCTGAACCACGGTTTGGTAAATGGAAATCACACTAAGTGTGGAGCATACTAAATGGTTAGTGGGTTTGGTCAACCATCATTATGCTGTTTTAAATGTACCTTTGCACCATTTATAAACATTTTTAAATGTTTTATACAGTAGTGTACTTTCTATCGGAAATAAAAAAAAATAGAGGAAAATAAGCACCTAATCAACAGCCTCCCTCCTACTTAGTGAAGTACTCATTTACTTTTTGACAGCAACAGATATATTACACAAACTTTGATTATAGTTCCTTTAGCACTCCTCACCACCTTTACTAACTCTACCTCTCTTATACTCTCCACCCACACTCATCTCAAATCAAACCCTACCCTGTAGCATTGCATAATAACCTAAGAATAATCTTCATTTTTACAGGTACATGTATAAGGTATACAGGCATAACTGACATTAGTAACATACTATCATGTAGTTAGCATTTCAATTAAATTAGGTCAATTTTGTCTCAGGATATGACCCACACTAGTCAGCTAACACTCAGGTATCCATTTTCCTGATTTGTGAACAATGGACAGCAGGTGTCTTAACCCTTTGACTGTTGCAACCCCAAATCCTGAGGTGTCTCCTGGTGTCAAAAAATTTTTGAAAAAAAAAATTTATTTTTTCTTATGAAATGATAGAAAATCTTTTCCCGATGGTAATGACACCAAAAGTACGAAATTTGATGGAAAACTTATGGAATTACACTCTCGCAAAGTTAGCGACCTCGGCGATATTTACGATTTCGCCCACTTTGAGCCCTATTTTTGGCTAATTCCATTGTCCCAGTTGACCAAACTCATAGCTATTTCTTTAGACCTCCATTTGTTCTATTGACTGGGCACAAGAAACTGCCCATTTACCGATTTCAACTACCCAATAATATGGTCAGAAATTTGCAATTTGGCCAATTTCATACAAATTAAAAAATATGTCAATTTCAAAATAGGGTCCAGAATGAACAGTGGAGACATTCCTGGCTCTAAAATAACATTTTCTTTGTTCATCAGTCACATATCCAGGCCCCTCTGATATTACTCTTGCTTTCTATTTTGAATTTTTATTCAAAAAATAGAAGATTTACTGTTACACCCCCCAGACTACTGCATTATTGTAATAATTATAAAAATAATGTCAACCACCATTCATGACTTCATATTAGAATGGCTAGTTGGACATTTATTGGACAACGACATCACTTGTTTACATTTGAACATCGGCAAAAATCAAACATTTCCCCAACTTTGAGCTCTTCAAGGTCCTTTTCATAGTAAAACCAATCAAAATCACCTCTATTTCTATAATATCAAATGAGACCAAGCAAACAAGAATACAACCATAAATACTATACGAAAATACACGAATTCGGCGTTTTAGTCCAAAAACACGGAGTTTTTTTCTCATTATGCACTGCGTGCTGCAGGATTTTTTTTTATATGGTGCACACTGACCACACAGACCCATTCTCTCACATGTGGGCCTACCAGCTTTCTCCTGCTTGATTGGAAGCCGCTAAAATTTTTGAGTATATATACATCAAACACATTAGCTCATAAGACGTATACTATATACGAATGAAACAGTCAGAGGGTTAAGAAAATACGTCCTAATGTTTCCACCCACACCGGGGATCGACCCCTAGACCTCAGTGTGTGAGCTTAGTGTGCTAGCAATCTAGCTACTGGACACTGTGCATTTAGCATTTAGTTTTGATTATAATAAAAATAATTAGAAGTGATATATGGAGAGATTAAGAGAGTGGTAAAGGAATGTAAAAGGAGAGCAAATGAGGGAATGAGATGCTGTCAACATGTTTTGGAGTGAAATTAATAAATAAGAAAGCTGAAGGAAAGAATGGATTTGACAGTTAAAAAATAGAATAGAAGAGTTATTAGTTATTATTGGAGGTATCAGGAAAATGGAGGCAATATATATTTTTTTTTCCTTGCAGATGAGAATGGTCTCCCTGTTATTGCACCAAGACAACTTTCATCAGCATCACATACTGGAGGTGTTTCCCACCAGAGTGTGATAAGTTTAACGAAGAGCGACTGGAAACAAATTGTTGAGACATTTGAAATAAAAGAACCTATGATACCACCTCCTACAAACACTGTGAAGAGGAAGTGCTAGAAAAATAATGATGTTAAAATGTTATGGAAACTTTTATTTTGTATACCATTATATATATACAATATATTGAGTTCTGTTTGCCAGAAACACTGAAAAGTTTTATAATGTTTGTATTGGGCCCAAACTGGCATAATGTAGAAAAGACAAAGTTTTGGAAAGACTTAAACTGACACTATTTTCTACAAAAAATAATTGAAATGGTATCTTGTCTCATCTCACACACACTGAATGCCTCTTTCCTCCTCTACCATATGGTACTATATTGAAGTGTCTGTTGCTACACTTGTTAGGTCTTCATCAGTCTAGATAAATGGAGACAGTCCCTTCAAGGGTTAAACTATAATGAAGGCACTTGGAACATGTTAGTCTCTTAATCTCCAGAAAAGAAACCTTGAATGGAAACTTGACTGAATCTGCACACACAGCACCTGAAAAAATGTACAGGCTTGACATCAACAACTTCTCCAGAAAGGGTGTTCTCACGTACAAGAGTGACTGACATGCATATAGCTGTTCTTGCATAGACATTACATTCTTAGTTTTAACTATCAATAATGCCAACCCACTGGTACACACCATATTACAGGGATGTTCTTGGCACTGAAGTTGTGCTGGAACAAGTCAAACATACCAGACAGAAACCAGATAGCCGATTTGAATATTGTAATCAAGCATATTTTTCTGCATCCTACCAAACCAATACTGAATAGGCATTTGGATACCTTTGTATGACTCGATAAAGCCAATTTTTTTTTTTTTCAAACAAGTCGGGCCGTCTCCGCACCAAGAGGCAGGGGACCGCAAAAAAGAAAGAAAATCCCCATAAAGAAAATACATTCAACATCATTCAACACTTTCACACACCCTCACATTATCACTGTTTTTGCAGAGGTGCTCTTAATACAACAAGTTTAGAATCATATAGCGTATAAAGAAAACAACATACCCTCCAAACGCCAATATCCCCCAAACCCCTCCTTAAAAGTGCAGGCATTGTACTTCCCATTAACCAGACGTCAAGTCCGACTATATGAAATAACCGGTTTCCTAGTCCCTCTCACTAAAAATACCCTGCTCACACTCCAACAGACGTCAGGTCCCAAGTACAATTTTGTTTCCATTCACTCCTATCTAACACGCTCTGCAACGCTTGCTGGAAGTCCAAGCACCCTCACCCACATAACCTCGTTTACCCCCCTCTATTCCAACCCTTTGAGGACGAACCCCTACCCCTCCTTCCTTCACCTATAGATTTATATGCTTGTCCATGTCAATTCTACTTTGATCCATTCTCTCTAAATGACCAAACCCACCTCAACCCTCTTCTGCCCTCTGACTAATGCTTTTACTCCACACCTCCTAATTTTCCACACTCCAAATTTTCTGTATAATATATTACAACCCACACATTGCGCATAGACAGGACAACTCCACTGCCCCAACCGACTCCTCGCTGCTGCCTTTACCACCCAAGCGTCACATCCATATAAGAGTGTTTGTTACTACTGTACTTTCTTTGCCTCCATAAATAACGTTTTTGACTCCACATAGTACCTCAATGCACCACTCGCCTTTTTTTCCCTCATCAAATCATGATTAACCTCATCCTTCATAAATTCATCCGCCCGACACGTCAACTCTCCCCAAGTATCTGAAAAACATTCACTACTTCCAAACTACTTCCTCCCCCCAAATTGATATCCAATTTTTCCTTTTATCTAAATCATTTGATAACCCTCATCACCTTACTCTTTCTATGTACTTCAACTTTCTACCTTTAGCCCACAGTCTCATAACTCATCCACTAGTATTATTATAATCAAAAAGAAGCTCTGAGCCACAAGGGAATACAGCGCACTCATACCACTAACCTTTGCAATTTTTCCTCCCATAAGCACAGTAATCATCAGCAAAAAGTAACTGTCAATTCCCATGAATTTGATTCCCCATAATTTAACCCCACCCCTCTCCCGAACCCCTAAGCATTACTTTCTTTTACAACCCCATACATAATATATTAACAACCATTTGACATTACACATCCACTGTGCTAAGACCTACTTTTACCGGGAAGTATTTTCCCTCTCTTCTACAAACGCCCTAACCCTAGCCTCACTATCCTCATAAAAACTCTAACTGCCTTTTGTAACTTAGCACACCTATTCCCATTATTTGCAACATCTGCCACATTGCTCCTCAATCCACTCTATCATATGCCTTTTCCTAAATCCATAAATGCAATAAAAACTTCCCTACCTTAATCTAATACTGATCACATCTATGCTTCAATGTAAACACTTGATCTACACATCCCCTACCCACTCTGAAGCTCCTGCTCAATCAGCATCCACATTCTGTCCTTACCTCTAATTCTTTCAATTATAACCCTACCGTAAACTTTTCCTGTATACTCGTAAACTTATTCCTCATAAACACGCTAAAGATAAACAGAGGATATCTTGCTACTCCCTACTTACACTTTGGTCCACACTTCACAGACACCACATGCATATATATATACATACATCCTAGGTTTTTCTCCATTTTCTAAATAGCTCGTTGTTCTTTTTTATTTCTTTCTATTTGTCCATGGGGAAGTGGAAAAAGAATCTTTCCTCTGTATGCCATGCGTGTCCGTATGAGGGCGACTAAATTCTGGGAGCAATGGGCTTGTAACCCCTATGCCTCCTGTATACATTTACTAACAAAGAGAAAAAAAACTTATAAAACAGGGTTGCTTAAATGTGCGTGGATGTAGTGCGGATTACAAAGAAACAGATGATTGCTGATTGTTATGAATGAACGAAGTTGGATGTCCTGGCCCTAAGCGAAACAAAGCTGAAAGGGTTAGAGAGTTTCAGTGGGGGGAAATAAATGGATTAAATCTGGAGTATCTGAGAAGAGTTAAGCAAGAAGGGGTAGCAGTAATGTAAATGATCAGTTATGGAAGGGAAAGAGAGAATATGATGTGGTAAAATTCAAAGAATTATCGTTGGATTAAAGAAAGAGTTGGATGCGAGAAGTGGGGTCATAATAAGCGAGTCTGCACCAGGAGAAGAGAGGACTGCAGAGAGAGAGAGATATTTTGGAGAGTTAATGCATGTATAGGAGCCTTTTGAACGCAAGTGAAGAGCAAATTGTGGTAGGGGAGCCTGAACATGCTAAAGTAGGAGAAACTTTAGGAGGGTTGTGGTAGGTAAGTTTTGGGGTGGCCAGGTGTTAAATGATAATGTGGGAGCCCTTTGATTGAACTTTGTATGAAAGGGGTTTCGTTATAGGTAAAACATATATTAAGAAAAAGAGGATAAATAGAGTATACACGATATGATGTAGTCGAAATGACAGTATTGTTTGGATTATGTAATTGGTAGATAAAATACTTTGAGTAGACTTCAGGATGTACATGATATAGAGGGGCCACAGATATATTCAATCATCTTTCTAGTGTAGCTACACAGAGAGTAAAAGGTAGATGGGATTACAAGAGATAGAAGCATCAGGGAAGAGAGGAGGTGAAGGTTTATAAACTAAAAGAGAGGAGGCAGTTAGGGTAAGATATAAACAGCTTTGGAGGATAGATTGGCTATGAAGAGCATAGGCATGGGGTCGAAGAGGTATGGGGTAGGTTTAAAAATGTAGTGGTTAAGGTGGTTCAGCAGAAGTTTTGTGTTACAACAGGAAAGTGTGTGCAGGAAGGTAAGAGTGAGCGATTGGTGAATATGATGTAAAGAGAGTAGAAGGGAGAAAAAGTTAGCATATGAGAAGTGTTTACAAATTAGAAGGATGCAGAAGGAGGGAAGAGTATATGAGAAAAAGAGAAGGTAAGAGAGTGGTGAAGCTATGTAAAAATAGAGCCAAATGAAGAGAGTGTGGTGAGATGTTTATCAACAAATTTTGGTTGAAACTAAGAAAAAGTTTTGGAGTGAGATTTACAAGTTAAGAAAGCCTAGAGAACATAATGGTATATGTCAGTTACAAATAGGAGAGTGAGAGTTATTAAATGGAGAGTTAGAGGTATTGGGAAGATGGAGGGAATATTTTTAGGAAATGTTAAATGGTTTATGAAGATAGGAAGCTGTGATTCTTATAGGCACGGAGGAATAACATCTGTGGATGGAGGAAGAGCCAGTTGTGAGTGTTGGGGAGTTCCGTGAGGCAGTAGGTAACATGAAAGGGGTTAAGGCAGCCGGATTGATGGATAAAGATAGAAATTTAAAAGCAGTGGGGATATAGTTTTGGAGTGGTTGGTGGCAATTATTTAATAAATGTATGGAAGAGGGGTAGTTACCTAGGGATTGGCAGATAGCATGCATAGTTACTCTTTTGTTAAAAAGGCAAAGGGGATAAAAGAGAGTGCGAAAAATTATAGGGGGATAAGACTGTTGAAGTGTACCTGGTAAAGTGTATGTAAAAAAAAAAAAAGAGTTATAATTGAAAGAAATTAAGGTAAGATGGAGAAGAGGATACAGATGAACAAGGAGGCTTTAGGAAAGGTAGGTGGGTTGTGGACCAGGTTGTTTACCAGTGGAAACATATAAGAAAACAGTATTTAGATAAGGCTAAAGAGGTCTTTGTGGCATTTATGGATTTGGAAAAGGCGTATGACAGTGTGGATAGGGGGCAATGTGGCAGATGTTTGCAAGTGTATGGTGTAGGAGGTAGGTTTACTGAAAGCATGAAGAGTTTTTACGAGGATGAGTGAGGCTCAAGTTAGAGTAATGTACGGAAAGAGGGAAATTTTTCCTAGTAAAAGTAGGCCTTAGACAGGATGTGTGAATGTCAACCGAGGTTTGTTTAATATATTTATAGATGGGGTATGTAAGAGAATAAAATGCAGGGCTGCAAGAGCGTTGTAGTTAAAAGATAAAGAATCACACACTAAGAGGAAGTTGTCACAGCTGCTCTTTTTGCGATGACACTGGCTCTTGGGAGATTCTGAAAGGAAGTTGGCGAGATTTGTGGATGAATTTGGTAGGGTGTGCAAAAGAAGAAAATTAAAGTGAATACATTAAAGAGTAAGGTTATGAGGATAACAAACAGATTAGGTGATGAAAGATTAATATCAGATTGTAGTGTGCGAGTATGGGAGGGAGTGAAACGTATTCATATATTTGGGAAGTGACGATCCAGCGGATGGTCTAATGAAAGAGGAGGTGAATCATAGAATTGATGAGGAAAAAGAGTGAGTGGTGTGCACTTAGAGTCTGGAGGACAAAGACCTTTTGTCCTTGGATGCAACGAGTGAATGTATTAAAGAGTATAGTTTTAACCAACGCTCTTATATGGGAGTGAAGGCGTGGGTGATGAACTGTTTTGCAGCGTGGAGAAGGGCTGGAGGCAGTGGAGAATGTCATGTCTGAGGGCAATGTGGGTTGAAAATAATGCAGAGAATTCGTAGTTTTGGAAGTAAGGAGGAGTGCGGGAGTACCAAAACTGTTTCCAGAGGGATGAGGGAAGGGTTGTTGAGGTGGTTCGACATGGTAGAAGAATGGAGCGAAAAAAACAAACCCCCCAAGTAATGACTTCAAGAGTGTATCAGTCCTTAGTGGAAGGAAGCGGGGTAGGGGTCGTCCTAAGAGGGTTGGAGGAGGGTGTAAGGAGGTGTTTGTGTGCGAGATGGGCTGGACTTCCATCAGGCATGCGTGAGCTTGGTTTATAGGAGTGAATGGAGACAAATGGTTTTTAATACTTGAGACGTGCTGTTGGAGTGTGAGCAAAGTAACATTTATGAAGGGATTCAGGTAAACCGGCAGGCCGACTTGGTCCTGGAGATGGAAGGACAGTGCCTGCAACTCTGAAGGAGGGGTGTTAATGTTGCAGTTTTAAAACTGTAAGTGTAAAGCACCCCCCTTCTGGCAAGACAGTGATGGAGTGAATTATGGTGAAAGTTTTTTCTTTTTCTTCCGGCCACCCGCCTTGGTGTGAATGGCCAGTGTGATAATAAAATAAATAATAATTTTTTACAATCTTTGTCCCCTTTCCTTATATCAAAGGGACTATACAATGCTCTCCGGCCAATCACTAGGTACCTTCCCATTCTTTCATACATTTATTAAACAAAAGTACCAACCACTCCAACACTATATCCCCCCTGCTGTTAACATTTCTGTCATGATCCCATCAGATCCAGCAGCTTTAAACACCCCCTTCATTCTACGTAAATGCCTCACGTACCTCCACCGACACTTAACATTCTGCCTTCTTCAACTCCTAAAAGATGTTATACCTCCCTGGCCAGTGGATGAAATTACCGCCCTCCCCTTTCTCCTCAACATTTAAAATTTCCTCAAAATATACTCTCCATCTACCTAATACCTCCCTTTCCCCATCTACTAAATCCCCTACTCTGTTTTAACTTACAAATCCAATTTCCCTAGGCTACTTAACT
This sequence comes from Cherax quadricarinatus, assembly GCF_026875155.1. Lineage (NCBI taxonomy): Eukaryota > Metazoa > Arthropoda > Malacostraca > Decapoda > Parastacidae > Cherax > Cherax quadricarinatus. The sequence continues at coordinate 40,252,727 of NC_069399.1, forward strand.
TGTTTAACCACTGCCCCAAATTTCTTATTTTCATTAAAATTTCTTGACAGTGCCTCTCCACTCTATCATCTGCTCACCTTTTGCATCTCTTCACCTTCTTTTACTCTCCCATATACTCTGTCTTCTTATAACAACTTCTGCTTTTAAAAACCTCTCTAATCTACCTTTTTCTCTTTTAACACACCCTTTACTTTTCATCATTCCACCAGTCACTCCTCTTTCCTCCTCCCCTACCCTCCTATAACCACAAACTTCTTCTGCCCCACATTCTAATACAGCATTTTAAAACTATTCCAATCCCTCTTCAAACCCCCCCACTACTCATCTTTGCACTAGCCCACCTTTCTGCCAATAGTCGCTTATATCGTCACCCAACTTCCTCCTCCCTTAGTTTATATACTTTCACTCCCTCTTACTTGTTGACGACCTTTCCTCTTTTCCTCAACTACCTCTTACTCCTAACTGTAGCTACAACTAAATAATGATCCATAAATCAGTTTGCCCCTCTAAAACATGTACATCCTTGAGGCGCTACCCATCAACCTTTTATCCACTCAATACTAACCTAACAAACGACGTTCATACGTACTACATCATACCTTGTAATTTTATTTATCCTCTTTTTCAATAAACTAATGAATACTATTACCAAATTTCTTTCTACACATAGCTCAATTAAGGCTCCCCAATTTACATTACCCCCTGGCACCCCAAATTTTACCTACTACTCTTTACTTACTCCCTCCATACCTTTTTATCCACTTTTAGCGAATGAAATCCACAACTATCCATTACTCCACACTTGATTCAAAACTCCCCCACGCCTTCACTCAACTTTCCAGAACTCTCTCTCTCCTCTACACTTCTCTCTTCTCCAGGTGCATACACACTTACTATAACCCACTTTTCACATCCAATCTTTATTTTACTCCACATAATCCTTGAATTTATACATTTGTAGTTCCTCTTTTCCCGCCATAGCTTATAAACAACTTAACAGATCAAAATATTTTTTCAATAAAAGCCCTTTTAACACATTTTTTTTTCATATAATTGATGGAACATTTTATGTTAATAATTTTATCACACTTCCATATAAATTATATTTCTAATATGAATTTATAATTATTCTTTCAGGTATATTAGAGTTCACATTTAAGAGCACTCTAGGAACAAATTTCTTGTAAATAAAATTGTCTTTTAATATTTATGAAGGGCTTTTGATCCAAGAAATTGGAGCTACCCTTGAGGGTTTGGCACTTTCAGCTGAATATAATAGTGATGAGAAGAAATCATGAGTGGTGGCAAGAAAAAAGGAATAATTGATGGAGCAGAAGAGGAGTTGAAAAGAGTTTGAATACAGTAAATATTTTAATCCTTAAACGATCCAAACAAAACATATATATACTTTCACTTGCGCAGTGCCCCGAATATTTTTTTATAGAAAAAAGACCACATATTTTTAAGTGTTTTGGAATAAAAAAAATTAGGGTCAGTACTTACCGAGATATGAGGTCGAGAAGTTGGCACTGGATGCTCACGTGACGGCAACATGGAGGCCTGCTGCTTGCAAAAGTGTTGCTGATATACCTTTTTTCTATTTTTCATGTTCTGATAATTACAATTTATAATAGTTCTTGTCATTTCATAACCAATCTTTGTTCTGACACTAATATTAGGTACTGAAATTGTACTCACATTGTCACACACTGACAGATGGACATTTACACCTGCCTTGGCCATTTACTATTGTCTTGGAATGTAAACAAAGTATTTATATGTCCCAGCAATGTTTTGGAGGAGGAGGAGGCGGCGGCGAGCGAGCCTTCAACATAGGAGGGATGTGGGTGGCCTTACTGTTATGTACAAGGCCAATATTGTCAAAGTACCACACTTGGATCCACGTCGAGGACAGCGTGAAACAAGCTTTTATGCCACAAGACGGGCAGAAAGCAGCAACTTCACTCTGGCTGTACCCTTCTCCAGAACATCACTCCATCTGAGATCATACATACCCAGGATGACTCGAGTATGGAACACATTCGTACAGCATAATGATGTCAACGAGATAAAGTCAGTTGATCACATGAAAATGCTGGCCCACAGATGGCTCCAACTTCATCCTGTTCCCTACTTGTATGTCTCATAACAATAAAAATGCTTTCAAATGAGCTGATGTAGGTAACAGCTCTTAGCTTGCCAATAAAGTTAGGAATCCTTAACCTGTAAATAGCTTGTCAATAAAGCTAGGGATCCTTAACCTTGTCAAACCCTGTGTAAAAAAAAAAAAAAAGAGAGAGGGAGAGGAAGAGAGGGAGGGAGGGAGAGAGAGAGAAGGGAGGGGAGGGGTGGGTGGGATGATGATTCCTTGAAACATGAAAAACAAAGTCCACCCCTGACAGTGACATGATGAGATAACATCTGATAAGAGCTGATGTTTGATGAGCATCGGCCCTTGCTTTGTTTTTGCTGGTAACAAACATGTCTGTCTATTTGTCTGTCTGTCATGCTCCTTGTCTATCTGTCTATCCGCCTAGCTCTCTGTCTCAGAGAGAGCCACAAGACTGCGTCATCACATTTACTCACATCTTCAAGCAGATTTTTTGGGTAATCCTAGGTATTTGGTACCTGTGAGACAGAGATAGAGACAGATTGAAAGAGATAGAGACAGACACAGATAGAGGTAGACAGAGATAGAGATCGACAGACCCTAAACTTGGGGTTAACATCACTTTCCTCTTAAAAGAGAAGTGTTAATATGACTATGTCAGAGAATCCTTGGTGTTGGCCGCACTGTTTGCTCTAGTTGGCGCTCAATTTAACTGGCTTTCCCCCAAGGCCCCTCAAGGGAGGTTCCTTGACGCTGGCAAGGGGCTCTTGATCTAGGGAATTGGATCTGTGCTCCAGTTCCCTGAATTGAGCCTGAATACCTTCCATCCCCCTCCTGCATGCGCTGTATAATCTTATGGGTTTAACGCTCCCCCATGATTATAATAATAATAAATTTCCCCCAAGGTACTAAGTGGTCCCAGATTTTTTTAATATGATGCACACCGAGTGTTAAGACCCATTCAATGCTGACTAGGCATCTCAGGGCAATTGTGCCAAATTTGGAGGCAGGAAAATTAAAACGTATATATACGTTTGGGGCGCTACACGTAAGAACATGTATATACGTTTGGACCGTTTATTATGATTAATTCTCTGCAGGTAACTTTCTCACTCCACATCTTTAATCAATACAACAATAATTATCTCTGTAAATGGACACAGCAATAAACTGCCAGGAGTAATAATGGTCATTTCTTTAAGCCATACAAATAATGCAGTTTAAATGTGTTAGTATAATAGGCAGAAAAGAAAGCCACTATTTATGCACACTGCTGGGTCACCAGCTGCACAAGACCCAGGCCAAGACAACACCAGCAAACACAATCACTAATTATGCTCACCGAATCGATGAATTGGTAGACATATTTCTAAACAAAATACACAGACTATATAACAAACATTGTCCCATAAAAACTAAACAGATCACTAATAAAAGATTAAGTTGCCCATGGCTTACCAACAGCATCCTTCCCTCAAGGGAGGTTCCTTGTGATACTGGAGAGGGGCTCTTGATGTAGGGAATTGGATCTGTGCTCCGGTTCTCTGAATTGAGCTTAAATGCCTTCCATTCCCCCCAAAGGTGCGCTGTATAATCCTACGGGCTTAGCGTTCCCCCATGATTATAATAATATAATAACATCATCCTAAAATCCATCAATATGAAAAACAATATAATAGGGGCTTAATAACTAGAGAGTTTATTAAACACTATATGCCTTTCCTCGCCAAATAAATCAGAAAGTCCAAGCAACTATATTGTTCTAATAGATTCACTGAAATGAGAGGAGATATAAAAAAGGTGTGGAAGACACACTCAGATCCTGGGTACTCGCAAACCAAACAAAGTTTAAGGAATCACAGAGGAGACAAGAAACATAAGAACGTAAAACCATAAATGAAATTGAAAAAAAAATACTTCTTTTCTTATGCCAAATCTTTGACAAAACCCACATCTAATATTGGACTTCTGCTTAGACGAGATGAGATTTACACAAATGACAGCAAAGAAATGAGTGAGATTCTGAAGTCCTAATATGACTCAGCATTTAGCGAGCCGTTAATCAAACTAAGGGTCGACAGTCTAAATGAATATTTTATGCCTGAGGCTAAAAACTTGGTTAATTCTGCAACGTTTCACTCGACGGTTTTCGCTATTACACCCCCTGATTTTAATGCTTTCGACAATCGACAGAGTAAACTATTTAAGATAAGGTTCACTCTTCTTCGGGCAAATGGTGGATCTTGACTCATCACTCTGAAGAATATGATCGGTAAAGAAAGATCATTTCGTTGTAAGGAGAACAAATGGCCACTTTAATACAGTGGGTATCGAAGTGGATCTCGAATAGACAATAAACTAAAACGAAGGACCACACTGCTGAATGGGAGCTTGTTTACCATGAAGTCTTCCCCATAAGAAAGAAATTTCAAGAGCTAATGAACATTACACCGGTCGATTTCGAGCTGATAATGCATCACAAGCCAACAAGAAACCTCAGAAATAGAATGGAAGCCAACATCCAACAGATGCTCCAGTATGTTTCAAGCAGAGAAAACCCATACCTTGGAAAAGGTTCACAATATTCTAACCAGTGAATGAGTCCAGCACTGAATGTCAAGATGCTCCGATCTTTGACTATAGCAACAAGTTCCGAAAGGTAAGGTTATAACACTTTCAAAACCACTATTAATACCTATTCACAAGCAAATGCTGCCCACTTTTCTAAGTGTAGGACAATTAGATATGCAGCCAAAAAAACTTGAGTAATGCCATCACACATCATTTGAATGTTGAGAGAAAAGTTAATATCGCCAAGGAGAGAGGAATGTTAATGGCAGAAATTCTTGCCTATGATGTTTCACTTCCATCCTTAGTAGACATGATGCTTCTACTACTATAACCATCAAGTCTCAACTCATCTTATAGTTTAACAAAAAATTCAATATCACTGACAGAAATTACCAAAAAAATAAAAAAAGCATAGTCTGAAAATCACTATTGGTGAGATTATGAATCAGTTTGGAAGGTTGACAGTTTATGACTTTACAATAATGTGAATATTAATGTAAATGTGGGATTTTTGTGCCTAGTGTTGCTCAGTCTTTGATATATCCACTTAGGTCATTATATCCTTGAACAATATTTGTTGTTTACACACTGTACTACACTAAATGTTCTTTATTAATGTTCAGCAGGTAAAAGTTTGTCAAGTTACACCAGTCAACACCAGATATTTTCCTTGTTGATTCACTGTCTTAAAAACAGTCTAGACTGTGGCATGTTCACCTGGAGTTTACCTGGAGAGAGTTCCGGGGGTCAACGCCCCCACGGCCCGGTCTGTGACCAGGCCTCCTGGTGGATCAGAGCCTGATCAACCAGGCTGTTGCTGCTGGCTGCACGCAAACCAACGTACGAGCCACAGCCCGGCTGATCCGGAACTGACTTTAGGTGCTTGTCCAGTGCCAGCTTGAAGACTGCCAGGGGTCTGTTGGTAATCCCCCTTATGTGTGCTGGGAGGCAGTTGAACAGTCTCGGGCCCCTGACACTTATTGTATGGTCTCTTAACGTGCTAGTGACACCCCTGCTTTTCATTGGGGGGATGGTGCATCGTCTGCCAAGTCTTTTGCTTTCGTGAGTGATTTTCGTGTGCAAGTTCGGTACTAGTCCCTCTAGGATTTTCCAGGTGTATATAATCATGTATCTCTCCCTCCTTGCGTTCCAGGGAATACAGGTTTAGGAACCTCAAGTGCTCCCCAATAATTGAGGTGTTTTATCTCCGTTATGCGCGCCGTGAAAGTTCTCTGTACATTTTCTAGGTCGGCAATTTCACCTGCCTTGAAAGGTGCTGTTAGTGTGCAGCAATATTCCAGCCTAGATAGAACAAGTGACCTGAAGAGTGTCATCATGGGCTTGGCCTCCCTAGTTTTGAAGGTCTCATTATCCATCCTGTCATTTTTCTAGCAGATGCGATTGATACAATGTTATGGTCCTTGAAGGTGAGATCCTCTGACATAATCACTCTCAGGTCTTTGACGTTGGTGTTTCGCTCTATTTTGTGGCCAGAATTTGTTTTGTACTCTGATGAAGATTTAATTTCCTCATGTTTACCATATCTGAGTAATCGAAATTTCTCATCATTGAACTTCATATTGTTTTCTGCAGCCCACTGAAAGATTTGGTTGATGTCCGCCTGGAGCTTTGCAGTGTCTGCAATGGAAGACACTGTCATGCAGATTCGGGTGTCATCTGCAAAGGAAGACACGGTGCTGTGGCTGACATCCTTGTCTATGTCGGATATGAGGATGAGGAACAAGATGGGAGCGAGTACTGTGCCTTGTGGAACAGAGCTTTTCACCGTAGCTGCCTCGGACTTTACTCTGTTGTCGACTACTCTCTGTGTTCTGTTAGTGAGGAAATTATAGATCCATCGACCGACTTTTCCTGTTATTCCTTTAGCACGCATTTTGTGCGCTATTACGCCATGGTCACACTTGTCGAAGGCTTTTGCAAAGTCTGTGTTCAGAGTCATGTTCCAAACATGTTCCAGACATTTTTTCTAAATTTTCAATTTAAACCTGGATTTATTTATTTCATTAAAACTTTTTCCTGAACTTTCAGTAATTTGAGAATGTTGTGGAAAATACTGTATATTTTCCGGAAACACGGTAATTTATAGGTAAATAGATGCCCTATATTGTATTTAATAAAAATGTATTTTTAAAAAGAGGACAGTCGCCATTGTTAATTTGAATTGGATACGTTAGTGTAATGGGAAGGAATTTTCGTGCTCTAGAGGTTAAAATTGGGCTGATACCTCTCAAATAGGAGGCGAAATTGTTGGAGGTGCATTCCTGCATAACTTGAGATATCAGGCAACTGGACAAGACAGCTCCAGGAACCTCAGATAAGTCTGTTATGTTATAACTCTGGCCAGTTGTTATTTTCTTGTATAGACAGAGGTGGACAGAGATAGGATGTTCCAGAGAGGGGACAAGGGGTCACAACTGGAAGCTGAAGACTCAGACGAATCACAGGGATGTTAGGAAGTATTTCTTCAGTCATAGAGTTGTCAGCAAGTGGAATAGCCTAGCAAGTGAAGTAGTGGAGGCAGGAACCATACATAGTTTTAAGAAGAGGTATGACAAAGCTCAGGAAGCAGAGAGAGAGAGGATCCAGTAGCGATCAGTGAAGAGGCGGGGCCAGGAGCTGAGTCTCGACCCCTGCAACCACAATTAGGCGAGTACAATTAGGTGAGTACACACACACACACACACTCACATACACACACACACACACGATAACCAGCACGGTATCAGGGAGGGGAAATCCTCCCTGGTGGCCTGGTGGTTAACGCTCTCACTTCACATGGTGAGGACCTGGGTTCGATTCCCAGCCAGAGTAGAAACATTGGACGTGTTTCTTTCCACCTGTTGTCTATGTTCCCCATCAGTAAAATGGGTACCTGGGTGTTAGTCGACTGGTGTGGGTCGCATCCTGGGACACTGACCTAAGGAAGCCTGGTCACAGACCGGGCCGCGGGGGCGTTGACCCCCGGAACTCTCTCCAGATAAACTCCAGATAAACGCCCCAACTGAAGTTTTAGAATAAAGTGACAGAAGGATGCAAGAGAGAGAGAAGTGGGTAGACTGCATTTTCTTGTACTGTAAGAAGGTTTTCGACACAGTTCTGCACAAGAAATTAGTGCAAAAGCTAGAGGGGCAGGCAGGAATAAGAGGAAAGGCACTGCAGTGGATCAGGGAATAACTGACAGGAAAGAAACAACTAGTGATAGTCCTTGACTAAGTGTCAGTGGGCTCCTGTGACGAGCGGGGTTCCAAAAGGGTCAGTCCTAGGGCTGTTGCTACTTCTGGTATATGTGAATGACATGACTGAAGGAATAAATTCAGAGGTGTCCCTGTTTACATACTTTGTAAAGCTAATGCCTAGAATTCAAGGGGATGTGGATCAGAAAAAACTACAAAGTTATCTGAACAGGCTGTAAGACTGGTCCAGCAACTGGCTTCTGGAGTTTAACCACACCAAGTACAAGGTCATGAAGACTGGGGAAGGGCAAAGAAGATCGCAGACGAAGTACAGTCTAGGGAGCCAAAGACTACAAACCTTACTCAAGGAAAAGGATCTTTGGGCGAGTATAGCACCGGGCATATTTCCTGAGGCACACATCAACCAAATAGCTGCTGCAGCATATTGGTGCCAGGCAAACCTAAGAATAGCATTCTGACATCTCAATAAGGAAGCATTCAGGACCCTGTACATTGTGTATGTTAGGCCTATACTGGAGTATGCAGCTGCAGTTTGGAACCCATACCAGCCAAGCATGTAAGGAAATTAGAGAAAGTGCAAAGGTTTGCAACAAGACTAGTCCTGGAGCTAAGGGCCATGCCCTATGAAGAGAAGTTAAGGAAAATCGACCTGACAACACTGGAGGACATGAGAGATGGGGGGATATGATAACGACATAAAAAATAATGTGAGGAATTGACAAGGTGGACAGAGACAGGATGCTCCAGAGATGGGACACAGCAACAAGGATCACAACTGGAAGGTGAAGACTCATATGAATCAAATGGATGTTAGAAGCATTTCTTCAGTTGTTAGGAAGTGGAATATAGTAAGGCCCTGCTTTACGGCGTTCCACTAATACGGCGATGTCAAATTATGACCAAAATTTGCTATACGGCAAGCGGTCTTTTAAATACGGCGCCCCCACCCGGTTTGTTTACATTTTCCATGACCACATCTATTATCTCAGGAAACTTTCCAAAATTTAAAGTGTTTTAAAGTTACTGCATATTTTATATGTACTCTGATAATTATACTTATGTGTACCTGTACTTAAATATACTTACACACTGTGCTGGTGTGCAGGTACACGTTAAAATCGCTAAGTCTCTCTCTACTCAAGACGCCAATAATACGTAATAATAATTGCTCTTGGGCACACTAAATGTCTTATTTTACATCAGTATAGGCATTTTCATTAATCCATCTATGATATTTTCCTCAAAATTATATATGAAACCCATTACATAGCATATGAACATGATACATACACTCAGAATAAAATTTGATGTAAATATGAGATTTGTTTACAAAGCAGGTGTGTAGGTAGTGTCGGAAGAATTACGTTTTCTCTAGTCAAACTGGGGGATAACTGTAGAAAAATATTCTTTTCGCATGCCTTTACTCTGTGTATAGCAATTCACGACCCTTGTGGGTTTAGTGCTTTTTATAATAAATAATAATAATAATAATTATTATTATTAATATTAATATTATTATTATTAATAATAATAATATTATTATTATTATTATTATTATTATTTTCATTCACTCTAAAAATGGTGTGTTGCTGTTTGTTTATTCTGAACTAACTTGTACAACTTGTACACAATATAAGAGTATTTGTATTGTGAGGTAATTATTATTAAAATAAAAAAATATTGAGGTAAATGTTTTACAAACTCTTACAAATGGACGTGAATGAACTAAAAGTAGACACATATTAATACGCATTTCGCCTGACCAAGTGATCGTCCACTACCTGTTTAGTTTGTGTTCTCACATTGTCTCAACTCTGTATCTCGTTCTCTCTCTCGTTTACTCTTTCGTTAACTAGTTGGCTCTCATTGATGATGGCGTCTAAGGTTAGCTGTAATAAAAAGAGAAGTCGTAAGCCTCTTGCTTTAAGTGCCAAGTTAGAGGATGATGGTTTGCCATTTTGATTTTATTCAATAAACACCCTGCCACTCACCTCTCACACATTAATATTAATATTTTAAGGTAAGTAATAAGTGTACTCTGTGTGTATCTTACCTTTTATTGTGTTTTTAATGCCTATTTCTATTGCTAACTTAATATAAGTTAGTGTAAACTTGTTGTCTGGCATTTATTGCATATTTTATATGCTCTGATAATAATACTTGTGGTAGCCGGGTGGAGGGACAACATTACGTTTTCTCTCTGTTCAGCAATCAGAGAAAATGTGTATGAATCTGCGTTTGGCCCAGCCACTCCCCCACTCCGCTTTTGTTTACAATTTTCGGCATGAATTATTCATTACTTCTCCCTTCGTTTATGATGGCATCTAAAAGTAGTTGTTAGAAATGATTAAATTCAGTGAACAAGGCATGTCGATGTTAATAATATGGTTCTGGGCTACAGTGTAGGTGTAGCCCAGGTGGGCTACACCTACCGGCTACCTACACTGACTATATACAAATAAATACTACTCACCTCTCTTCCTATATTAATACTACACATATTTTAAGGTAAATAATGAGTTCACTGTATGTGCATTTTACCTCTCTGGGATGTTTTAAATATCGTATATTAAGTATGAGATGGGGAGCCAGTGCTACCTACACCTGGGCTACCTGCACCTGACTTCCTACAAATAAGTACTACTCACCCCTCTCCCTACATTAAGATTACAAATACTTTAAGATAAGTAATGAATTTACTGTGTATTTTACTTTGTGTGTTTTTAATGCCTAGTTCTATTACTAACTTAATATAATTTAGTGTAAACTTGTTGTCTGGCATTTATATGCATTTATAAATGGAAAAAATGGAGTTCTGCCTTCCGGCGATGTCTGCTTTCCGGTGACAGCCTGGAACCTAACCCGCCGTATAAGTGGGGCCCTACTGTAGTCTGGGAAGTGATGTAGTGGAGGCAGGATCGATACATAGCTTTAAGAATAGGTATGATAAAGCTCATGGAGCAGGAAGAGTGACCTAGTAGTGACCAGTGAAAAGGAGGGGCCACGAGTTGTGCATCGACCCCTGCAACCACAACTAGGTGAGTACAAGTGCTATAAATCGACCCCTGCAACCACAAATAGGTAAGTACACTCTTCAGGTCACTTGTTCTATCTAGGCTGGAATATTGCTGCACACTAACAGCACCTTTCAAGGCAGGTGAAATTGCTGACCTAGAAAATGTACAGAGAACCTTCACGGCGTGCATAACGGATATAAAACACCTCAATTACTGGGAGCGCTTGAGGTTCCTAAAACTGTATTCCCTGGAACGCAGGCGGGAGAGATACATGATTATATACACCTGGAAAATCCTAGAGGGACTAGTACCGAACTTGCACACGAAAATCACTCACTACGAAAGCAAAAGACTTGGCAGACGATGTAACATTCCCCCCAATGAAAAGCAGGGGTGTCACTAGCACGTTAAGAGACCATACAATAAGTGTCAGGGGCCCAAGACTGTTCAACTGACTCCCAGCATACATAAGGGGGATTACCAACAGACCCCTGGCAGTCTTCAAGCTGGCACTGGACAAGCACCTAAAGTCAGTTCCTGATCAGCCGGGCTGTGGCTCGTACGTTAGTTTGTGTGCAGCCAGCAGCAACAGCCTGGTTGATCAGGGTCTGATCCACCAGGAGGCCTGGTCACAGACCGGGCCGCGGGGGCGTTGAACCCCGGAACTCTCTCCAGGTAAACTCCAGGTGAACACACACTAATACACTCACACACATACACACACTTATAAACATTTATACTCTTATAAACGCATACGCTTATACACACCTACACTCACATACACGTGTGGGGGTGTAACTCACAGGTAGAGTGCTCGCTTCGGCACCTCCAAATATGTTTAGCTGGGTCCAGGAGCTATGACTCGACCCATGCAACCACAATTAGGTGAGTACATAAACACTCACTTATACATACACTTATATACATTTATACACATTATACACACTTATATACATTAACGCGCACTCATTCACTCATATACACTTATAAACTCAAACACACTCATATACTTGTAAACACTTACACTTACATGTATGCACTCATACACTTATACACACAATTATACACATTTATACAAACTTATACACTTACACAAGACCTCAAAAACAAGAGCCGCACAACACCATGAAATCCTGACTCCTACCCCTGGATATCATGACCTTCCCCTAACCCTCCTACTACTAACACAACACCAACTAACTCCACCTCCTAGGATCGAGAGCATCTTTTCATATCCCACCAAATAATGTACTACACTAGGTTCTAGACAATGGATTAACCTATGATCACTTACAATTTATGTTCATAGAAGATATATAAAATCCAATATCTGCAATAAATATCCTCAGAAATACCAATAAAATCCTATATATTTTCATTAAATCTTCATAGAAATACCCATAAAATTCTAATTTGTTTTTCAATAAATTTTCAAAGAAACGTCCAAAAAAAAAAACAATATATTTTTCATTTATTCCTCATATAGAAACCCATAAAATCCTATATATTCAACAAATCTCCATGAAAATACCCATTAAAACCAATATATTTTTCAATAAATCTTCAAAGAATATTCATAAAATCTTTATAGAATATCTCTTATCTTCAATAAATATACATAAAAATCCCTCATTTTAATATTATAAATATCCGTAGAATTCTATATTTTTTCAATAAATATTCAAAGAATTCCCATAAAATCCCACATTTTCATTAGAATATCCTTAACCTATATGATTCAACCATACCCCCGGCTGGGATTGAACCCGCGGGGTATGGTTTATTTGCACGCGACGGGCTGGAGTTTTGAGACTCTATGACCGCGGGTTCAATCCCGGCCGGGGATATGGTTTATTTGCAATCGTGTCATTACGATTTCTTGAGCTATATGATTCAAAACTGCTAATCCACACTTAAGGCATCTGAGGAACCAACAATGTTAAAAAGGATGCTTGAGGCAGCAGTGACGTGTGTGATCGCTGTGTGTAATGTAAATATTATGCATGTTATGTCACTTGTGTTTGTGAAGATTGAAATTGTCTCACACTGGTGTTCAGTGCATTATTAACATGTTGTATTTCTATTTGAATCTGCTTCATAGTTTTGTGGATTTTACATAATTATTATAATCAAATAAAGTGCTAAACCAACAAGGGTCATGTGGTGCTGAAGGGCAAAAAATAGTGCCGGGTCTATAAACAGCTAAGTTGGAAAGGGGATTCAGAAATGAGGGAGAAAGGCTGAAGGAACACAAGGGGCTATACATCAAATTTTCTGAAGTAAAGCAGTTGCTGACAAAAGTCAAAAAGTTATTGCAAGTCAAAAGCAGTCAGCAAGGAGGGAGATGAAGAAAGAACAGTAGGGCGCAATGGTGGAGGAAAATCCTGTGAGCTCACTGGTAAACCGGACAATCCACAAGAAAGTGATTAACTGAAATAGGGATCCGACAAATTTCACAGAGAGGAGTAGGGTGTCACTCCATGAGATACCCATGGGTAAGATGAGTATGGCCGATGTGGAGATGAGAGAGTGCAGTCTCTCGAGTACAGCAACGGTGGTAAGAAGATGGCCACAAACCCAATCGCGGTTTAATAGAATGTAATTTGTTATGGTGCATATTTATTTTATTTATTTATTTATTTATTTATTTATTTCTATTTGTGCACACATACAGAGGTACAAAAAAATACAGATAAGAGCAGTATGCCAAAGCCACTTATACTATGCATAGCATTACGGGCTGGCTTAAAATTAACTTAAGATTAACTAAGCAATGATGAAATCAGTGATAAAACATTAATGTAAACAGATTACTATAAAGCACAAGTGAGTATTACAAAGACAGGTCGTATGGTTGCATTCAGTTAGGTAGTGATTCTGTTAGGTAGTGTATTTAAAAAATAATAAAGTTAGATTCGGTTTTGGGTTTTTTAAAATTTATGTGATATAATTGTGAGAAACATTTAAGATATACAATTTATAAGGGTTTAGTTATTCTTTTTTTATTTGGTTTTGGGTGAGTAAGTGATCTTTGAGAAGAGACTTGAATTTATAATCAGGTAGTGTTTCTTTTATATTTACAGGTAATGAATTCCAATTTTAGGGCCTTTTATGTGCATTGGTTTTTGCATAGTGTGAGATGGACACGAGGAACATCAAAGAGTGAAACTGTGCCTTGTGTTTTTGGGCATGTGTTCTGTTGAGGTTGGCAAGGAGATGTTTGAGGGGAGGGTTAATATCAGAGTTAATGTTCTATGTATGTAATAGGTGCAGTAATAAGTATGGATGTTTGTATGGTGAGTAGGTTTAGTGTATTGAATATTGGTGGAGTGTGCTGCCTGTAGTGAGAATTTGTTATCATTCTAACTGCAGCCTTTTGTTGAGTAATTGTGGTCTGAGATGGTTAATTGTTGTTGAGCCCATGCACAAATTCCCTAGGTGAGATAGGGGTAAATAAAAGAGTGGGTATAGGGCCAGGAAGCTTACTGTGGAACATAGTACCGTATCTTCGATAGTATGCCTACAGGTCTGGAAATTTTCTTAGAGATTTGTTTTGTAATGTGTATGAAATTTGAGTCTGTTATCAAGTGGATTCCTAAGAATTACCCTCTGTTGTTTTGTGATAGTGATCCAGTTTAACATTATGTTAAGAGGGACATCAGTAGCTTCTGTTACCAAACTGAATGAAGTAGGTTTTGTCAATGTTTAGTGTAATTTGTTAGTCTCACCAGTAAAGAAATTTTCTGTAATTCCGGAGTATTTACAGTATTGGGCTACGTGACTGGGCTCGGTGATAGAAGACGTATGTAGTGTCATCTGCAAATAGTGTGGGTTTGAGTAATTGCGAAGCATTTGGAAGGTCATTTATGTATAGAAAAGGAAAGAAGGGCCCAAGGACAATTCCCTGTGGGACACCCAACCTGTAATTGGGTTGCGCAGAAGAGTTTGGCCCCATTTGCGTATACATATTGGCTTCTCTGTAGCCTGAGGTATGACTTGAGTAGTTGAGGGGATGGCCCTCTTATACCATAGTGTCTACATTGTACCGTGGAGCAAGTCATGTCAACTGAATCAAAAGCTTTACGTAAGTCCAATGAAGATCCCCAGTGGACTTCTTTTTTTCACAATTGCATGTATATATGTTCCTAGCATGTTAAAATAGCATCATTAGTATTTTTATTATGCCTGAATCCAAATTGGCAGGGTTAAGTATGTTTTGGGAGATAAGGTAGGAGTAATTCGTTTATGAATTAATTTTTCAAGATTTTTGAGAGAGGTGTAATTGGAATATTGGCCTATAGTTATTCAACTCTGTTTGGTCTCCTCCTTTGTGGATCGGGGTGACCCTTGCTATTTTGATACTGTAGGGAAGGTGAGGCATTCAATGATTTTGTTAAAGAGTGTTGCAATGATTGGGATGCCCTTGTGACACTTTTTGGTATAAAAAGGTGGTAAGGTATTTAAATCTCCTGCCTTGTGTTTTAGTGCGTTGATAATAAGGGAGACTTCATATGGGTTAAGCGGAGCTAGGAACAAGTGTTCGGGTAAGTTCCGTGAGGTAATCATCTGGTTGGGATATCGGGAGTATTGGGATTTTTTTGGCAAGGTTTTGTCCTATCGTGGAGAAAGAAATCATTGAGTCTGTTATGCTGTTTTCAGTTGGTGGAGTTGGGGTTCATCTGATTTTGCTAATTTTATTTCGCTATTTCTGATACTTTTTGTTTCCCAGAATTTCTGATAGGTGGGGGTTTCCAGGTCTTGTTTATATCACCACGTAAGTTGATAATCAGTTCTCATAATACAATTTTTTTGCCCTCTATCATGCTGGTTAGATAGACATTAACGTTTTGTTTGGTCTCTGGTTATGTGACCCATTCTGTACATGTTTTCTCATATTGGGTGTTTTGTTTTAATGGATTTGAGAATGCTGGTGTTAGCCAGGACTGTTTCAGCTCTTTGCTGTCATCTGTTTGTTTTTAGGGCAGTGGCTTGTTATATAGAGTATTGGGTCTTTTTTTAGAAAATTATTAATACATTCGTCAATATCTGTATAAGGTTTCTAGCTCAGTGTGCAATCGAAGTTTTGCGCTATGCTGTTGTGCCAACGGTTGCGAAGATGGTAGAGATGAATGGTAAAATAGTCCCTGAAAAGGAATACCTCTAGCAGGAAACCGAAGAATCATCTACCACTGAGCTGCACAGTAGAGTCCACCTGCTCATCTTGCCCTGCACATCAACGTGGTCTCAGGAACCCAACAGAGAAATGTTTTTGTAGGTCATAACACACAACCAAAGTGGTATGAAGGACCACCGGGTGAGGGGACAAATGTTTAATGGCTTGTAAAAGTGCTGAGGGAATCTAAAACGATCACAGATGCTGTAAAGTGGAGAAGTACGATGATATGGCATACAACTCAGTGGTAAAAATACTAGCCGAGTCTAACAAATGACCACCCGACAAACATCGACGAGAACACCTCTCGAACCCAACTCTGTCAGAAGATTAGAACCACCTGTATAAACAGCAACTGCATGAGCATGGTGACCGGAAGTGATACAAGAAAAAGAGAGCAAAACAGCTGTAGGTTGGAGAGCTTTAGATGCACTGCAGTAGGTAGAAACAGACACGAACTGTCGAACCTCCCAAGGAAAAGGGAAAAGGCAGGATGCTACACGAACATACAAGAGAGGCAACTGGAGAGCAGATCAGAGTGAGTGAAGATGAAGAGAAAAACAGATATATAAGCAGGGGTGTCGATTAAATAATGGGGCCTCTACTAATGTCTGAGACCCAACCTATTACATAGAAAAACAATGAAGGTCATGACAGCAGAAAAGTAATGAAGCAAAGAACATCACAATTCTCGCTAAGGAAGGAACTGTCAACTCAGCATAGAAGGCTTTCAACAGGGGATGAATGAAAGGCACCAAGCCATAAATGTAACCTTAATGATGACAGCGTAGAAAGAGTTGTAGGAAGATGCCGCAGAATAGACATCTGTTGCTATAACACAGCGATCGACAAAAAACTAGGGCGGAATGCCAAATGAAGGAGATCCGGCATCTGCCCCCCATGAACAATGAGCAAGAATTATTAAGGTGGTTTAGCCTGACTATGCAAAGCTGTTTTCAAAAAAAGAAATGTAAGGTTTCCATGTCAACCGGCAATTGTGTCATTGCGATTTCATGAGTCATTGATGACGGCTTTGAGGGGACTTGAACTAGAGTTAGTCACGGCCACGCTGGCAGGAAATTCATCTGTAGAAACTTGCATTTGTGGTCACAGTGGTGCCTATGCTATGCTTCCTATGATGTATAATTATACCTAGTTGGATGAATCTTATTGTAGCCAACTGACCCAGTGGCTAATGCATTGGTCTGTAGTTTTATGACTCTGATCGTGGGTTCAATCCCTGCCACTGTGTCATTACGATTTCGTGAGTCAGCTTTACTAGAGAACTGAAAATTTTCAAAATTTATACTTACACCAGAACATATTCAACCTATATGTATGTTAATGTACATTATTATAATCTAAACTATTAAACCCAAAAGGGTCATACATAATACCAGATCAGTGAATGTTAGGTAGGAGTATGTTAGAGATAGAGTTAATAAGGGCAGTGGAGAGCACCAAAGAGAAAAATATAATCTAAGTTGGTATTAGAAGTCTATTGGTGACAAAGTGACAAAGTCAAAGAAAGAGTCAGCGTCAAATGTGGCGCTGTTAGTGAGGTCAGCTAAATTGAGTGTTAGAGTGGAGAAGACATCTGCTGGTTAACAGGAAAATCTATTAGTAGATGGCAAACTGATAATGGAACTTAATTCTCAAGAGTGGCGCTGGGTGGTTCTCCACGATACCCTTGAATGAGATGTGCGTGTCCCATGCAAAGGCGAGAGAGTAGACACCCAAACAAGACAGCTATTATAAGAAAACCAGCAGCCCAAACAAAGTCTGACAGAATGATGTATCAACTCAGACCACGTTGTTGCCAATGGTTGCGAAGTTGTATAGATATTAATGCAAAAATAGTTTAAGAATGTAATACCCCTATATGAAATAAGGTAGTCATGTACAACTACCTGCACAACAGTTCACCTGCTGATTGCTCTGCACATCCACATGACCAGAGACCCAGCAGAAAACTTTGTTTTTACTAGAAATGTGCCACGACCAAAGTTGTATATAGAGAAAGATATTTTTTGTTTGGATAGCCTGTAAAGCACTAAAGGAGTCTGAAACTAGTATGTCATAAAAAGCATCATGCATCACAGATGTTTCTAGATCGTGCTAAACTGAATTTTGGGGGTGTTGACCTCCGAAACCCTCTCCAGGTGTACTCCAGGTATAACGAGCGGGCGGACTCTTGCACAGTCAGCAGTTCATGACCTTCCAGTTTCATATAAACGTATTCCATTTTCAGACTATTTTGTTTTAATCTCTAACCATTTTGCAACCATTGTCAACAATGGTTCGATATGACTCTTAACAAATTATATTCTATCAAGCCAAGGTTAGGTTTCTGGTCTTCTTGTCCTTGATGCCAAGGTTGGGGAGACAACGCTTTCCTGTCTTCGCATAGGGTATCTCATGGAAAGGCGCCCAGGTCGGTGGTCCTGAAAGGTCATCCTGTCCTAACTGTCTGGGGGATTAGTGTGGAGCATTATAGAGCACTATGGTTTGCTGTAATGTTTGGGAATTTCAAGTTAACGTGTTGGAGGACGAGGTTCTACTTCTCCACGAGGAAAATAGGAGGCTGAAAATTCGCCTAAATGGATTTGGAAATGAGTGTGCGAAGGGTGGAGTCAGTGTGGAGGAAAGGGTTACCAACAGTGAGTTGAAGAGTGGCAACTGCTTCAAGTGGAATGTAGTCTCTACTAAAGGTAGAAGTATCAAGAGAAGGAAACTTAATAGAGAAGATCTGAAGGTAGGAAATCAATACCCTGTTCTCCAGGATGTGTGTACTTCAGTGGGTAGCAAGGTTAACGGAACCATTAACTCCCCTGCTAATCAAGGTAAGAACATACTGGTTGTGGGTGATTCACAGGTAAGAGATATGGACCATGCTTTCTGTAACAGAGATAGGAAGGTTAGACAGAGAGTGTACTTCCCAGGAGCTGGTGTTGATGACATAGTCAAGAGGATGCATAATATTACGTCAGGTAATGGGAACAAGGCCATCATCTATCTTAGCGCTGTTGGAAATGATATAGGGAAAGGCAGGAAACAAGAGCTGCTGGATAAGTACAAGTCAGCCATATACATAATTAGGTCTAAGGGACAGGTCCCAATCATATGTAGCATCTTGCCTAGAAGGGGAGTGGGCAATGAGTGGATGTCTAGGACAATTGGTATAAACTCCTGGCTAGACAGGTACTGCAAGGAATTTGGAATCCCATTCACTGATAACTGGGACAAGTTTTATGGCAAACGTGATATGTATGCAAGGGATGGGGAACATCTCTGAGAGGCTGGAGTGGTTGCATTAGCTAATTCAAATGAGGGAGGCCATTGCTGACTTGTCTAGGACTTTAAACTGATAGATTATAGAGGTATGGGTGTGTGTGGGAAACAATCAAGCTGCAGTACAAGGGTTGAAAACAACAGATATTACCAGGATACCTCAGGGATATGTTTAATAGACAAAAATCAAAATAAAGTTGCTAGTAAAGGCAAAGCAACTGATCAACAATCAGACAGTAGAGGGCAGAGAGTGACTAGCTCCCTTAAGGTTTACTATACTAATAGTAGGGATCTAAAAAGTAAGACAGATGAACTAAGATTACAGGTCCTACACCACAAATCCGGCATCATTGGGACCTGTAGTGTGCTGGATTACCGAGTTTGCCGGATTACAGAGTGGTTAGGTTAGAATACACTTTATAAAATTAACCAACTTGACTTACACAAAGTTCATTGAACATTGGCAAAAATCAAACATTTCCACTACTCTGAGCTCAATTTCAAGGTACTTTTCATAATGAAAGCGATCAAAATCATGTCTATTTCTGTAATATATCTTCCATTCTATCAAATGAGACCAAAAAAACAAGAATACAACCATAAAATCCATGCGAAAATATACCCAAAGAGGCGGCTAATGGCTGAGAAGTGAACTCCCTTATTTATCATCCGTCTTTTTTTTTGTTGTACGTTAAGAAGCATCTTTCCATCATACATTGCCCAAGTTTCAATGAGATAGCCCAACAAACAACCAAGAAAAAAAATATTTACCAAAAATCATATATGACAAGCCCAAGCCAGGTACTGGAAATACGTCACTTTGTCTATACATATCCTAGGTAGTAGGTTGGTAGACAGCAACCGCCCAGGGAGGTACTACCGTCCTGCCAAGTGAGTGTAAAACGAAAGCCTGTAATTGTTTTACATGATGGTAGGATTGCTGGTGTCTTTTGTCTGTCTCATAAATATGCAAGATTACAGGTAAGTCTTGCTACTTCTACTTACACTTAGGTCACACTAAACATACATGTACAAGCATATATATACACACCCCTCTGGGTTTTCTTCTATTTTCTTTCTAATTCTTGTTCTTGTTTATTTTCTCTTATCTCCATGGGGAAGTGGAACAGAATTCTTCCTCTGTAAGCCATGCGTGTTGTAAGAGGCGACTAAAATGCCGGGAGCAAGGGGCTAGTAACCCCTTCTCCTGTATATATTACTAAATTTAAAAGGAGAAACTTCAGTTTTTTCTTTTGGGCCACCCCACCTCGGTGGGATACGGCTGGTACGTTGAAAGAAGAAGAAGTCTATACATATGCTGCTATGTATGATAATCTACGTAACTGTATTTGTGTATACCTGAATAAACTTACTTATTTACTTACTTCTAGTCTGTCGACTGAGTACAAGAAACCGCCCATTCACTTATTTCAACTACCCAATAAAGTGGTCAGAAATTGGCAATTTGGCCAATTTCACACAAATTTCAACAGATGCCACTTTCAAAATAGGGTCCAGAATAAACAATGCAGACATTCCTGGCAGTAAAACAACATTTTCTCTGTTCATTAGTCATGGCTACATTCCCCTCTTATATTACTCTTGCTTACCATTTGGAATTTTTATTCACAAAAAAATAGAAGATTTACTGTTATGCAGACTGCTGCATTATTGTAATAATTGTATAAATAATGTCAACCCATTCTTGACTCCGTACTGGAATTTAGACTGGCAGGCGGACAGGTATTGGACGGTGACGTCATTTGTTTACTCTTGAGCTTCGCTAAAGAACAGAACATTTTCACTACTTTGAGCGCAATTTCAAGGTACTTTTCATTATGAAAGCAATAAAAATCATATCTATTTCTGTAATATATCTTTCATTCTATCAAATGAGACCGAAAAACCGAGAATATAATCATAAAAACCATACAAAAATATACCGCTAAGCGGCCACTAATGGCTGAGAAGTGAACTCCGCTATTTATGGTCTGATTTCTTTCATTTTTGGTGTACATTAAGAATTCAAATTCAAATTGAAATTCAAAGTTTATTCTCTATAAGGATTACAATGTTGAATTTACAGAATTTGGTTTACATGTAGTTAAATAATGATTACAGAGTGTACCATTAGAATGCATAGCATGGCTAGGCATTTTGGGCAGACTTAGTTTAATTCTTTATTTTAAAATATTACAAATTATGAGGTAAGTTGGTATTATGGCTAAGTGACTAAATACTAGTTTGTGAGTTTAGCAATGTGAATGCTTTTGTTTTGGCACATACAGTTTCAGTATTGGAGTATCATAGGATTCATTATTTTAAGATTGAGATTAACATTTCTGTTTATGGTCAAATGGGTGAGTGAGTGTGTGAACCACCAGTTGGTATTCGTGTAGTTAGTTGATGGGGTGTATCAGGGAGATAAGATGTTTTCTAATGGTAGTTTTGAAGGTGATGAATGTGTCTGCAGTTCTAGAGTTCTCAGGTAGGGTGTTCCAGATTTTAGGGCCTTTAACATACATTGAATTTTTGTAAAGGTTTAGTCGGACACGGGGAATGTCGTAGAGATGTTTGTGTCTGGTGTTATGCCTGTGGGTTCTGTCACAACTATCAAGAAGGCGTTTTAGGTCAAGGTTGATATTGGAGTTTAAGGTCCTGTAGATATAGATTGCACAGTAGTAAGTGTGGATGTACTGAACAGGGAGTAAGTTTAGATCTATGAAGAGTGGGGGGGTGTGTTGCCAGGGATGGGATTTAGTGATTCTTACTGCAGCTTTTTGTTGGGTTATTATTGGCTTTAGGTGTGTTGCTGCAGTTGATCCCCTAGCACAAATAGCATAGGTGAGGTATGGATAAATAAGTGAGTGGTATAGTGTGAGAAGGGCATTTTGCGGCACGTAGTATCGTATCTTGGAGAGGATCCCAACCATTTTGGATACTTTTTTGGTTATGTGTTGGATATGGGTGCTGAAATTCAGGTTGTTGTCAAGGTATAGGCCTAGGAATTTGCCCTCATTATGTCTGGTAATTAGAGTGTTGTCGATCTTAATGTTAATTTGTGCATCTCCTGCTCTGCTACCAAACATAATATAGTAGGTTTTGTCAGTGTTTTAAACGTAAATTTGCTATCAACCAAGTCCCATATTTTGGGCACCCCC
>NC_069399.1:40275764-40375874 GCF_026875155.1 Cherax quadricarinatus
GGTAAACTATTTTTTTGGGGTTGCAAAATTGGGTCTCTTGAAAGTTTTTTAATTTAAAAGGGAATTTGAGTTTGTTGTTTTTAAGGGTTTTAAAAGGAAGAATTAGGGGGGTACAGGAAAGAAAATTTGGGAAAACAAAAAGTTTGGGGGGTTTTTGTGGATTGGTTCAATTTTTCAGTGGAGAGAAAATTAAGTAAGTCTTTCGTTTGGGAGTGGAGGGTTCATCGATGGGTCTTTTTTGGAATTTTTTTGGGTGAATTAAATAGATTTTAGAATATGAGGGGTTATTTAATTTTTTTCAAAAAATTTGTCCTTGGGGGCCCAAAAGGATTTTGTGAGTATGTTTTAAATTTTAAAAGGGGGGTTGTGGAAGAATGGGGGTCTGTTAAAGGAGGAGAAAGAAAGATCAGTGGATGTAAATTGTCCTGAGAATGTGTTTGGGAATTCTGAGAGAATTGGAGTTTGGAATTTGGAGGGTTGCGGGAAATTAAAAATTTTGTCAAAAAGGGGTGAGGAAAAAGTGGTTGTTAAAAGGTTGGTTCTGGAAGGGAGAGAATGGAGGGGTAATATCAGATATTTGGGAGTGGACGTTGTAGGGAATGGGCGTGAAAGTGAGGTGCCTAGGAAATTGGGGGGGAGGGGAATGGGGTGTGTTCCCTAGGGCTTGGAGAAAAAACTTCCCCTGGAAAAAGAGGAATGTTTTGAAATGTTTTAAATTTTAAGGGGGAAGCAAGGGGTTAATTTGCGGCGGGGAGGTGGGGGAAAAAGTACATTTAGAAGGGTTGGGGAAACGCAGGGGGATTTGGGAAGTTGGGGGATGGGAATTCCCATGTTGCAACCTGAAAGGGGGGTGGTTAATTTTGGGGGGAAAAAGGTGTTCAAAACTGTAGGGGAAAAGGGCTTCGGCCAAGGAAGTTGGGGGGAAATGGGTAAAAGTTTTTTTTGGGGGGGCCACCCCTGCTTGGTTTTGGAATAGGAGTTAAATAAAAAAAAAAAATAATTTTTTTGGACCTATTAAGGGCTGGAATGGGGACGGAATTTTCCCGGAATGGGGTCTCCTAGATTTGAAAATTTTAATTTAAATTTTACTTTGTGTAAAGGATTTGGAAGAGTGTTGGGTGTTAGAGGGAAAAGGGGTGATTTTTTATTTTTCGGGGCAACCCTGCTTTGGGGAATGGGCCTTGAAAATTTTAAAAAAAAAATAATTTTTGACCATTTTGGCCTGGTACATGCTGACATAAATTTTAACTGTTCTCGTTATTTGTTCTAATTATTTTTAATTTTTGGGGCGTTTCAGGAATTTTTAAAAAAATGTTGGGTTAAGGTTTTAGTTTGCTGTGATTTTGCCGGGGAATTTTAAAGGGGATTGGGTTTTTTTAGAAAATTATTAACATTCACCCAAAATCTGAATTTTTGGCTCATTTTCCAAGATTTAAAAAGAAAATTTTTTTTCTTAAACTGAATTAAAGTAATTCTTGGGGGTAATTTTGAGAAAAAATTCTGTGGGTTTTCCGGTTTAACCCGGTTTGGGAAGGTTGCCCAAAATTTAACCCCGGGTCGGCCCAACAATGGTACATTCCCAAAAATTTTTAAAAAAATTTTTAATTTTTTTTTTCTTTTCAAATTTTTTTCTTTTCAAAAAAAATTTGGGGCCGTAACCAGAATAACCGGGGGGAAGTTGAAAATGTACCTTCGGCAACACATACTGAAACAATTTTTTTTTTATTATATTTTCCCTTTTTCTTTTCTTTTTTTTTTTAGTAAATTGGGGAGAAAATTTTATGTTATTTTTGTTGTACACGTTTAATAAACCAAAAGGGACAATTTTGTTTCTTTATGTTACAAATTGGCCCCAAATTTTTAAATTTAAAATATGAAATATTGGCCCAAATTTGGGTGAATACAAGGTACCATTGGTAAAATTTGGTCCATGGTCAATTGTACCATATGGTACAATGGCCATATGATACAAGGGTACCTATGTCAATGGTACCATATGGACAAGGGCCCCATGTACAATGGTACCATATGATAAAATGGTACCATATGGTCCTGGACCATTTGGTACAAGGGACACCTTGGGTACATGGTCCCTTTGGGTCAATGGTACCATATGGTACAATGCACCATTTGGATAAAATGGTACCATATGTCAATGGTACCTTAAAATGGTACCATATGGTTAATTGGTACCATATGGTACATGTACCATACAGTACAATGATACCATATCATTCATTGTACCATATGGTACTGTTGTATTCAACACAATAAACACACTTATATGTTCGTCAGTTTTTTGTTTACAATTGTTTACAACAAAAATATGCAAAAATGTTGTATATTAGTAATGTTCTATTATATATTTACAAGTGTACAGGAACTTGACATGTTTCCTTTGAGGTGGATGACAAAGCACTTTGTCTCGGAAACTGCTGAGTCAGTAGCTAGCTTGTGCCGCCACTCACTCAGTCTTGGCTGGTCTCTCATGCCACCACACCTATTGACCATATGGTACACAGTATCATATGTTACAGGGTACCTATGGTACATTGTACTATATGGTATAGGGTACCATGTAGTACAGGGTACCATATGGCACAGGGTACCATATGGCACAGGGTACCATATGGCACAGGGTACCATATGGCACAGGGTACCATAAAAAAAACAACAGTACAGGACACCATATGGTACAGATACAGGGATAACTATTGAAATAAGTCACCCTGACTTTTTTGGGTTATCCTAAGATTTTATACATATGCTGCTATGTATGATAATCTACATAATTGTATTCTGTACACCTGAATAAACTTACTCAAGTGCATGTGGCATCATAAGTAAGTTTTTTTAGTTATACACAAATAAAGTTACATAGAATATCATACTCAGCAGCATATGTTTGGAGAACCTAGGATAACCCAAAAAAGTCAGACTTATTTTCCCTTAGGGTCCTGTACCCTGTACCATATGGATAATGTGCCCTATGTACAATGTACATATGAAGTACCACTTGTACCATATGATACCATTGTACCATATGATACCAATTTTACCGAACCATTGGCACCATTGACCATATGGTACCATTTTTACCATATGGCACAGTGGACCATATGGTTCAAAACCATAGAATTCGTCTTTAGCTCCCCTTCCCCTCAGTCTTAGAACTGTAAGTTGTGAAGAGGAGAGTCAAATTCGCCCAGAGAGTGAGTGGGGAGTGAGAGCTTCCTTGCCGCCCGGCCCCTATGAACAAAGCCCACTTTGCGGTGTTCCCACAATGCCATGCAGGGTCCAGATTTTTTCTATGGTGTGCCCTGACCACCAGACCCATTCTTCAGATGTAGGCCCTACCAGCCTCCTTCGTGCTAAATTGACGGCGCTAGAATTTTGGCGTAGATCTACGGTTTGGACCCTGAACGTAAAGCCGTAGATCTATGGGACGGACCCTGAAAGGGTTAAGGAGATGCTTGTCTCGGAGATTCTTGTAGGTTTACATATTGCTGGTAGCAACAGGCAGTTAATCATTGTGTTTGTGAATTCGGTTACTTGTGGGTCCTGGTCGTGTAGTATGTTTATGTTGAAATCTCCTGTTAGTAGTAGGTGGTCTTTATTCATGTGTGCATCAGTAATCATGTTTTCTAGTTTTTCACTAAAGTGATAAATGTTTGACTGTGGTACTCTGTAGATGTTTATAACTGTGAGGGGTTCGTCCATGTTCATCCCTTGTGCAAGATTTATTAATACGTTCGAGTTGATTTGAAAGTATATGCGTTCCCTTTTCCCCTTTTGGGGCTTTTTATAGTTGTGTATGCCATGTCCAGGAATGGTATAGAAATCTGTAAAATTTAGGGTTTAAACCAGGTTTCTGTGATGTGTTGATTGATTTTTGGAATGAAAGGGGAAATTTAGTAAAGCTGTGAGGGCATCATAATGTTTTTCTAAGGGTCTGACATTGTAGTTAAAGAGGTGATGTTTTGTTTGACTGAGAATTGTCTTTGCTTGGGCTGCTGTGTAGTAATTCAGTTACTGGTTGGATTTGTAAATTTATTTTGTAAAAGTTTACATTAGGATCTTACTGTAATCAAGGTGAGAGTAATTTTTCAAACTAGATTTTTGAGTAAAACGATATAAGATTTAAATTGAATCTACAAAATAGACTTTTGACTAAAACTCCGTATTTAACTAAAACTTTTAAAAATTTAGAAGAAAAAGGGTTTTTTTTCGAATAATAATTCAGCTCTAATTCAGTTCAAAATTCAAATTTTAAAGTTTATTCTCTTTAAAAATTACAAAGTTTAATTTACAGAATTTGGTTTTGTGTGGTTTACAGTAGTAAATAAGATTACGAGTGTACCACAGAAGCCCACATGGCTAGGCATTTGGGCAGACTTAGTTTTAATTTTTTATTTAAAATATTACAAATTTTGAGTAAGTTGGTATTATGGCTAAGTGCTAAATACTAGTTTGTGAGTTTAGCAATGGAAGCTTTTGTTTTGGCCGTACATAGTTTCAGATTGGGGGTTTAGGATTTATTATTTTAAAAATTTTAGATTAATATTTTTTGTTTTGGTCAAAAGGGTGATGAGTGTGTGAACCACCAGGTGGGATTGTGTTTAGTTTATGGGTTTTATCAGGGAGTAAGAATTTTTAATGGTAGTTTTGAGTGAGAATGTGCTGCATTTAGAGTTCTCAGGTGGTGCCAATTTTAGGGCCTTTTTACTAAATTTTTTTTTTGTAAGGGTTTGTCGGGAAAGGGGGTGTCAGAGATGTTTTTTGTCTGGTGTTGTGCCTGTGGGGTTTTGTCAAACACAAGAAAAACTTTTAGGTCAAGGTTATATTGGAGTTTTAAGGGCCTGTGATGAGATTGCACAGTAGTAAGTGTGGATGTACTGAACAGGGAGTAAGTTTAGATCTAGAAGAGGGGGGGGGGGGGGGGGGGGCCAGGGATGGGGAAATGGGATTATTTTTACTGAGCTTTTGTTGGGGTTATTTTTGGTTTAGGGTGTTTGCTGCAGTTGATCCCAAAAAACAAAAAGCTAGGGAGGTATGGATAAATAAGTGAGTGGTTATGTGGAAGGGCATTTTGGGAAAGTAGTATGTACTTGGAGAGGATCCCAACCTTTTGGATCTTTTTTGGTTATGTGTTGGATATGGGTGCGAAATTCAGGTTGTTGTCAAGGTATAGGCCTAGAATTTCCCTCATTATGCTGGGAATTAAGTGTTGTCGATCTTAAGTTAATTTGTCATCTCCCGCTTTGTACCCAAAAAATAATTAGTAGGTTTTGTCAGTGTTAAGCGTAAGTTTATTGGCTTCATCCAAGTCGATTTTTTGATCAGCCCTCATTAAAAAGGTGTTGAGGGTGCAAGATTAGGGGGGAGTGGGATAAGTCGGTCTCAGAAAGAAATGGGGTTTAGGTGTTGGTACGTTTTTGGAAGACATTGATGTTATGAAAGGGGGGCGGGGACCAAGGGCACTTCCCTGCGGAAAATCCCGTTCAAGTGGCCCCTGTTGTTTATGGTTCTTTAATGGTGACATACTGAACCTATTAGAAGGTAAATTTGAAAAAAGCAAGCCCTTAATTATTTTAACAAGTGATTTATAACTACAGTAGATATTTACAGCTAAAATAAAGGAGCTAATGAATATAATAATAAAAGAATGTATTAAAATCAAAATCAATAGCACCTGAGGTAGTCTATAGCACCTGGAGTATTTTAATGGCAAAATAGTGAACTTATTACACTTTAGCACCTGAGAATAGCACTTTGATTATTTTAACAATTGTGAATATATGAACTAAGGTAGTTATATGAAGCTAAAATAAAGGAGAAAATATATAAGGGGCTAAATTAAGTAATGGTAAACAAAGTTCAATGGACAGATAGTCACTATGATATAATATTGATTTGGGAGTAAGATCTGATTTGTAATGTATGATAAGTTCAGCAATTAATTGCATTATAAAAAGAAGAGAAATATGAGGTAGCTGGTACTAGCTAGCAAAAGATAGTTTTGGGGCTCACACAATAATGTAATTGGAATATACACTAATTGCTCACACAATATAAAAGGGACTAAAAAAAGTAGTGGTAAACAGAATTAAATGGACAGGTAGCAACTATGAATAACATTAATTTGGAGTAAGATTTGACTTGCAACACAAAGTTATGAGCAATTAAAAAGTAAAAAGTGTTTGAGGTAGCTGGTATTAGCTACTAAAAGAAGAAGAAAAAAAATAATAATGCACAATAATGTAATAGTAAAAATTAATAATGCACAATAATGTAATAGTAACAGACACTATATGCACCACATGTATTTATGTATTAAGGACACTTATTTTAGTCTGTTAAAGAAATGTCAGCTTTTCTAAGGAAGGTAGAGAATTTATGTTCATTTGAGATGGTATATTGTTGTCCTGTTGATGTTTCCCTAACTAGTATTTTCCCATCTCGAGTGAAACTGATGTATTTTGTTTTCCTGTTTAAGTTTTCTCAACCTGAACGGAAGGTTTTGACGTTTTCTCATTAGACACTCGTTGATGAACACTCCATTTTTCATTGTTAATTGCTGATTTAATTAAGTCCTTTTTTTTACCATATGAATGAAGTCTGATCATAATACTGTGTTTTCTACCTTGTTTTCCTAGCAAACATGTTTCTTTGATTTCATTGTTTTGTACGATAACTTTTACGTGGTCCTTTATTATCCTGATAGCAGTTTCTTTGCACTGTTCTTGGGTTATTTCACTAGGAATGTGTGGACTGTTTATTATAACTGCATCAGACAACTTATCTTGTTTGGTTTTGTCGTCTTGGAAATCAAGGTATTCATTCAGTCGAGTGTGCATGTTCTGATTCCAGTCCTTGATTGCTTCTTCAACCTTCATATTTAGAGTTGTTATTTGCTCAGTGTGACTGGCTATAGCTGTTTTCAGAGTATTTTCTGTGCCAACACTTCCCGAGGTAATTTTCTCTTCAAGGTTTTGGATCTTGTTCTCGAGGTTGGTTATCTTGGATTCTCGTCGCACAAGTGTTCCTTTAATATCTTCGATTTTGCTTTCTAAAGTGACGATATTGTCAGGAATTATCATACCTGAGTTATCATGGGTGAATCCTTTGAAGGGAGTGGAGTTGGAGGGGGAGTCAGCCATGTTTGTTGTTGTTGTTCCCTGGGTGGCGGTGGCGAGGGGGGGTTGATGATACACCGGCGTCCTGCTGGGTAGACAAGTTGAGTTCTAGGGCCCTTGGTGTTATTCTTTTCTTACTGATGTTGTTTCTTCTGCGATATCCTTTCATATTATCACTAAAGTAGATACTGTGTAGCTATGGTGGAGAAGGCTTGATTTCCCTGAGTTTGGGTTAAGTGGTTGTCTGGCAGCGGAGGCAGTGTTTGGGTTAGCAGGGCTGTCTTCCTTAGATCTTCTATTTTGTCAAGATTTAGGTTACATTCTTAGCATTCTTGGGTCATTTTGTGGTCTACGTGGGTTCATGTAGTTGTACCTTCAATTAGGCCATCACAAGCATTGATGAGCGTTGGTTTCTTGAAGAATAAGCGCTGATAGGATGCCGCTGCTGCAGTCCAGACTGCAGTAGGGGGGGGGGGGTGAGTAATGATACAATATGTCATTTTGACAGCTGACTCAGCACATTTAGAAGTCCACACACTCACACACAGCATAAGCTTGCTGAAGATAATAGCAGTTATATGAAAGTGTCCAGTGACTATATATGTGTATATATATTATAGAAACCAGAAGGAAGGAATGAATAAATAAATAAAGAATGAAGACAAAGAAAGGTAGGTAGGAAGGAATGTTGACACATTTACCTAGGATAACTACCTAACACTGCTGTCTGCTACTACTATGAGGAAAACTGCTCATACGAGGTGTTTTGTCTGTGCACATACAAAAAAAAACACAAAAACGTGGAGACACTCGTTTTGTGTGTGAGGAGTGTAAAACACCATTGTGTATGAAACCATGTTTCAAAGAGTTCCACAAGCTGCAGAACTTCTAGGAACATGTCCAATGACTGTACATATACATTTGTATATATTGTACATTTGTATATATGCCTCTATATCTCGGTATATATATTGTTAACAATTTTTTGTATTGTTTGTGTAAACAAATTTTGTAAACAGTATATTGATAATTATGTTTGTGTGCTTATTGTGTTGTACACAACGAGTGTATATATGTACATTGCACCTTACTTTGGTCTCATAGGCCACATAAGTTACCTGAAGAAATAAAGTGGTGGTAAAAGCAAGATACCTTCGAATGGGAGTAAAAAAAAGTTTACCGGGTGAGCGGCATTCACCGCTGTTGCCATATGCGGCTCATTTTCTGCCAACTTTATGCCTCTATATCTCGGTAAATACTTATGGGGCTTAGAACAATCAGAAAAATAATCTTAACATTTTCATAAGAAAAAGTAATTTTTTTTTTTTTTTCGAATATTTTTCGACACCAGGAGACACTTCAGGATTTGGGGTTTCGACAGTCAAAGGGTTAACAAACATTAGTAAACAACCACTGGAATACAACAAGGCCTCTTTTAGACTCAGTGAAGAGGCTTCAGTATGCAACTTTACAACAGTGCTAGGTACCAGTTGACTGGCCTACAGAATTCTCCAATGCCATGGTATTCATGATTGGATAGACATATTTCTTAACAAATTACTTAACTATATAACAAACTTGTCCCACAAAAATGAAACAGATTACGAATAAATGGCTAGGTTGCCCATGGCTATCTAACAGCATACTAAGATCCATTGATAAAAAACATCATATGAAAGCAATGTAACAGGGCTTAATAAACAAAGATATTGAACACTACACAGCGAGTCTGCACCAGGAGAAGAGAGGACTGCAGAGAGAGAGAGATATTTTGGAGAGTTAATGCATGTATAGGAGCCTTTTGAACGCAAGTGAAGAGCAAATTGTGGTAGGGGAGCCTGAACATGCTAAAGTAGGAGAAACTTTAGGAGGGTTGTGGTAGGTAAGTTTTGGGGTGGCCAGGTGTTAAATGATAATGTGGGAGCCCTTTGATTGAACTTTGTATGAAAGGGGTTTCGTTATAGGTAAAACATATATTAAGAAAAAGAGGATAAATAGAGTATACACGATATGATGTAGTCGAAATGACAGTATTGTTTGGATTATGTAATTGGTAGATAAAATACTTTGAGTAGACTTCAGGATGTACATGATATAGAGGGGCCACAGATATATTCAATCATCTTTCTAGTGTAGCTACACAGAGAGTAAAAGGTAGATGGGATTACAAGAGATAGAAGCATCAGGGAAGAGAGGAGGTGAAGGTTTATAAACTAAAAGAGAGGAGGCAGTTAGGGTAAGATATAAACAGCTTTGGAGGATAGATTGGCTATGAAGAGCATAGGCATGGGGTCGAAGAGGTATGGGGTAGGTTTAAAAATGTAGTGGTTAAGGTGGTTCAGCAGAAGTTTTGTGTTACAACAGGAAAGTGTGTGCAGGAAGGTAAGAGTGAGCGATTGGTGAATATGATGTAAAGAGAGTAGAAGGGAGAAAAAGTTAGCATATGAGAAGTGTTTACAAATTAGAAGGATGCAGAAGGAGGGAAGAGTATATGAGAAAAAGAGAAGGTAAGAGAGTGGTGAAGCTATGTAAAAATAGAGCCAAATGAAGAGAGTGTGGTGAGATGTTTATCAACAAATTTTGGTTGAAACTAAGAAAAAGTTTTGGAGTGAGATTTACAAGTTAAGAAAGCCTAGAGAACATAATGGTATATGTCAGTTACAAATAGGAGAGTGAGAGTTATTAAATGGAGAGTTAGAGGTATTGGGAAGATGGAGGGAATATTTTTAGGAAATGTTAAATGGTTTATGAAGATAGGAAGCTGTGATTCTTATAGGCACGGAGGAATAACATCTGTGGATGGAGGAAGAGCCAGTTGTGAGTGTTGGGGAGTTCCGTGAGGCAGTAGGTAACATGAAAGGGGTTAAGGCAGCCGGATTGATGGATAAAGATAGAAATTTAAAAGCAGTGGGGATATAGTTTTGGAGTGGTTGGTGGCAATTATTTAATAAATGTATGGAAGAGGGGTAGTTACCTAGGGATTGGCAGATAGCATGCATAGTTACTCTTTTGTTAAAAAGGCAAAGGGGATAAAAGAGAGTGCGAAAAATTATAGGGGGATAAGACTGTTGAAGTGTACCTGGTAAAGTGTATGTAAAAAAAAAAAAAGAGTTATAATTGAAAGAAATTAAGGTAAGATGGAGAAGAGGATACAGATGAACAAGGAGGCTTTAGGAAAGGTAGGTGGGTTGTGGACCAGGTTGTTTACCAGTGGAAACATATAAGAAAACAGTATTTAGATAAGGCTAAAGAGGTCTTTGTGGCATTTATGGATTTGGAAAAGGCGTATGACAGTGTGGATAGGGGGCAATGTGGCAGATGTTTGCAAGTGTATGGTGTAGGAGGTAGGTTTACTGAAAGCATGAAGAGTTTTTACGAGGATGAGTGAGGCTCAAGTTAGAGTAATGTACGGAAAGAGGGAAATTTTTCCTAGTAAAAGTAGGCCTTAGACAGGATGTGTGAATGTCAACCGAGGTTTGTTTAATATATTTATAGATGGGGTATGTAAGAGAATAAAATGCAGGGCTGCAAGAGCGTTGTAGTTAAAAGATAAAGAATCACACACTAAGAGGAAGTTGTCACAGCTGCTCTTTTTGCGATGACACTGGCTCTTGGGAGATTCTGAAAGGAAGTTGGCGAGATTTGTGGATGAATTTGGTAGGGTGTGCAAAAGAAGAAAATTAAAGTGAATACATTAAAGAGTAAGGTTATGAGGATAACAAACAGATTAGGTGATGAAAGATTAATATCAGATTGTAGTGTGCGAGTATGGGAGGGAGTGAAACGTATTCATATATTTGGGAAGTGACGATCCAGCGGATGGTCTAATGAAAGAGGAGGTGAATCATAGAATTGATGAGGAAAAAGAGTGAGTGGTGTGCACTTAGAGTCTGGAGGACAAAGACCTTTTGTCCTTGGATGCAACGAGTGAATGTATTAAAGAGTATAGTTTTAACCAACGCTCTTATATGGGAGTGAAGGCGTGGGTGATGAACTGTTTTGCAGCGTGGAGAAGGGCTGGAGGCAGTGGAGAATGTCATGTCTGAGGGCAATGTGGGTTGAAAATAATGCAGAGAATTCGTAGTTTTGGAAGTAAGGAGGAGTGCGGGAGTACCAAAACTGTTTCCAGAGGGATGAGGGAAGGGTTGTTGAGGTGGTTCGACATGGTAGAAGAATGGAGCGAAAAAAACAAACCCCCCAAGTAATGACTTCAAGAGTGTATCAGTCCTTAGTGGAAGGAAGCGGGGTAGGGGTCGTCCTAAGAGGGTTGGAGGAGGGTGTAAGGAGGTGTTTGTGTGCGAGATGGGCTGGACTTCCATCAGGCATGCGTGAGCTTGGTTTATAGGAGTGAATGGAGACAAATGGTTTTTAATACTTGAGACGTGCTGTTGGAGTGTGAGCAAAGTAACATTTATGAAGGGATTCAGGTAAACCGGCAGGCCGACTTGGTCCTGGAGATGGAAGGACAGTGCCTGCAACTCTGAAGGAGGGGTGTTAATGTTGCAGTTTTAAAACTGTAAGTGTAAAGCACCCCCCTTCTGGCAAGACAGTGATGGAGTGAATTATGGTGAAAGTTTTTTCTTTTTCTTCCGGCCACCCGCCTTGGTGTGAATGGCCAGTGTGATAATAAAATAAATAATAATTTTTTACAATCTTTGTCCCCTTTCCTTATATCAAAGGGACTATACAATGCTCTCCGGCCAATCACTAGGTACCTTCCCATTCTTTCATACATTTATTAAACAAAAGTACCAACCACTCCAACACTATATCCCCCCTGCTGTTAACATTTCTGTCATGATCCCATCAGATCCAGCAGCTTTAAACACCCCCTTCATTCTACGTAAATGCCTCACGTACCTCCACCGACACTTAACATTCTGCCTTCTTCAACTCCTAAAAGATGTTATACCTCCCTGGCCAGTGGATGAAATTACCGCCCTCCCCTTTCTCCTCAACATTTAAAATTTCCTCAAAATATACTCTCCATCTACCTAATACCTCCCTTTC
Source organism: Cherax quadricarinatus (assembly GCF_026875155.1). Lineage (NCBI taxonomy): Eukaryota > Metazoa > Arthropoda > Malacostraca > Decapoda > Parastacidae > Cherax > Cherax quadricarinatus. The sequence goes on from NC_069399.1 coordinate 40,287,911, forward strand.
CCCATCTACTAAATCCCCTACTCTGTTTTAACTTACAAATCCAATTTCCCTAGGCTACTTAACTTGTTTAACCACTGCCCCAAATTTCTTATTTTCATTAAAATTTCTTGACAGTGCCTCTCCACTCTATCATCTGCTCACCTTTTGCATCTCTTCACCTTCTTTTACTCTCCCATATACTCTGTCTTCTTATAACAACTTCTGCTTTTAAAAACCTCTCTAATCTACCTTTTTCTCTTTTAACACACCCTTTACTTTTCATCATTCCACCAGTCACTCCTCTTTCCTCCTCCCCTACCCTCCTATAACCACAAACTTCTTCTGCCCCACATTCTAATACAGCATTTTAAAACTATTCCAATCCCTCTTCAAACCCCCCCACTACTCATCTTTGCACTAGCCCACCTTTCTGCCAATAGTCGCTTATATCGTCACCCAACTTCCTCCTCCCTTAGTTTATATACTTTCACTCCCTCTTACTTGTTGACGACCTTTCCTCTTTTCCTCAACTACCTCTTACTCCTAACTGTAGCTACAACTAAATAATGATCCATAAATCAGTTTGCCCCTCTAAAACATGTACATCCTTGAGGCGCTACCCATCAACCTTTTATCCACTCAATACTAACCTAACAAACGACGTTCATACGTACTACATCATACCTTGTAATTTTATTTATCCTCTTTTTCAATAAACTAATGAATACTATTACCAAATTTCTTTCTACACATAGCTCAATTAAGGCTCCCCAATTTACATTACCCCCTGGCACCCCAAATTTTACCTACTACTCTTTACTTACTCCCTCCATACCTTTTTATCCACTTTTAGCGAATGAAATCCACAACTATCCATTACTCCACACTTGATTCAAAACTCCCCCACGCCTTCACTCAACTTTCCAGAACTCTCTCTCTCCTCTACACTTCTCTCTTCTCCAGGTGCATACACACTTACTATACCCCACTTTTCACATCCAATCTTTATTTATACTCCACATAAATCCTTGAATTTATAACATTTGTAGTTCCACTTTTCCCGCCATAGCTTATAAACAACTTAACAGATCAAAATATTTTTTCAATAAAAGCCCTTTTAACACATTTTTTTTTTCATATAATTGATGGACCATTTTAATGTTAATAATATTATCAAACTTCCATATAAATTATATTTCTAATGAAATTTATAATTAATTCCTTTCAGGTATATTAGAGATCAAATTTAAGAGCACTCTAGGAACAACTTTCTTGTAAAAAAATTGTCGTTTAATATTTATTATTACAGGGGCTTTTGATCCAAGAAATTGAGGCAACCCTTGAGGTTTGGCACTTTACACTGAATATAATAGTGGATGAGAAGAAATCATGGAGTGGTGGCAAGAAAAACGATAATTGATGGAGCAGAAGAGGAGTTGAAAAGAGTTTGAATACAGTAAATATTTTAACCTTAAACGATCCAAACAAAAACATATATATACTTTCACTTGCGCAGTGCCCCCGAATATTTTTTTATAGAAAAAAGACCACATAATTTTTAATGTTTTGGAATAAAAAAAAATAGGGTCATTACTTACCCGAGATATATGTTTTCGAGAAAGTTGGCACTGGAGATGCTCACTTGACCGGCGACATGGAGCCTGCCTGCTGCAAAAGTGTTGCTGATATACCTTATTTTCTATTTTCATGTTGCTGATAAATTACAATTATAATAGATCTTGTCATTCCGATACCAATATTTGTTCTTAGGCACTAAATATTAGTTACTGAAATTGTACTCACATTGTCACACACTGACAGATGGACATTTACAACACTGCCTTGGTCCATTTACTATTTGTCCTTGGTAATGAAAACAAAAGTAATTATAAGTCCCAGCATGTTTTGAGGAGGAGGAGGGCGCGGCGAGCGAGCCTTCAAACAAGGAGTGATGAGGCGGCCTTAATACTGTTATGTACATAGGCCAGATATTGGGCAAAGTACAACACAAGGATCCCCACGTCGAGTACAGCGAGAAACAAGCTTTTATCCTACCAGACGGGCAGAAAGCAGCAACTTCACTCTGGCTGTACCCTTCTCCCAGAACATCAGCTCACTCCAACTGAGATCATACATTTACCCATGAGGACTCGAGTATGGAACACATTCGTACAGCATAATGATGTCAACGAGATAAAGTCAGTTGATCACATGAAAATGCTGGCCCCACAGGATGGCTCCAAAACCTTCATCCTGTTCCCTCTTGTATGTCTCATACAATAAAAATGCATTCAAATGGCTGATGTAGGTAACAGCTTCTTAGCTATGCGACAATAAAGTTAGGAATCCTTAACCTTTAAATAGCTTGTCAATAAAGCTAGGGGATCCTTAACCTTGTCAAACCCTGTGAAAAAAAAAAAAAAACAAAGAGAGAGGAGAGGAAGAGAGGGAGGGAGGGAGAGAGAAGAGAAGGGAGGGAGGGGTGGTGGGATGATGATTCCTTGAAAACATGAAAAACAAAGTCCACCCCTGACAGTGACATGATGATATAACATCTGATAAGAGACTGATGATTTGATGAGCCTCGCCTTGCGTTTGTTTTTTTTGCTGGTAACAAACATGTCTGTCTATTTGACCTGTCTGTCATGCTCCTTGTCTATCTCTTTCTATTATCCCCGCCTAGCTCTCTGTCCTCAGATAGAGCCACAAGACTGCGTCATCAACATTTACTCACATCTACAAGCAGATTTTTTGGGTAATCCTAGGTATATTGTGTACCTGTGAGACAGTTATAGAGACAGATTGAAAGAGATAGAGACAGACCAGATAGATTTAGACAGAGATAGAGATCGACAGACCTAAAACTTGGGGTAACATCACTTTCCTCCTCTAAAAGAGAAGTGTTAATATGACTATGTCAGAGAATCCGTTGTGTTGTTGGCCGCACAGTTTTGCTCTAGTTTGGCGCTCAATGTTAACTGGCTTTCCCCCAAGGCCCCTCAAGGGCGGTTCCTTGACTCTGGCTAAGTGGCTCTTGATCTAGTGACTTGGAAATCTGTTCTCCAGTTCCCTGAATTGAGCCTGATAACCTTTCATCCTCCTCCTGCATGCGCTGTATAATCATATGGTTTAGCGCTCACCAGGCCCCCCATGATTATAATAAAAATAAATTTCCCCCCAAGGTACTAAGTGGTCCCAGATTTTTTTAATATGGTGCTACACCAGAGTGTTAAGAAACGCCACCCCATTCAAAGCTGACGCAGGCAAACTCAGGGCAATTGTGCCAAATTTGGAGGCAGGAAAATTAAAACGTATATATACTTTGGGGCGCTACACGTAAGAAAATGTATAAACGTTTGGACCGTTTATTAAGAATTAATTCTCTCAGTACTTTTCACACTCCACATCTTTAATGCATACAACAATAATTATCTCCTGTAAATGGACACAGCAAATAAACTGCCAGGAGTAATAATGGTCATTACTTTAAGCCATACAAATAATGCATTTTAAAAATGTGTTATATAATAGGGCAAAAAGAAACCACTATTTATGCACACTTGCTGGGGTCACATCTCACATTACCCAGGCCCAAGACAACATCATCAAACGACAATCACTAATATGCTCAGCCGAATCGATGAAATTGGTAGACATATTTGCTAAGACAAAAACACGATATATAACAAACATAGTCCCATAAAAAACTAACAGATCACTAATAAAAGATTAAGTTGCCCATGGCTTACCAACAGCATCCTTCCTCCAGGGAGGTTCCTTGTGATACTGGAGAGGGCTCTTGATGTATGGAATTGGATCTGTGCTTCCGGTTCTGCTGAATTGATCTTAAAATGCCTTTCCATTTCCCCCCAAAGGTGGGCGCAGTATAATCCTACGGGCTTAGCGTTCCCCCATGGTGGGAAAAAAAATTTATAATAATAATAATAACATCATCCTAAACCATCTATATGAAAAAACCAATATAATAGGGGCTTTAATAACTAGAGAGTTTTATAAAACACTAAATGCGCTTTTCCCTCGCCAAATAATCAAAAGTCCAAGCAACTATATTGTTCAATAATTCACTGAAATTAGAGGAATATAAAAAAGGTGTGGAAGAACACACTCAGATCCTGGTACACGCAAACCAAACAAAGTTTAAGGAATCACAGAGGAGACAAGAAACATAAGAACGTAAAACGCAAAAATGAAATTGCAAAAAATACTTCTTTTCTTAATGCCAAATCTTTGACAAAACCCACATCGATTATTGGACTTCTGCTTAGACGAGATGAGATTTATCACAAATGACAGCAAAGAAATGATTGAGATTCAGAAGTCCTAAATATGACTCAGCATTTAGCGGAGAGCCGTTTAATCAACTAAGGGTCGACAGTCAAAGGAAATCTTTTATGCCTGAGGCTAAAAACTTGGATAATTCTGCAACGTGTTCACTCGACAGGGATTTTTTTTTTTCGCTAGTTACAATTACCCCCCTGAATTTTAATAGCTTTTCGACAATCGACAGAGTAAACTATTTAAGATATAGGTTCACCTCATCTTCGGTCGAAATGGTGGATCTTGACACTCTTCACTCTGAAGATATGATTCGTAAAGAACGATCATTTCGTTGTAAAGGAGAACAAATGGCCACTTTAATACAGTGGTAATCGAAGTGGATCTCGTAATAGACAATCAACTAAAACGAAGGACCACACTGTGAATGGGAGCTTGTTTACCCATGAAGATCTTCCCCCATAAGAAAGGAAATTTCAAGAGCTAATGAACATACACAAACACCGGTCGATTTCCGAGCCTGAAAATGCACACAAGCCAACAGAAACCTCAGAAATAGAATGGAAGCCCAACATCCAACAGATGCTCCAGTATTTTTCAAGCAGAGAAAACCCATACCTTGAAAGGATCACATTATTCTAACTCAGTGAATGAGTGCAGCACAGCATGTCAAGATGCTTCCGATCTTTGGACTTATAGCAACAGCTTCCGAAAGGTAAGGTTATAACACTTTCAAAACCACATATTCCAGTATCACAAGGCAAAATGCTGCCCACCTTTTTCTAAGTGTATCAATTAGAATATGCAGCCAAAAAAACTTGAGTAATCCATCACACATCATTTGAAGTTGAGAGAAAAAAAAAAGGTTTTTTTTAATCTCGCCAAGGAGATAGGAAATGTTAATGGCAGAAAATTCTTGCCTATGATGCTTCACTTCCATCCTAGTAGACATGGATGCTTCTATCTACTATAACCATCACAGTCTCAACTCATCTTATAGTTTAACAAAAAATTCCATATCACTGACAGAAATTACTCAAAAAATAAAAAAAGCATAGTCCTGAAAACACTATTGTGAGATTATGAATCAGTTTTGGAATGTTGACAGTTTTATGACTTTAACAATAATGTGAATATTAATGTAATGTGTGATTTTTGTGCCTAGTGTTGCTCAGGTCTTTGATATATCCACTTAGGCAGTTATATCCTTGAACAATATTTTTTGTTTACACACTGTACTACACTAAATGTTCTTTATTAATGTCAGCAGGTAAAAGTATGTCAAGTTACACCAGTTCAACACCAGATATTTTCCTTGTTGATTCACTGTCCTTAAAAACATCCTAGGACTGTGGCATGTTCACCTTGAGTATACCGAGGAGTTCCGGGGGTCAACGCCCCCACGGCCCGGTCTGTGCCCATGCCTCCTGGTGGATCAGAGCCTGATCAACCAGGCTTGTTGCTGCTGGCTGCACGCAAACCAACGTAACAGCCACAGCCCGGCTGATCCTGGAACTGGACTTATGTGCTTGTCCAGTGCCAGCATGAAGACAGCCAGGGTCTGTTGGTAACCCCCTTATGTGTGCTTGTGAGGCAGTTGAACCTCTCGGCCCCTGACAACTTAATGTATGGTCTCTAACGTCTGTGACACCCCCTGCTTTTCATTGGGGGATGGTGCATCGTCTGCCCCAGTCACTTTTTGCTTTCGTGAGTTATTTCCGTTTGCAAGCTCGGTACATAAGTCCCTCTAGATTTTCCAGTGTATATCAATTTCATGTATCACTCCCCAGCGTTCCAGCGGATACAGGTTTAGGAACCACATGTGCTCCAATAATTGAGGTGTTATATCTCCGTTATGCGCGCCGTGAAAAGTTCTCTGTACATTTTCTAGGTCGTCAAATTTCACCTGCCTTGAAAGGTGCTGTTAGTGTGCACAATATTCCAGCCATAGATAGAACAAGTACCTGAAGAGTGTCTTCATGGGCTTGGCCTCCCTAGTTTTGAAGGGTCTCATTATCCATCCTGTCATTTTTCCCTAGCAGATGCGATTGATAACATGTTATGGTTCCTTGAAGGTTAGATCCTCTGACAAAATCACTCTCAGGTCATTGACGTTGGTGTTTCGCTCTATTTTTGTGGCCAGAATTGTTTTGTACTCTGATCTGAAGATTTAATTCCTCATGTTTTACCATATCTGATAATCGAAAATTTTCTCATCATTGAACTTCATATTGTTTTCTGCAGCCCACTGAAAGATTTGGTTGATGTCAGCGCTGGAGCTTTGCAAGTGTCTGCAATTGAAGACACTGTCAATGCAGATTCGGGTGTCATCAGCAGAAGGAAGACACAGGAGCTGTGGCTGAACATCCTTGTCTATGTCGATATGAGGATGAAGGAACAAGATGGAGCGAGTACTGTGCCTTGTGGAACAGAGCTTTTCACCGAAGCACCTCCTCGGACTATTACCTGTTGACGACTACTCTTGTGTTCTGTTAGTGAGAAATTATAGATCCTCAGACCGACTTTTCCTGTTATTCCTTTAGCACGCATTTTGTGCGCTAATTATCTCCATGGTCACACTTGTCGAAGGCATTTGCCAAAGTCTGTGTTCAGAGTCATGTTCCCCAAACATGTACCAGACATTTTTTCTAATTTTTCAATTAAACCTGGATTTATTATTCATTAAAACTTATTCACTGAACATCCAGTAATTTGGAGAAGTTGTTGAAAATACTGTATATTTTCCCGGAAACACGGTAAATTTATAGGTAAATAGATGCCCTATATTGTATTTAATAAAAATGTATTTTTTAAAAAGAGGACATTCGCCATTGTTAATTTGAATTGTATACGATTATTTGTAATGGTAAGGAAATTTCGGCTTCAGCAGTTAAAATGGCTGAGACCTCTCAAATATGACGCGCGAAATTGTTGGAGGGTGCATCCTGCATAAATTGATATATCAGCCGACTGGACAAGACAGCTCCAGGAACCTCAATAAGGTCTGTGTATGATAAACTCTGCCAGTTGTTAATTTCTTGTATAGACAGAGGTGGACATAGATAGGATGTTTTCCAGAGAGGGGACAAGGGGTCACAACAGGAAGCTAAGACTTGCAGACGAATCACAGGGACGTTAGGAAGTAATACTTTCAGTCATGAGAGTTTTCAGCAAGTGGAATAGCCTGAGCAAAGTGAATAGTGGAAGGCATGGAACCATACATAGTTTTAAGAAGAGTATGACCAGCTCAGGAAGCAGAGAGAGAGAGGATCCAGTAGCGATCATTGAAGGAGGCGGGGCCAAAAAAGGAGGAGCGAGACCCCCACCTCGACCCCTGCAACCACAATTAGGCGAGGTACAATTAGGTTATGTACACACACACAGCACACACTCACATACACACACACACACACGATAAACCAGCACTGTATCAGGGAGGGGAAATCCTCCCCTGTGAGGCCTGTTGGGTTAACGCTCTCCGACTTCACATGGTGAAGGACCCTGGGTTCGATTCCCAGCCAGAGTATAAACAATGGACGTGTTTCGTTCCAACCGTTGTCTATGTTCCCCATCATTAAAATGGTTACCTGGGTGTAGTCGACTGGTGTGGGTCGCATCTGGGACAGCAACCTAAGAAGCCTGGTCACAGACCGGGCCGCGGGGGCTATGACCCCGAACTCTCTCCATATAAACACCAGATAAACGCCCCAACTGAAGATTTAGAATAAAGTGACGAAGGATGCAAGAGAGAGAGAAGCGGGTAGACGCATTTTCTTGTACTGTAAGAAAGTTTTCGACACCGTACTGCACAAGAAATTGAGTGCAAAAGCTAGAGGGGCAGTCAGGAATAAAGAGGAAAGGCACTGCTGTGATCAGGGAATGAACAGACAGGAAAGAAAACAACTAGTGATATTTCTCCTTGACTAAGTGTCCAGTGGGCTCCTGTGACACGGGGTTCCAAAAGGGTCAGTCCTAGGGCTGTGCAACTTCTGGTAATATGAGAATGACATGACGTTAAGGAATAAATTCAGAGGTGTCCCTGTTTACAAACGTTGTAAAGCTAATGCCTAGAATTCAAGGGATGTGGATCAGAAAAAAACACAAAAGTTTATCTGAAGCCAGGCTGTACGACTGGTCCCAGCAACTGGCTTCTGGGAAGTAAACCACCCAAGTACAAGGTCATGAGACTGTGGAAGGGCAAGAAGATTCGCAGACGAAGTACAGTCCTAGGGAGCCAAAGACTACAAACCTTACTCAAGGAAAAGATCTTTTGGGCGAGTATGCACCGGCATATTTCCTGAGGCACACAACCAAATAGCTGCTGCAAGCATATGGTGCCAGGCAGACACTAAGAATACATTCTGACATCTTCAATAAGGAAGCATTCAGGACCCTGTAACATTGTGTATGTTAGGCCTATACTGGGAGTATGGCAGGCTCAGTTTGGACCATACCATCCAATCATGTAAGTAAATTAGAGAAAGTGCAAAGGTATGCAACAAGACTATCCTGGAGCTAAGGTCCATGCCCTATGAAAGAAGTTAAGGAAAATCGACCTGACAACACTGGGAGGACATGAGAATGGGGGATATGATAACGAAAATATAAAAATAATGTGAGGAATGACAAGGTGTACAGAGACAAGGCTGGCTCAGAGATGGGACTCAGCAACAAGGATCATCGAACAGGAGGTGAAGACTCATATGAATCCAACATGGATGTTTGAAGCATTTCTTCAGTGTTAGGAATGGAATTTAGTAAGGCCCTGCTTTACGGCGGTTCCACAAAAAAACGTCGATGTCAAATTATGAACCAAAATTTGTTAAACGCTATAGCGGCAAGCGGGGTCCTTTTAAATACGAACGGCGCCCCCAACCCGAGTTTGTTTACATTTTCCATACCACAACTAATATCTATGAAACTTTCCAAAATTTAAGTGTATTAAATTTACAGCATATTTATATGTACTCTGATAATTATACTTATGTGACCTGTACTTAAATATACTTTACACACTGTGCAGGTGTTGGCAGGAACACGATAAAATCGCTAATTCTTCTCTCTACACAAGACCGCCATTAATACGTAATAATAATTGCCTCTTGGCAACACTAAATGTCTTATTTTACATCAGTATAAGGCCATTTTCATTAATCTCAACAATGATCTGTTTCCCAAAATTATATATGGAAACCCATTACATAGCATATGAACATAGATACATAACACTCAGAATAAAATTTGAATGTAAATATGATATTTGTTTACAAAGCAGGTGTTGTAGGTAGTGTCCGAGAATTACGATTTCCTCTATCAAACTGGGGGATAAACAGAAGAAAAATATTCTATTTATTCCCGCATGCCTTTACTCCTGTGAATAAGCAATTCAGCGACCCTTGTTGTTTTTAGTGCTTTTTATAATAAATAATATATAAAAATTATTATTATTAATATTATTATTATTATTAATAATAATAAAAATATTAGTATTATTATTAATTATTATTATTTTCATTCACTCTAAAAAGGTGTTTGCTGTTTTTGTTTATATTCTGAACTAACTTGTACAACTTGTACAGACAATATAAGAGAATTGTATTGTGAGTAAATATTATTAAAATAAAAAATATATGATGTAAATGTTTTACAAACTCTTACAAAGACAGTGAATGATCTAAAGTAACTACATATTAATACGCATTTCCAAGTCCTGACCAAGTGATCGTCCACTACCTGTAATAGTTTTGTGTTCTCACATTGTCTCAAACCTGTATCTCGTGTCTCTCTCTTCGTTTACTCTTTCGTTAACTATTGGCTCTCATTGATGATGGCGTTCCAAGTTAGCTGTAATAAAAAAGAGAAGTCGTAAGCCACTTGCTTTAATGCCAAGTTAGAGATGAGATGGTTTGCCATTTTTGATTTTACAATAAACACCCTGCCCCCACTCACCTCTCACACATTAATATTAAAAATTTTTAAGGTAAGTAATAGGAATGTACTCTGTGTCTTTCCGATCCTCTACCATATGGTACTCTTGAAGTGTCTGTTGCTACAACTTGTTAGGTCTTCAATCATCTAGATAAATGGAGACAGTCCCTTCAAGGGTTAAACTATAATGAAGTCACTTGGAACATGTTTTTAGTCTCTTAAATCTCCAGAAAAGAAACCTTAGAATGATACTTTGAACTGAATCTGCACACACAGCACCTGAAAAATATGTACAGGCTTGACATCAACCACTTCTCCAGAAAGGGTGTTTCCACACGTACAAATGCACTGAACATGCATATAGCTGTTCTTGCATAGACATTACATTCTTAGTTTTAACTATCAATAATGCCAACCCACTGGTTACACACCATATTACACAGTATGTTCTTGGCACTGAAGTTGTGCTGGAACACAGTCAAACATACCAGACAGAAACCAGATAGCCGATTTGAATATTGTAATCAAGCATATTTTTCTGCATCCTACCAAACCAATACTGAATAGGCATTTGGATACCTTTGTATGACTCGATAAAGCCAATTTTTTTTTTTTTCAAACAAGTCGGGCCGTCTCCGCACCAAGAGGCAGGGGACCGCAAAAAAGAAAGAAAATCCCCATAAAGAAAATACATTCAACATCATTCAACACTTTCACACACCCTCACATTATCACTGTTTTTGCAGAGGTGCTCTTAATACAACAAGTTTAGAATCATATAGCGTATAAAGAAAACAACATACCCTCCAAACGCCAATATCCCCCAAACCCCTCCTTAAAAGTGCAGGCATTGTACTTCCCATTAACCAGACGTCAAGTCCGACTATATGAAATAACCGGTTTCCTAGTCCCTCTCACTAAAAATACCCTGCTCACACTCCAACAGACGTCAGGTCCCAAGTACAATTTTGTTTCCATTCACTCCTATCTAACACGCTCTGCAACGCTTGCTGGAAGTCCAAGCACCCTCACCCACATAACCTCGTTTACCCCCCTCTATTCCAACCCTTTGAGGACGAACCCCTACCCCTCCTTCCTTCACCTATAGATTTATATGCTTGTCCATGTCAATTCTACTTTGATCCATTCTCTCTAAATGACCAAACCCACCTCAACCCTCTTCTGCCCTCTGACTAATGCTTTTACTCCACACCTCCTAATTTTCCACACTCCAAATTTTCTGTATAATATATTACAACCCACACATTGCGCATAGACAGGACAACTCCACTGCCCCAACCGACTCCTCGCTGCTGCCTTTACCACCCAAGCGTCACATCCATATAAGAGTGTTTGTTACTACTGTACTTTCTTTGCCTCCATAAATAACGTTTTTGACTCCACATAGTACCTCAATGCACCACTCGCCTTTTTTTCCCTCATCAAATCATGATTAACCTCATCCTTCATAAATTCATCCGCCCGACACGTCAACTCTCCCCAAGTATCTGAAAAACATTCACTACTTCCAAACTACTTCCTCCCCCCAAATTGATATCCAATTTTTCCTTTTATCTAAATCATTTGATAACCCTCATCACCTTACTCTTTCTATGTACTTCAACTTTCTACCTTTAGCCCACAGTCTCATAACTCATCCACTAGTATTATTATAATCAAAAAGAAGCTCTGAGCCACAAGGGAATACAGCGCACTCATACCACTAACCTTTGCAATTTTTCCTCCCATAAGCACAGTAATCATCAGCAAAAAGTAACTGTCAATTCCCATGAATTTGATTCCCCATAATTTAACCCCACCCCTCTCCCGAACCCCTAAGCATTACTTTCTTTTACAACCCCATACATAATATATTAACAACCATTTGACATTACACATCCACTGTGCTAAGACCTACTTTTACCGGGAAGTATTTTCCCTCTCTTCTACAAACGCCCTAACCCTAGCCTCACTATCCTCATAAAAACTCTAACTGCCTTTTGTAACTTAGCACACCTATTCCCATTATTTGCAACATCTGCCACATTGCTCCTCAATCCACTCTATCATATGCCTTTTCCTAAATCCATAAATGCAATAAAAACTTCCCTACCTTAATCTAATACTGATCACATCTATGCTTCAATGTAAACACTTGATCTACACATCCCCTACCCACTCTGAAGCTCCTGCTCAATCAGCATCCACATTCTGTCCTTACCTCTAATTCTTTCAATTATAACCCTACCGTAAACTTTTCCTGTATACTCGTAAACTTATTCCTCATAAACACGCTAAAGATAAACAGAGGATATCTTGCTACTCCCTACTTACACTTTGGTCCACACTTCACAGACACCACATGCATATATATATACATACATCCTAGGTTTTTCTCCATTTTCTAAATAGCTCGTTGTTCTTTTTTATTTCTTTCTATTTGTCCATGGGGAAGTGGAAAAAGAATCTTTCCTCTGTATGCCATGCGTGTCCGTATGAGGGCGACTAAATTCTGGGAGCAATGGGCTTGTAACCCCTATGCCTCCTGTATACATTTACTAACAAAGAGAAAAAAAACTTATAAAACAGGGTTGCTTAAATGTGCGTGGATGTAGTGCGGATTACAAAGAAACAGATGATTGCTGATTGTTATGAATGAACGAAGTTGGATGTCCTGGCCCTAAGCGAAACAAAGCTGAAAGGGTTAGAGAGTTTCAGTGGGGGGAAATAAATGGATTAAATCTGGAGTATCTGAGAAGAGTTAAGCAAGAAGGGGTAGCAGTAATGTAAATGATCAGTTATGGAAGGGAAAGAGAGAATATGATGTGGTAAAATTCAAAGAATTATCGTTGGATTAAAGAAAGAGTTGGATGCGAGAAGTGGGGTCATAATAAGCGAGTCTGCACCAGGAGAAGAGAGGACTGCAGAGAGAGAGAGATATTTTGGAGAGTTAATGCATGTATAGGAGCCTTTTGAACGCAAGTGAAGAGCAAATTGTGGTAGGGGAGCCTGAACATGCTAAAGTAGGAGAAACTTTAGGAGGGTTGTGGTAGGTAAGTTTTGGGGTGGCCAGGTGTTAAATGATAATGTGGGAGCCCTTTGATTGAACTTTGTATGAAAGGGGTTTCGTTATAGGTAAAACATATATTAAGAAAAAGAGGATAAATAGAGTATACACGATATGATGTAGTCGAAATGACAGTATTGTTTGGATTATGTAATTGGTAGATAAAATACTTTGAGTAGACTTCAGGATGTACATGATATAGAGGGGCCACAGATATATTCAATCATCTTTCTAGTGTAGCTACACAGAGAGTAAAAGGTAGATGGGATTACAAGAGATAGAAGCATCAGGGAAGAGAGGAGGTGAAGGTTTATAAACTAAAAGAGAGGAGGCAGTTAGGGTAAGATATAAACAGCTTTGGAGGATAGATTGGCTATGAAGAGCATAGGCATGGGGTCGAAGAGGTATGGGGTAGGTTTAAAAATGTAGTGGTTAAGGTGGTTCAGCAGAAGTTTTGTGTTACAACAGGAAAGTGTGTGCAGGAAGGTAAGAGTGAGCGATTGGTGAATATGATGTAAAGAGAGTAGAAGGGAGAAAAAGTTAGCATATGAGAAGTGTTTACAAATTAGAAGGATGCAGAAGGAGGGAAGAGTATATGAGAAAAAGAGAAGGTAAGAGAGTGGTGAAGCTATGTAAAAATAGAGCCAAATGAAGAGAGTGTGGTGAGATGTTTATCAACAAATTTTGGTTGAAACTAAGAAAAAGTTTTGGAGTGAGATTTACAAGTTAAGAAAGCCTAGAGAACATAATGGTATATGTCAGTTACAAATAGGAGAGTGAGAGTTATTAAATGGAGAGTTAGAGGTATTGGGAAGATGGAGGGAATATTTTTAGGAAATGTTAAATGGTTTATGAAGATAGGAAGCTGTGATTCTTATAGGCACGGAGGAATAACATCTGTGGATGGAGGAAGAGCCAGTTGTGAGTGTTGGGGAGTTCCGTGAGGCAGTAGGTAACATGAAAGGGGTTAAGGCAGCCGGATTGATGGATAAAGATAGAAATTTAAAAGCAGTGGGGATATAGTTTTGGAGTGGTTGGTGGCAATTATTTAATAAATGTATGGAAGAGGGGTAGTTACCTAGGGATTGGCAGATAGCATGCATAGTTACTCTTTTGTTAAAAAGGCAAAGGGGATAAAAGAGAGTGCGAAAAATTATAGGGGGATAAGACTGTTGAAGTGTACCTGGTAAAGTGTATGTAAAAAAAAAAAAAGAGTTATAATTGAAAGAAATTAAGGTAAGATGGAGAAGAGGATACAGATGAACAAGGAGGCTTTAGGAAAGGTAGGTGGGTTGTGGACCAGGTTGTTTACCAGTGGAAACATATAAGAAAACAGTATTTAGATAAGGCTAAAGAGGTCTTTGTGGCATTTATGGATTTGGAAAAGGCGTATGACAGTGTGGATAGGGGGCAATGTGGCAGATGTTTGCAAGTGTATGGTGTAGGAGGTAGGTTTACTGAAAGCATGAAGAGTTTTTACGAGGATGAGTGAGGCTCAAGTTAGAGTAATGTACGGAAAGAGGGAAATTTTTCCTAGTAAAAGTAGGCCTTAGACAGGATGTGTGAATGTCAACCGAGGTTTGTTTAATATATTTATAGATGGGGTATGTAAGAGAATAAAATGCAGGGCTGCAAGAGCGTTGTAGTTAAAAGATAAAGAATCACACACTAAGAGGAAGTTGTCACAGCTGCTCTTTTTGCGATGACACTGGCTCTTGGGAGATTCTGAAAGGAAGTTGGCGAGATTTGTGGATGAATTTGGTAGGGTGTGCAAAAGAAGAAAATTAAAGTGAATACATTAAAGAGTAAGGTTATGAGGATAACAAACAGATTAGGTGATGAAAGATTAATATCAGATTGTAGTGTGCGAGTATGGGAGGGAGTGAAACGTATTCATATATTTGGGAAGTGACGATCCAGCGGATGGTCTAATGAAAGAGGAGGTGAATCATAGAATTGATGAGGAAAAAGAGTGAGTGGTGTGCACTTAGAGTCTGGAGGACAAAGACCTTTTGTCCTTGGATGCAACGAGTGAATGTATTAAAGAGTATAGTTTTAACCAACGCTCTTATATGGGAGTGAAGGCGTGGGTGATGAACTGTTTTGCAGCGTGGAGAAGGGCTGGAGGCAGTGGAGAATGTCATGTCTGAGGGCAATGTGGGTTGAAAATAATGCAGAGAATTCGTAGTTTTGGAAGTAAGGAGGAGTGCGGGAGTACCAAAACTGTTTCCAGAGGGATGAGGGAAGGGTTGTTGAGGTGGTTCGACATGGTAGAAGAATGGAGCGAAAAAAACAAACCCCCCAAGTAATGACTTCAAGAGTGTATCAGTCCTTAGTGGAAGGAAGCGGGGTAGGGGTCGTCCTAAGAGGGTTGGAGGAGGGTGTAAGGAGGTGTTTGTGTGCGAGATGGGCTGGACTTCCATCAGGCATGCGTGAGCTTGGTTTATAGGAGTGAATGGAGACAAATGGTTTTTAATACTTGAGACGTGCTGTTGGAGTGTGAGCAAAGTAACATTTATGAAGGGATTCAGGTAAACCGGCAGGCCGACTTGGTCCTGGAGATGGAAGGACAGTGCCTGCAACTCTGAAGGAGGGGTGTTAATGTTGCAGTTTTAAAACTGTAAGTGTAAAGCACCCCCCTTCTGGCAAGACAGTGATGGAGTGAATTATGGTGAAAGTTTTTTCTTTTTCTTCCGGCCACCCGCCTTGGTGTGAATGGCCAGTGTGATAATAAAATAAATAATAATTTTTTACAATCTTTGTCCCCTTTCCTTATATCAAAGGGACTATACAATGCTCTCCGGCCAATCACTAGGTACCTTCCCATTCTTTCATACATTTATTAAACAAAAGTACCAACCACTCCAACACTATATCCCCCCTGCTGTTAACATTTCTGTCATGATCCCATCAGATCCAGCAGCTTTAAACACCCCCTTCATTCTACGTAAATGCCTCACGTACCTCCACCGACACTTAACATTCTGCCTTCTTCAACTCCTAAAAGATGTTATACCTCCCTGGCCAGTGGATGAAATTACCGCCCTCCCCTTTCTCCTCAACATTTAAAATTTCCTCAAAATATACTCTCCATCTACCTAATACCTCCCTTTCCCCATCTACTAAATCCCCTACTCTGTTTTAACTTACAAATCCAATTTCCCTAGGCTACTTAACTTGTTTAACCACTGCCCCAAATTTCTTATTTTCATTAAAATTTCTTGACAGTGCCTCTCCACTCTATCATCTGCTCACCTTTTGCATCTCTTCACCTTCTTTTACTCTCCCATATACTCTGTCTTCTTATAACAACTTCTGCTTTTAAAAACCTCTCTAATCTACCTTTTTCTCTTTTAACACACCCTTTACTTTTCATCATTCCACCAGTCACTCCTCTTTCCTCCTCCCCTACCCTCCTATAACCACAAACTTCTTCTGCCCCACATTCTAATACAGCATTTTAAAACTATTCCAATCCCTCTTCAAACCCCCCCACTACTCATCTTTGCACTAGCCCACCTTTCTGCCAATAGTCGCTTATATCGTCACCCAACTTCCTCCTCCCTTAGTTTATATACTTTCACTCCCTCTTACTTGTTGACGACCTTTCCTCTTTTCCTCAACTACCTCTTACTCCTAACTGTAGCTACAACTAAATAATGATCCATAAATCAGTTTGCCCCTCTAAAACATGTACATCCTTGAGGCGCTACCCATCAACCTTTTATCCACTCAATACTAACCTAACAAACGACGTTCATACGTACTACATCATACCTTGTAATTTTATTTATCCTCTTTTTCAATAAACTAATGAATACTATTACCAAATTTCTTTCTACACATAGCTCAATTAAGGCTCCCCAATTTACATTACCCCCTGGCACCCCAAATTTTACCTACTACTCTTTACTTACTCCCTCCATACCTTTTTATCCACTTTTAGCGAATGAAATCCACAACTATCCATTACTCCACACTTGATTCAAAACTCCCCCACGCCTTCACTCAACTTTCCAGAACTCTCTCTCTCCTCTACACTTCTCTCTTCTCCAGGTGCATACACACTTACTATACCCCACTTTTCACATCCAATCTTTATTTATACTCCACATAAATCCTTGAATTTATAACATTTGTAGTTCCACTTTTCCCGCCATAGCTTATAAACAACTTAACAGATCAAAATATTTTTTCAATAAAAGCCCTTTTAACACATTTTTTTTTTCATATAATTGATGGACCATTTTAATGTTAATAATATTATCAAACTTCCATATAAATTATATTTCTAATGAAATTTATAATTAATTCCTTTCAGGTATATTAGAGATCAAATTTAAGAGCACTCTAGGAACAACTTTCTTGTAAAAAAATTGTCGTTTAATATTTATTATTACAGGGGCTTTTGATCCAAGAAATTGAGGCAACCCTTGAGGTTTGGCACTTTACACTGAATATAATAGTGGATGAGAAGAAATCATGGAGTGGTGGCAAGAAAAACGATAATTGATGGAGCAGAAGAGGAGTTGAAAAGAGTTTGAATACAGTAAATATTTTAACCTTAAACGATCCAAACAAAAACATATATATACTTTCACTTGCGCAGTGCCCCCGAATATTTTTTTATAGAAAAAAGACCACATAATTTTTAATGTTTTGGAATAAAAAAAAATAGGGTCATTACTTACCCGAGATATATGTTTTCGAGAAAGTTGGCACTGGAGATGCTCACTTGACCGGCGACATGGAGCCTGCCTGCTGCAAAAGTGTTGCTGATATACCTTATTTTCTATTTTCATGTTGCTGATAAATTACAATTATAATAGATCTTGTCATTCCGATACCAATATTTGTTCTTAGGCACTAAATATTAGTTACTGAAATTGTACTCACATTGTCACACACTGACAGATGGACATTTACAACACTGCCTTGGTCCATTTACTATTTGTCCTTGGTAATGAAAACAAAAGTAATTATAAGTCCCAGCATGTTTTGAGGAGGAGGAGGGCGCGGCGAGCGAGCCTTCAAACAAGGAGTGATGAGGCGGCCTTAATACTGTTATGTACATAGGCCAGATATTGGGCAAAGTACAACACAAGGATCCCCACGTCGAGTACAGCGAGAAACAAGCTTTTATCCTACCAGACGGGCAGAAAGCAGCAACTTCACTCTGGCTGTACCCTTCTCCCAGAACATCAGCTCACTCCAACTGAGATCATACATTTACCCATGAGGACTCGAGTATGGAACACATTCGTACAGCATAATGATGTCAACGAGATAAAGTCAGTTGATCACATGAAAATGCTGGCCCCACAGGATGGCTCCAAAACCTTCATCCTGTTCCCTCTTGTATGTCTCATACAATAAAAATGCATTCAAATGGCTGATGTAGGTAACAGCTTCTTAGCTATGCGACAATAAAGTTAGGAATCCTTAACCTTTAAATAGCTTGTCAATAAAGCTAGGGGATCCTTAACCTTGTCAAACCCTGTGAAAAAAAAAAAAAAACAAAGAGAGAGGAGAGGAAGAGAGGGAGGGAGGGAGAGAGAAGAGAAGGGAGGGAGGGGTGGTGGGATGATGATTCCTTGAAAACATGAAAAACAAAGTCCACCCCTGACAGTGACATGATGATATAACATCTGATAAGAGACTGATGATTTGATGAGCCTCGCCTTGCGTTTGTTTTTTTTGCTGGTAACAAACATGTCTGTCTATTTGACCTGTCTGTCATGCTCCTTGTCTATCTCTTTCTATTATCCCCGCCTAGCTCTCTGTCCTCAGATAGAGCCACAAGACTGCGTCATCAACATTTACTCACATCTACAAGCAGATTTTTTGGGTAATCCTAGGTATATTGTGTACCTGTGAGACAGTTATAGAGACAGATTGAAAGAGATAGAGACAGACCAGATAGATTTAGACAGAGATAGAGATCGACAGACCTAAAACTTGGGGTAACATCACTTTCCTCCTCTAAAAGAGAAGTGTTAATATGACTATGTCAGAGAATCCGTTGTGTTGTTGGCCGCACAGTTTTGCTCTAGTTTGGCGCTCAATGTTAACTGGCTTTCCCCCAAGGCCCCTCAAGGGCGGTTCCTTGACTCTGGCTAAGTGGCTCTTGATCTAGTGACTTGGAAATCTGTTCTCCAGTTCCCTGAATTGAGCCTGATAACCTTTCATCCTCCTCCTGCATGCGCTGTATAATCATATGGTTTAGCGCTCACCAGGCCCCCCATGATTATAATAAAAATAAATTTCCCCCCAAGGTACTAAGTGGTCCCAGATTTTTTTAATATGGTGCTACACCAGAGTGTTAAGAAACGCCACCCCATTCAAAGCTGACGCAGGCAAACTCAGGGCAATTGTGCCAAATTTGGAGGCAGGAAAATTAAAACGTATATATACTTTGGGGCGCTACACGTAAGAAAATGTATAAACGTTTGGACCGTTTATTAAGAATTAATTCTCTCAGTACTTTTCACACTCCACATCTTTAATGCATACAACAATAATTATCTCCTGTAAATGGACACAGCAAATAAACTGCCAGGAGTAATAATGGTCATTACTTTAAGCCATACAAATAATGCATTTTAAAAATGTGTTATATAATAGGGCAAAAAGAAACCACTATTTATGCACACTTGCTGGGGTCACATCTCACATTACCCAGGCCCAAGACAACATCATCAAACGACAATCACTAATATGCTCAGCCGAATCGATGAAATTGGTAGACATATTTGCTAAGACAAAAACACGATATATAACAAACATAGTCCCATAAAAAACTAACAGATCACTAATAAAAGATTAAGTTGCCCATGGCTTACCAACAGCATCCTTCCTCCAGGGAGGTTCCTTGTGATACTGGAGAGGGCTCTTGATGTATGGAATTGGATCTGTGCTTCCGGTTCTGCTGAATTGATCTTAAAATGCCTTTCCATTTCCCCCCAAAGGTGGGCGCAGTATAATCCTACGGGCTTAGCGTTCCCCCATGGTGGGAAAAAAAATTTATAATAATAATAATAACATCATCCTAAACCATCTATATGAAAAAACCAATATAATAGGGGCTTTAATAACTAGAGAGTTTTATAAAACACTAAATGCGCTTTTCCCTCGCCAAATAATCAAAAGTCCAAGCAACTATATTGTTCAATAATTCACTGAAATTAGAGGAATATAAAAAAGGTGTGGAAGAACACACTCAGATCCTGGTACACGCAAACCAAACAAAGTTTAAGGAATCACAGAGGAGACAAGAAACATAAGAACGTAAAACGCAAAAATGAAATTGCAAAAAATACTTCTTTTCTTAATGCCAAATCTTTGACAAAACCCACATCGATTATTGGACTTCTGCTTAGACGAGATGAGATTTATCACAAATGACAGCAAAGAAATGATTGAGATTCAGAAGTCCTAAATATGACTCAGCATTTAGCGGAGAGCCGTTTAATCAACTAAGGGTCGACAGTCAAAGGAAATCTTTTATGCCTGAGGCTAAAAACTTGGATAATTCTGCAACGTGTTCACTCGACAGGGATTTTTTTTTTTCGCTAGTTACAATTACCCCCCTGAATTTTAATAGCTTTTCGACAATCGACAGAGTAAACTATTTAAGATATAGGTTCACCTCATCTTCGGTCGAAATGGTGGATCTTGACACTCTTCACTCTGAAGATATGATTCGTAAAGAACGATCATTTCGTTGTAAAGGAGAACAAATGGCCACTTTAATACAGTGGTAATCGAAGTGGATCTCGTAATAGACAATCAACTAAAACGAAGGACCACACTGTGAATGGGAGCTTGTTTACCCATGAAGATCTTCCCCCATAAGAAAGGAAATTTCAAGAGCTAATGAACATACACAAACACCGGTCGATTTCCGAGCCTGAAAATGCACACAAGCCAACAGAAACCTCAGAAATAGAATGGAAGCCCAACATCCAACAGATGCTCCAGTATTTTTCAAGCAGAGAAAACCCATACCTTGAAAGGATCACATTATTCTAACTCAGTGAATGAGTGCAGCACAGCATGTCAAGATGCTTCCGATCTTTGGACTTATAGCAACAGCTTCCGAAAGGTAAGGTTATAACACTTTCAAAACCACATATTCCAGTATCACAAGGCAAAATGCTGCCCACCTTTTTCTAAGTGTATCAATTAGAATATGCAGCCAAAAAAACTTGAGTAATCCATCACACATCATTTGAAGTTGAGAGAAAAAAAAAAGGTTTTTTTTAATCTCGCCAAGGAGATAGGAAATGTTAATGGCAGAAAATTCTTGCCTATGATGCTTCACTTCCATCCTAGTAGACATGGATGCTTCTATCTACTATAACCATCACAGTCTCAACTCATCTTATAGTTTAACAAAAAATTCCATATCACTGACAGAAATTACTCAAAAAATAAAAAAAGCATAGTCCTGAAAACACTATTGTGAGATTATGAATCAGTTTTGGAATGTTGACAGTTTTATGACTTTAACAATAATGTGAATATTAATGTAATGTGTGATTTTTGTGCCTAGTGTTGCTCAGGTCTTTGATATATCCACTTAGGCAGTTATATCCTTGAACAATATTTTTTGTTTACACACTGTACTACACTAAATGTTCTTTATTAATGTCAGCAGGTAAAAGTATGTCAAGTTACACCAGTTCAACACCAGATATTTTCCTTGTTGATTCACTGTCCTTAAAAACATCCTAGGACTGTGGCATGTTCACCTTGAGTATACCGAGGAGTTCCGGGGGTCAACGCCCCCACGGCCCGGTCTGTGCCCATGCCTCCTGGTGGATCAGAGCCTGATCAACCAGGCTTGTTGCTGCTGGCTGCACGCAAACCAACGTAACAGCCACAGCCCGGCTGATCCTGGAACTGGACTTATGTGCTTGTCCAGTGCCAGCATGAAGACAGCCAGGGTCTGTTGGTAACCCCCTTATGTGTGCTTGTGAGGCAGTTGAACCTCTCGGCCCCTGACAACTTAATGTATGGTCTCTAACGTCTGTGACACCCCCTGCTTTTCATTGGGGGATGGTGCATCGTCTGCCCCAGTCACTTTTTGCTTTCGTGAGTTATTTCCGTTTGCAAGCTCGGTACATAAGTCCCTCTAGATTTTCCAGTGTATATCAATTTCATGTATCACTCCCCAGCGTTCCAGCGGATACAGGTTTAGGAACCACATGTGCTCCAATAATTGAGGTGTTATATCTCCGTTATGCGCGCCGTGAAAAGTTCTCTGTACATTTTCTAGGTCGTCAAATTTCACCTGCCTTGAAAGGTGCTGTTAGTGTGCACAATATTCCAGCCATAGATAGAACAAGTACCTGAAGAGTGTCTTCATGGGCTTGGCCTCCCTAGTTTTGAAGGGTCTCATTATCCATCCTGTCATTTTTCCCTAGCAGATGCGATTGATAACATGTTATGGTTCCTTGAAGGTTAGATCCTCTGACAAAATCACTCTCAGGTCATTGACGTTGGTGTTTCGCTCTATTTTTGTGGCCAGAATTGTTTTGTACTCTGATCTGAAGATTTAATTCCTCATGTTTTACCATATCTGATAATCGAAAATTTTCTCATCATTGAACTTCATATTGTTTTCTGCAGCCCACTGAAAGATTTGGTTGATGTCAGCGCTGGAGCTTTGCAAGTGTCTGCAATTGAAGACACTGTCAATGCAGATTCGGGTGTCATCAGCAGAAGGAAGACACAGGAGCTGTGGCTGAACATCCTTGTCTATGTCGATATGAGGATGAAGGAACAAGATGGAGCGAGTACTGTGCCTTGTGGAACAGAGCTTTTCACCGAAGCACCTCCTCGGACTATTACCTGTTGACGACTACTCTTGTGTTCTGTTAGTGAGAAATTATAGATCCTCAGACCGACTTTTCCTGTTATTCCTTTAGCACGCATTTTGTGCGCTAATTATCTCCATGGTCACACTTGTCGAAGGCATTTGCCAAAGTCTGTGTTCAGAGTCATGTTCCCCAAACATGTACCAGACATTTTTTCTAATTTTTCAATTAAACCTGGATTTATTATTCATTAAAACTTATTCACTGAACATCCAGTAATTTGGAGAAGTTGTTGAAAATACTGTATATTTTCCCGGAAACACGGTAAATTTATAGGTAAATAGATGCCCTATATTGTATTTAATAAAAATGTATTTTTTAAAAAGAGGACATTCGCCATTGTTAATTTGAATTGTATACGATTATTTGTAATGGTAAGGAAATTTCGGCTTCAGCAGTTAAAATGGCTGAGACCTCTCAAATATGACGCGCGAAATTGTTGGAGGGTGCATCCTGCATAAATTGATATATCAGCCGACTGGACAAGACAGCTCCAGGAACCTCAATAAGGTCTGTGTATGATAAACTCTGCCAGTTGTTAATTTCTTGTATAGACAGAGGTGGACATAGATAGGATGTTTTCCAGAGAGGGGACAAGGGGTCACAACAGGAAGCTAAGACTTGCAGACGAATCACAGGGACGTTAGGAAGTAATACTTTCAGTCATGAGAGTTTTCAGCAAGTGGAATAGCCTGAGCAAAGTGAATAGTGGAAGGCATGGAACCATACATAGTTTTAAGAAGAGTATGACCAGCTCAGGAAGCAGAGAGAGAGAGGATCCAGTAGCGATCATTGAAGGAGGCGGGGCCAAAAAAGGAGGAGCGAGACCCCCACCTCGACCCCTGCAACCACAATTAGGCGAGGTACAATTAGGTTATGTACACACACACAGCACACACTCACATACACACACACACACACGATAAACCAGCACTGTATCAGGGAGGGGAAATCCTCCCCTGTGAGGCCTGTTGGGTTAACGCTCTCCGACTTCACATGGTGAAGGACCCTGGGTTCGATTCCCAGCCAGAGTATAAACAATGGACGTGTTTCGTTCCAACCGTTGTCTATGTTCCCCATCATTAAAATGGTTACCTGGGTGTAGTCGACTGGTGTGGGTCGCATCTGGGACAGCAACCTAAGAAGCCTGGTCACAGACCGGGCCGCGGGGGCTATGACCCCGAACTCTCTCCATATAAACACCAGATAAACGCCCCAACTGAAGATTTAGAATAAAGTGACGAAGGATGCAAGAGAGAGAGAAGCGGGTAGACGCATTTTCTTGTACTGTAAGAAAGTTTTCGACACCGTACTGCACAAGAAATTGAGTGCAAAAGCTAGAGGGGCAGTCAGGAATAAAGAGGAAAGGCACTGCTGTGATCAGGGAATGAACAGACAGGAAAGAAAACAACTAGTGATATTTCTCCTTGACTAAGTGTCCAGTGGGCTCCTGTGACACGGGGTTCCAAAAGGGTCAGTCCTAGGGCTGTGCAACTTCTGGTAATATGAGAATGACATGACGTTAAGGAATAAATTCAGAGGTGTCCCTGTTTACAAACGTTGTAAAGCTAATGCCTAGAATTCAAGGGATGTGGATCAGAAAAAAACACAAAAGTTTATCTGAAGCCAGGCTGTACGACTGGTCCCAGCAACTGGCTTCTGGGAAGTAAACCACCCAAGTACAAGGTCATGAGACTGTGGAAGGGCAAGAAGATTCGCAGACGAAGTACAGTCCTAGGGAGCCAAAGACTACAAACCTTACTCAAGGAAAAGATCTTTTGGGCGAGTATGCACCGGCATATTTCCTGAGGCACACAACCAAATAGCTGCTGCAAGCATATGGTGCCAGGCAGACACTAAGAATACATTCTGACATCTTCAATAAGGAAGCATTCAGGACCCTGTAACATTGTGTATGTTAGGCCTATACTGGGAGTATGGCAGGCTCAGTTTGGACCATACCATCCAATCATGTAAGTAAATTAGAGAAAGTGCAAAGGTATGCAACAAGACTATCCTGGAGCTAAGGTCCATGCCCTATGAAAGAAGTTAAGGAAAATCGACCTGACAACACTGGGAGGACATGAGAATGGGGGATATGATAACGAAAATATAAAAATAATGTGAGGAATGACAAGGTGTACAGAGACAAGGCTGGCTCAGAGATGGGACTCAGCAACAAGGATCATCGAACAGGAGGTGAAGACTCATATGAATCCAACATGGATGTTTGAAGCATTTCTTCAGTGTTAGGAATGGAATTTAGTAAGGCCCTGCTTTACGGCGGTTCCACAAAAAAACGTCGATGTCAAATTATGAACCAAAATTTGTTAAACGCTATAGCGGCAAGCGGGGTCCTTTTAAATACGAACGGCGCCCCCAACCCGAGTTTGTTTACATTTTCCATACCACAACTAATATCTATGAAACTTTCCAAAATTTAAGTGTATTAAATTTACAGCATATTTATATGTACTCTGATAATTATACTTATGTGACCTGTACTTAAATATACTTTACACACTGTGCAGGTGTTGGCAGGAACACGATAAAATCGCTAATTCTTCTCTCTACACAAGACCGCCATTAATACGTAATAATAATTGCCTCTTGGCAACACTAAATGTCTTATTTTACATCAGTATAAGGCCATTTTCATTAATCTCAACAATGATCTGTTTCCCAAAATTATATATGGAAACCCATTACATAGCATATGAACATAGATACATAACACTCAGAATAAAATTTGAATGTAAATATGATATTTGTTTACAAAGCAGGTGTTGTAGGTAGTGTCCGAGAATTACGATTTCCTCTATCAAACTGGGGGATAAACAGAAGAAAAATATTCTATTTATTCCCGCATGCCTTTACTCCTGTGAATAAGCAATTCAGCGACCCTTGTTGTTTTTAGTGCTTTTTATAATAAATAATATATAATTATTATTATTATTAATATTAATAATATTATTAATAATATTATTATATTATATTATTATTATTATTATTATTATTTTCATTCACTCTAAAAATGGTGTGTTGCTGTTTGTTTATTCTGAACTAACTTGTACAACTTGTACACAATGTAAGAGTATTTGTATTGTGAGGTAATATTTATTAAAATAAAAAAATATTGAGGTAAATGTTTTACAAACTCTTACAAATGGTACGTGAATGAACTAAAGTAGACACATATTAATACGCATTTCGCCTGACCAAGTGATTGTCCACTACCTGTTTAGTTTGTGTTCTCACATTGTCTCAACTCTGTATCTTGTTCTCTCTCTCGTTTACTCTTTCGTTAACTAGTTGGCTCTCATTGATGATGGCGTCTAAGGTTAGCTGTAATAAAAAGAGAAGTCGTAAGCCTCTTGCTTTAAGTGCCAAGTTAGAGGATGATGGTTTGCCATTTTGATTTTATTCAATAAACACCCTGCCACTCACCTCTCACACATTAATATTAATATTTTAAGGTAAGTAATAAGTGTACTCTGTGTGTATCTTACCTTTTATTGTGTTTTTAATGCCTATTTCTATTGCTAACTTAATATAAGTTAGTGTAAACTTGTTGTCTGGCATTTTATTGCATATTTTATATGCTCTGATAATAATACTTGTGGTAGCCGGGTGGAGGGACCAACATTACGTTTTCTCTCTGTTTCAGCAATCAGAGAAAATGTGTATGAATCTGCGTTTGGCCCAGCCACTCCCCACACTCCGCTTTTGTTTACAATTTTCGGCACGAATTATTCATTACTTCTCCCTTCGTTTATGATGGCATCTAAAAGTAGTTGTTAGAAATGATTAAATTCAGTGAACAAGGCAGGGCGATGTTAATAATATGGTTCGGGGCTACAGTGTGGGTGTAGCCCAGGGGCTACACCTACCGGCTACCTACACTGACTAATACAAATAAATACTACTCACCTCCTTCCATATTAAACTACACACTATTTAAGGTAAAAAAAGAGTTCACTGAAATGTGCATTTTACCTCTCTGGGATTTTTTTAAATATCGTATTTTAAAAGTATGAGATGGGAGCCAGTGCTACCTACACCTGGGCTACCTGCACCTGACTTCCTACAAATAAGTACTACTCACCCTCCCCTACATTAAGATTACAAATACTTTAAGATAAGTAATGAATTTTAAACTGTTATTTTACTTTGTGTGTTTTTAATGCCTAGTTCTTTTACTAACTTAATATAATTTAGTGTAAACTTGTTGTCTGGCATTTATTGCATTTATAAATGGAAAAAATGGAGTTCTGCCTTCCGGCGATGTCTGCTTTCCGGGTTTGACAGCCTGGAACCTAACCCGCCGTATAAGTGGGGCCCTACTGTATTCTGGAAGTGATGTAGTGGAGGCAGGATCGATACATAGCTTTAAGAATGGGTATGAAAAGCTCATGGAGAAGGAAGAGTGACCTAGTAGGGGACCATGAAAAGGAGGGGCCCGGAGTTGTGGCATCGACCCCTAAACCCACAACTAGGTGAGTACAAGTGCTATAAATCGACCCCTGCAACCAAACCAAAATAGGTAAGTACACTCTTCAGGTCACTTGTTCTATCTAGGCTGGAATTTTGCTGCACACTAACAGCACCTTTCAAGGCAGGTGAAATTGTTTGACCTAGAAAATGTACAGAGAAACCTTCAGGCGGCATAACGGATTTTAAAACACCTCAATTACGGGGAGCGCTTGAGGTTCCTAAAACTGTATTCCCTGGAACGCAGGCGGGAGAGATACATGATTATATACACCTGGAAAAATCCTAGAGGGACTAGTACCGAACTTGCACACGAAAATCACTCACTACGAAAGAAAAAAGACTTGGCAGACGATGAACATTCCCCCCAATGAAAGCAGGGGTGTCACTAGCACGTTAAGAGACCATACAATAAGTGTCGGGGGCCCCAAGACTGTTCAACTGCTCCCAGCATACATAAGGGGGATTACCAACAAACCCTGGCAGCTTCAAGCTGGCACTGGACAAGCACCTAAAGTCAGTTCCTGTTTCACCGGGCTGTGGCTCGTAACGTTAGTTTGTGCAGCAGCAGCAACAGCCTGGTTGATCAGGGTCTGATCCACCGGGAGGCCTGGTCACAGACCGGGCCGCGGGGGCGTTAAACCCCCGGAACTCTCTCCAGGTAAACTCCAGGTTTAACACACACTAAATAAAACTCACACACATAAAACACACTTATAAACATTATACTCTTATTAAAAGCATACGCTTATACACACCTACACTCACATACACGTGTGGGGGGGGTAACTCAAGGTAGAGTGCTCGCTTCGGCACCCCCCAAATATGTTTAGCTGGGGCCAGAGCTATGACTCGACCCATGCAACCACAATTAGGTGAGTACATAAACACTCACTTTTACATACACTTATATACATTTATACACAAATTTTAACACACTTATATACATTAACCGCACTCATTCACTCATATACACTTTAAACTCAAACACACTCATATACTTGTAAACACTTACACTTACATGTATGCACTCATACACTTATAAAACACAATTATACACATTTATCAAACTTATACACTTACACAAGACCTCAAAAAACAAGAGCCGCACAACACCATGAAATCCTGACTCCTACCCCGGATATCATGACCTTCCCCAACCCTCCTACTACTAACACAACACCAACTAACTCCACCCCCTAGGATCGAGAGCATCTTTTTTATATTCCCACCAAATAATGTACTACAAATAGGTTCTAGGACAATGGATTAACCTATGGGTCACTTACAATTTATGTTCATAGAAGATATATAAAATCCAATATCTGCAATAAATATCCTCAAAATACCAATAAAATCCTATATATTTTCATTAAATCTTCATAGAAATACCCATAAAATTCTAATTTGTTTTTTCAATAAATTTTCAAAGAAACGTCCAAAAAAAAAAACAATATATTTTTCATTTATCCTCATATAGAAACCCATAAAATCCTATATATTCAACAAATCTCCATGAAAATACCCATTAAAATCAATATTTTTTTTCAATAAATTTTCAAAGAAATTCATAAAAACTTTATAACAAATATTTCTTTATCTTCATATAAATAACCATAAAAATCCTCATTTTAATAATTATAAATATCCTTAGAATCCTATATTTTTTCAATAAATATTCAAAGAATTCCATAAAATCCCACATTTATTAGAATATCCTTAACCTTATGATTCAAAAATACAAAATCCCATCCCCCGGCTGATTGAACCCGCGGTATGGTTATTTGCACGCGACGGGCTGGAGTTTTGACTCATAAATCAGGGTTCAATCCCGGCCGGATATTTTATTTGCATCGTCATTAGATTTCTTAGAGCTATATGATTCAAAACTGCTAATCCACACTTAAGGCATCTGAGGAACCAACAATGTTAAAAAGGATGCTTGAGGCAGCAGTGACGTGTGTGATCGCTGTGTGTAATGTAAATATTATGCATGTTATGTCACTTGTGTTTGTGAAGATTGAAATTGTCTCACACTGGTGTTCAGTGCATTATTAACATGTTGTATTTCTATTTGAATCTGCTTCATAGTTTTGTGGATTTTACATAATTATTATAATCAAATAAAGTGCTAAACCAACAAGGGTCATGTGGTGCTGAAGGGCAGAAAATAGTGCCGGGTCTATAAACAGCTAGTTGGAAAGGGGATCAGAAATGAGGGAAGAAAAGGGCTGAAGGAACACAAGGGGCTATACATCAAAGTTCGTGAAGTAAAGCAGTTGCTGACAAAAAGTCAAAAAGTTATTGCAAGTCAAAAGCAGTCAGCAAGGAGGGAAGATGAAGAAAGAACAGTAGGGCGGCAATGGTGGAGGAAAATCCTGTGAGCTCACTGGTAAACCGGACAATCCACAAGAAAGTGATTAACTGAAATAGGGATCCGACAAATTTCACAGAGAGGAGTAGGGTGTCACTCCATGAGATACCCATGGGTAAGATGAGTATGGCCGATGTGGAGATGAGAGAGTGCAGTCTCTCGAGTACAGCAACGGTGGTAAGAAGATGGCCACAAACCCAATCGCGGTTTAATAGAATGTAATTTGTTATGGTGCATATCTGACCACTGTTGTTGCCAACGGTTGTGAAGATGGGTAGAGATGATGGTAAAATAGTCCCTGAAAGGAATACCTCTATAGGAAACCGGAAGATCATCTACCACTGACTGCGCAGTAGAGTCCGCCTGCTCATTGCCCTGCACATCAACGTGTCCAGGAACCCAACAGAAAATGTTTTTGCTAGGTACATAACACAACCAAAGTTGAGTATGAAGGACCACCGGGTGAGGGGAATCAAATTGTTTAATGGCTTGTAAAGTGCTGAGGGAATCTAAAACGATCACAGATGCTGTAATGTGGAGAAGTACTATGAGGATGGCATACAACTCAGTGGTAAAAATACTAGCCGAGTCTAACAAATGACCCCGGACAACATCGTCGAGGAACACCTCTGCGAACCCAACTCTGTCAGAAGATTTAGAACCATCTGTATAAACAGCAACTGCATGAGCATGTGACCGGAAGTGATCAAGAAAAAGAGAGCAAGAAACAGCTGTAGGTTGGAGAGCTTTAGTGCACAGCAGTAGGTGAGAACAGACACGAACTGTCGGAATCTCCCAAGGAAGAAGGGAAAAGGCAGATGCTACACGAACATACAAGAGAGGCAACTGGAGAGAAGATCAGAGTGAGTGAAGATGAAGAGAAAACAGAGTAAGCAGGGGTGTCGATTAAATAATGGGCCTCTACTAATGTCTGAGACCAACCTATACATAGAAAGAACATGAAGGTCATGACAGCGGACAAAGTAATGAAGGCAATGAACATCACAATGCTCGGCTAAGGAAGGAACAGTCACCTCAGCATAGAGGCTTTCAACAGGGGATGAATGAAAGGCACCAAGCCGTAAATGTAGACCTTAATGATGAAGCTTAGAAAGAGTTGTAGGAGATGCCGCAGAATAGACTTGGTTGCTATAACACAGCATCGACAAAACTAGGGCGGAATGCAAATGAAGGAGAGTCCGGCAATCTGCCCCCCATGAACAATGAGCAAGAATTTTAAGGTGGTTTAGCTGACTATGGCAAGCTGTTTTCAAAAAAAGAAATGTAAGGTTTCCATGTCAACCGGCAATTGTGTCATTGCAATTTCATGAGTCATGATGACGGCTTTGAGGGGACTTGAACTAGAGTTAGTCACAGCCACGCTGGCAGGAAATTCATCTGTAGAAACTTGCATTTGTGGTCACAGTGGTGCCTATGCTATGCTTCCTATGATGTATAATTATACCTAGTTGGATGAATCTTATTGTAGCCAACTGACCCAGTGGCTAATGCATTGGTCTGTAGTTTTATGACTCTGATCGTGGGTTCAATCCCTGCCACTGTGTCATTACGATTTCGTGAGTCAGCTTTACTAGAGAACTGAAAATTTTCAAATTTATACTTACACCAGAACATATTCAACCTATATGTATGTTAATGTACATTATTATAATCTAAACTATTAAACCCAAAGGGTATACATAATACCAGATCAGTGAATGTTAGGTAGGAGTATGTTAGAGATAGAGTTAATAAGGGCAGTGGAGAGCACCAAAGAGAAAAATATAATCTAAGTTGGTTATTAGAAGTCTATTGGTGACAAAGTGACAAAGTCAAAGAAAGAGTCAGCGTCAAATGTGGCGCTGTTAGTGAGGTCAGCTAAATTGAGTGTTAGAGTGGAGAAGACATCTGCTGGTTAACAGGAAAATCTATTAGTAGATGGCAAACTGATAATGGAACTTAATTCTCAAGAGTGGCGCTGGGTGGTTCTCCACGATACCCTTGAATGAGATGTGCGTGTCCCATGCAAAGGCGAGAGAGTAGACACCCAAACAAGACAGCTATTATAAGAAAACCAGCAGCCCAAACAAAGTCTGACAGAATGATGTATCAACTCAGACCACGTTGTTGCCAATGGTTGCGAAGTTGTATAGATATTAATGCAAAAATAGTTTAAGAATGTAATACCCCTATATGAAATAAGGTAGTCATGTACAACTACCTGCACAACAGTTCACTGCTGATTGCTCTGCACATCACATGACCAGAGACCCAGCAGAAAACTTTGTTTTTACTAGAAATGTGCCACGACCAAAGTTGTATATAGAGAAAGATATTTTTTGTTTGGATAGCCTGTAAAGCACTAAAGGAGTCTGAAACTAGTATGTCATAAAAAGCATCATGCATCACAGATGTTTCTAGATCGTGCTAAACTGATATTTTGGGGGTGTTGACCTCCGAAACCCTCTCCAGGTGTACTCCAGGTATAACGAGCGGGCGGACTCTTGCACAGTCAGCAGTTCATGACCTTCCAGTTTCATATAAACGTATTCCATTTTCAGACTATTTTGTTTTAATCTCTAACCATTTTGCAACCATTGTCAACAATGGTTCGATATGACTCTTAACAAATTATATTCTATCAAGCCAAGGTTAGGTTTCTGGTCTTCTTGTCCTTGATGCCAAGGTTGGGGAGACAACGCTTTCCTGTCTTCGCATAGGGTATCTCATGGAAAGGCGCCCAGGTCGGTGGTCCTGAAAGGTCATCCTGTCCTAACTGTCTGGGGGATTAGTGTGGAGCATTATAGAGCACTATGGTTTGCTGTAATGTTTGGGAATTTCAAGTTAACGTGTTGGAGGACGAGGTTCTACTTCTCCACGAGGAAAATAGGAGGCTGAAAATTCGCCTAAATGGATTTGGAAATGAGTGTGCGAAGGGGTGGAGTCAGTGTGGAGGAAAGGGTTACCAACAGTGAGTTGAAGAGTGGCAACTGCTTCAAGTGGAATGTAGTCTCTACTAAAGGTAGAAGTATCAAGAGAAGGAAACTTAATAGAGAAGATCTGAAGGTAGGAAATCAATACCCTGTTCTCCAGGATGTGTGTACTTCAGTGGGTAGCAAGGTTAACGGAACCATTAACTCCCCTGCTAATCAAGGTAAGAACATACTGGTTGTGGGTGATTCACAGGTAAGAGATATGGACCATGCTTTCTGTAACAGAGATAGGAAGGTTAGACAGAGAGTGTACTTCCCAGGAGCTGGTGTTGATGACATAGTCAAGAGGATGCATAATATTACGTCAGGTAATGGGAACAAGGCCATCATCTATCTTAGCGCTGTTGGAAATGATATCGGGAAAGGCAGGAAACAAGAGCTGCTGGATAAGTACAAGTCAGCCATATACATAATTAGGTCTAAGGGACAGGTCCCAATCATATGTAGCATCTTGCCTAGAAGGGGAGTGGGCAATGAGTGGATGTCTAGGACAATTGGTATAAACTCCTGGCTAGACAGGTACTGCAAGGAATTTGGAATCCCATTCACTGATAACTGGGACAAGTTTTATGGCAAACGTGATATGTATGCAAGGGATGGGGAACATCTCTGAGAGGCTGGAGTGGTTGCATTAGCTAATTCAATGAGGGAGGCCCATTGCTGACTTTGTCTAGGACTTTAAAACTGATAGATTATAGAGGTATGGGTGTGTGTGGGAAACAATCAAGCTGCAGTACAAGGGTTGAAAACAACAGATATTACCAGGATACCTCAGGGATATGTTTAATAGACAAAAATCAAAATAAAGTTGCTAGTAAAGGCAAAGCAACTGATCAACAACAGACAGTAGAGGGCAGAGAGTGCTAGCTCCCTTAAGGTTTACTATACTAATAGTAGGGATCTAAAAAGTAAGACAGATGAACTAAGATTACAGGTCCTACACCACAAATCCGGCATCATTGGGACCTGTAGTGTGCTGGATTACCGAGTTTGCCGGATTACAGAGTGGTTAGGTTAGAATACACTTTATAAAATTAACCAACTTGACTTACACAAAGTTCATTGAACATTGGCAAAAATCAAACATTTCCACTACTCTGAGCTCAATTTCAAGGTACTTTTCATAATGAAAGCGATCAAAATCATGTCTATTTCTGTAATATATCTTCCATTCTATCAAATGAGACCAAAAAAACAAGAATACAACCATAAAATCCATGCGAAAATATACCGCAAAGAGGCGGCTAATGGCTGAGAAGTGAACTCCCTTATTTATCATCCGTCTTTTTTTTTGTTGTACGTTAAGAAGCATCTTTCCATCATACATTGCCCAAGTTTCAATGAGATAGCCAACAAACAACCAAGAAAAAAATAATTACCAAAAATTCATATATGACAAGCCCAAGCCAGGTACTGGAAATACGTCACTTTGTCTATACATATCCTAGGTAGTGGTTGGTAGACAGCAACGCCCAGGGAGGTACTACCGTCCTGCCAAGTGAGTGTTAAACGAAAGCCTGTAATTGTTTTACATGATGGTAGGATTGCTGGTGTCTTTTGTCTGTCTCATAAATATGCAAGATTACAGGTAGTCTTGCTACTTCTACTTACACTTAGGTCACACTAAACATACATGTACAAGCATATATAACACACCCCTCTGGGTTTTCTTCTATTTTCTTTCTAATTCTTGTTCTTGTTTATTTTCTCTTATCTCCATGGGGAAGTGGAACAGAATTCTTCCTCTGTAAGCCATGCGTGTTGTAAGAGGCGACTAAAATGCCGGGAGCAAGGGGCTAGTAACCCCTTCTCCTGTATATATTACTAAATTTAAAAGGAGAAACTTCAGTTTTTTCTTTTGGGCCACCCCACCTCGGTGGGATACGGCTGGTACGTTGAAAGAAGAAGAAGTCTATACATATGCTGCTATGTATGATAATCTACGTAATGTATTTTGTGTTACCTGAATAAACTTATTATTTACTTATTTGTCTGTCGACTGGTAAAAGAAACCCCCATTCACTTATTTAAACCCAATAAATGGTCAGAAAATTGGAAATTTTGGCCAATTTCCAAAAATTTTAAAAAGATCCCTTTTAAAAAAGGGGTCCAGAATAAACAATGCAGCATTCCTGGCATTTAAAAACAATTTTCTTTTTTCATTAGTCATGGAAAATTCCCCTTTATTTACTCTTGCTTACCATTTGGAATTTTTTTTCCAAAAAAAAAAGAAGATTTACTGTTTGCAGCTGCTGCATTATTTTTAAAATTTGTAAAAATAATGTAAAACCCATTCTTGACCCCACTAAAAAAATTTAGATGGCAGGCGGACAGGTATTGGACGGGCGTAAATTTGTTTACCTTGAGTTCGTAAAGAACAGAACATTTTCATACTTTGAGCGAAATTTTCAAGGTATTTTTTATTATGAAAGCAATAAAAATTATCTATTTCTGTAATATATCTTTATTCTATAAAATGAGCCCAAAAAAAACCGAGTTTAAAATCATAAAAACCTAAAAAAAATATACCGCTAAGCGGCCACAAATGGCTAAAGTGAACTCGCTATTTTATGGTCTGATTTCTTTCTTTTTTTGGTGTACATTAAAAAACAAATTAAAATTAAAATTAAAAGTTTTTTCTAAAGGGATTCAATTTTTGAATTTACGAATTTGGGTTTAAAAGTATTAAATAATGATTACAGAGTGTCCCATTAGAATGCATGCATGGCTAGGCTTTTTTGGGGGATTATTTTTAAATTCTTTATTTTAAAATATTAAAAATTTATGAGGAAGTTGGTATTATGGCAAAGTGACAAATTTTTTTGTGAGTTTAGAAATGTGAATGTTTTGTTTTGGCATTTTACAGTTTCAGAAATTTGGATTTTTGGGATTCTTTATTTTAAAAATTGAGATTAACTTTTGTTTATGGTAAATGGGGGGATGGTGTTAAACCCACCATTGGTTTTTTCGTGGTAGTTAGTTGAGGGGGTGTATCAGGGAGATAAGTGTTTTTCTAATGGTGTTTTGAAGGTGATAATGTGTCCAGTTCTAGAGTTCTCAGGTAGGGTGTTCCAGATTTTAGGGCCTTTAACATACATTGAATTTTTGTAAAGGTTTAGTCGGACACGGGGAATGTCGTAGAGATGTTTGTGTCTGGTGTTATGCCTGTGGGTTTTTGTCACAACTATCAAGAAGGCGTTTTAGGTCAAGGTTGATATTGGAGTTTAAGGTCCTGTAGATATAGATTGCACAGTAGTAAGTGTGGATGTACTGAACAGGGAGTAAGTTTAGATCTATGAAGAGTGGGGGGGTGTGTTTGCCAGGATGGGATTTAGTGATTTTTACTGCACTTTTTTTTTGGTTTTATTGGGTTTGGTGTGTTGCTGATTGGTATATCCAAGTCGTTTTTGATCACCCCTCGTTAACAATGGGGGTTGAGGGTGGAAAGATTAGGGTGAAGATGACATAAGTCGTGTGTCAGCAAAGAGAATGGGTTTCGGGTGTTGGGTACTATGGAAATCATTGATGTAATGAGGAAGAGCGGGGGCCCAAAGGGACATTCCCTGGGGAATCCAGTACAAGTGGCCTTTTTTTGTTATGCGGTCTTTAATGGTGACATACTGATCCCTTTAGTAAAGGTAAGATTTGAAATAAGCAAGCCTTTCCCTTATAACGTAAGGGTAAATTTTGTGGAGTAGGATTTTTGGGTCTCTGTGCCCCAAAAGCTTTTTTAGGTCAATAAAAATTCCTGTGTTTTTCCCTTATTTTCCAATGCTGGTAAAGAGTTTCTAGCATTTTTTTTGTTTGCATCTTTAGTGCTTTTATTTTTTCCCCCAAAATCCAAATTGGCAGGGGGTGAGTATTTTTGTGCCGTTTAAATAAAATGTCTCCTGTGCATATTTTCTCAAAGATTTTGGATAGCAAATGGAAGTTTGATATTGACCTATAGTTTTTTTTAAGTTTTGTAGGGTCACCCCCTTTAGTTTGGGTAACCTTGCCATCTTTGAGTAGTTTCGGGAAAGGGGAGTTTCTGTGACTTTTTAAAAAGTAAGAAATAGCTGCGAAAGGACATGGGCCCTCGCTTTATAGAAATGGTGGGACTTTAAACAGTTTCCCCGAGTTTTTTTTTAAGTGCTTTTAAAATCTCGGTGACTTCGGGGGCTCAGTTGGTGCAAGATGAAGGGAATTTTGGGGAAAAATTCCCATTGGGTATTCCCCGGCAGGGGCTTGGTATGTGGGATTTTTTGGCGAGATTAGACCCTATGTTTTGGAGAAGAAGTCGTTTATCTTCTTAGCTGTGTCAGGGGGAAATGTATGGTTTTTCTTTGGGTTTTTGTTAGGACAATTTTCTTTTTTTTTTTTTCAGTTTGTGGGTCCCTAGAATCGGGGGAGTGTTTTTTTCCAGTTTTTTTTTATATTCCCTGTGTTCGGGAATCTACTGGAGTAAAATAGTTTTTTTGGCTTTCTTATTATTTGGTGAGAACTGTAATATGTTTAAGAAAATCTTGTGTATTAAGCCCTGTTATACTGCTTTTTCATATTGGTGTTTTTGTAATGATTTCAAAAGGTGCGGGTTAGCCATGGGCAACCAATCCGTTTGTTTGTGATGTTTCGTTTTTTTATAGGACAATGTTTGTTGAAATAGTCTAAGTAATTTGTTAAGAAAAAAATGTCTGTCCAGTCATCATACCATTGGCCTTGGAGAATTCTGTAGGCCAGTCAACAGTCTCTAGGTCAGCTGTGAACTTCCTTATTGAGGCTCGTCATGGAGTCTAAATGAGACTTTGTTGTATTCAAGTGGTGGTTTACTAATGTTTGTCAGGAGGAAGGTAGGGTAGTGGTCTGTAGTGCTATCTGTGATTATCCCTGATTTAAGGGGGGCTAGTATATTGGTCCATATGTGGTCTATTATGGTTGCGCTTGTCTCAGTGAGCCTGGTTGGTTTAGTTATTGTTGGTATGAGAAGTGTGTTGTTTCATATTGTTGATGAAATAGTTACAGGCTGATCATCTAGTAAGCCAAGGTTGATGTTGAAGTCTCCAGCTAAGAGAAGGTGGTGCTTATTCCATTTGTCTGTTTGTTATTAGTGACTTTAATTTCTCACTGAAATTTGGGATGTTTGTGTGAGGTATCCGGTAAATGGCACCGATTGTTATAGGTGTCTTAAGATTTTTTATAGTAAAATTAGCACAAATGTATTCCCCATATTCATCACTAAAGCAAGTGGTGCTAATACAAGATAATTGGTTAGAGTAATAGATTGCAATACCACCCCCAACTTGGTTTGGTCTGCAGTTGTGAATTGCTGTGTATCCCTGGTAGTGGGTAGATATCTATTGTGTCCTGCTTAAGCCAGGTCTCAGTAAGAATAATGCAGGAGAAGGGTGTCTTTAGTGATTCAAGGAGTGCCAGGAGGCCATCATAGTGTTTGCTTAAGGACCTGATGTTGTAAAGTACTGATAGACTTTTAGCATTGTTTAGGATAGTGCTGGCTTGTGATGCTGTGTAATAAAGGCAGTTACTTTCCAATAGGTTTTGATTGGGTGTCAGATTATGGAGGTTTAGATCAGGGTCAACGTGATCAATCATCTTTTAGGTTTAAATTATGGTTATTTATATCCTGAGTTGTGTGTTGAGTTCTAGTACTGATATCTGTAGTGGTGGGAAGTTTGGACAAGTATATAGCTAGAGTATAGAGTATAGTCATATAGAGTATAGTCACTACTACACATAATGAAGTTGATGTTGTCTATGTGTTGTGCTGGAATGAACTAAAGTACAACTTGGTATAAACTAGTAATATAAAAATACAAATTCAAAATAGAACAAGACTCTCACTTGTAATTGCACTAAGGTCTAATATAATGACTTTTGTAGAGTCTATGTTTTGAGCTAGAATGAGCTATAGTACAACTAGGTTTAATCTAATAATATAAAAATACAAATTAAAAATAGCACCAGTCTCTCACTAGTAATTGCACTATGGTCTAATATAATGAATTTGGTATTGACTATGTATTGAGCTACAATGAGCTATAGTACAACTGAGTTTAATTTAATAATATAAAAAAGGCACAAGGCTCTCAATTGTAATTGCACTAAGGTCTTATATAAGTTGTTTACAAGAATTAGAGTATAACTAGATTTAAATTGACAGGATAAAATACACAAGTTAAGGTAGCAATAGAATAATAATAAAAAATGATAAATAAAAATGGCAATGACTTGGTTATAATATGCTAGTAAGATGGTAGACAGGATAATATAAAAGTTGTAGTTGAAAATACTAGTTTAAAAAAGTATAGAATAAAAATGGTCAATAAATGAAGTTTACAATAAGTTTGATCAATATAGTGTAAAGCAAAACTGGGCAATAATAGGGATTTTAGAATAAAATTGGGCAATTGAGTATTTCTTAAAGTGAGATAGAATTATTGAGGACAAGTTATGGCTAGTTTATAATAAAATAAGATGGAACAGTGATGCGGTAAGTTGTAAAAAAGGAGATAGATTCTGTAGATATTAAACAATTAGGACTATGAGGTAGAGTGGTCGTTGAATACAACAATGACAATCAAAAGTAGTTGGGGTATTAGAATTTTAGGGGGGCACAAATTTATGACAATATAACACTAACTGTGGACTGTGGGTATTATCTGCACTTTACTCTGATTCTGTTAGTCCAGCCTCACTTAGGAATGTTTTAAGGTCATGTTCTGAAGAGATGAAGTATCTCTTTCCAGTGGGCTGTTTCCTAACTGCGATTTTTCCATCCCTCACAAAGCACTGGTGGATTTTTTGGGCATAGCGTAATTTTCTTAGCCGATAAAGAAGGTTTTGTCTTATTTTGGTAAGGCACTCATTGATGTAAACATGTCATGGCTCACTAACAGGAAGCAGAGAGTGTCCATAAATGGGGTTAAATCCGAGTGGGGATCTGTAACAAGTGGCGTTCCACAGGGATCAGTCTTGGGCCCATTGTTGTTTATAATATATATCAATGATCTTGATGAGGGAATTACTAGTGATATGAGCAAATTCGCCGATGACACAAAGATAGGTAGGATAATTGATTCAAACGTAGATGTTATGGAACTTCAGGAGGATTTAAACAAACTCTATTCTTGGTCAGAAAAGTGGCAGATGCAGTTCAATGTAGATAAATGCAAGGTTCTGAAGCTTGGGAGTGCCCATAACCTAGTACTTATAAGTTAAATGATGTAGAACTTAGCCATACAGATTGCAAAAAGGACTTGGGGGTTATGGTGAGCAGCAATCTTAAACCAAGACAGCAATGCCTAAGCGTACGTAATAAGGCAAATAGATTACTGGGATTTATATCAAGAAGTGTAAGCAACAGAAGTCCAGAGGTCTTTCTGCAGCTTTATACATCATTAGTAAGGCCTCACCTAGATTATGCAGCTCAGTTCTGGTCTCCGTATTACAAAATGGACATAAATTCGTTAGAAAACATTCAGCGTAGGATGACAAAAATTAATAAAATAGCATTAGAAATCTTCCTTATAAAGAAAGATTGAAGACTCTTAAGTTACATTCACTTGTTAGACAAAGAAGAGGGGAACCTGATCGAAGTGTATAAGTGGAAGATAGGTATTAATAAAGGGGATATTAATAGGGTCTTGAGGATGTCTCTCCAAGAGAGAACCCGCAGTAAGGGATTTAAATTAGATAAGTTTAGATTTAGAAAGGGACATAGGAAAGTTATTGGTTTGGAAATAGGGTAGTTGATGAGTGGAACAGTCTACCTAGTTGGGTTATTGAGGCTGGGACTTTGGGTAGTTTCAAATCTAGGTTGGATAAGTACATGAGTGGGAGGGGTTGGATTTGAGTGGGACTTTCACATCAGAGCTTATTTCTTGGGTGGCATTGAAAATTGGGTTGGGCAAATGTTTTGTTAGTGGGATGAATTGTAAAGGACCTGCCTAGTATGGGCCAGCAGGCCTCCTGCAGTGTTCCTCCTTTCTTATGTTCTTATGTTTGTTGTTGTCTGTCGTGTGTTGTGGTGGTGCCGGTGGGTGATGAGGGTTGTGTCCTGGGTGGCAGTACCACAAGTTTTCCTCGTGTTATTACTGCTCTCACCTTTGATGTTAGGAGTCCTTAGCTGGTTACTGGATCTTCTTTTATTGCTCTGACCCTTGTCCATTGGCTGTGGTTTCGGGTGAATAGTAGGCGATGGGTGATGGGTGAATGTTGTGGAGTATCACTTCAGTGGCAGCAGGGTAGGAGGTGGTAGTACGAGTCCTATTAGTTGGTAATTTGTGAACTTTTGGGTGATTTCTGCAGTTGATTTATATCATTCTGGGTATCCACACATGTTAGTGTTATGTGGGTCTTGATTAGGTCATCACTGGGCTGCTGGGAACCTCAGGTAGAAGTAAAAATAGAGGACAAGGTTCCTGTTGCCGCTGCTGGGTAGACTTCGGGTTGCAAGACAGTATCTTGCAAGAAGTATCTTTCCATCATACATTGCCCAAGTTTCAATAAGATAACCCAACAAACAACTGAGAAAATAATAATAATAATAATAATAATAATAATAATAATATCTTTATTTACTACACGTACATGTACAAGGTATACAGGCCTAGCTGACATCAGTGATATACTACTATATAGAAAGCCGCTTGTTATGCAGAGTACAGTGGGCCCCCGCCTAACGTTGGCATCACATAACGATACATTTTATCGATAAAATTTGGCCTCTCATAGTGGTAAAAAACTCGTTCAACGCGTTTCGTCCGAGACGCGTCTATGTGCAGCCTGAGCCAGCCTCACTTGTTCCGCCAGTGGCATTGTTTACAAGCCAGCCTTCGCGGTAACATCCAAGCATACAATCAGAACATTTCGTATTATTACAGCATTTTTAGTGATTTCATCTGCAAAATAAGTGACCAAGGGCCCCAAGAAAGTTTCTAGTGCCAACCCTACAGTAATAAGGGTGA
The DNA here is from genome assembly GCF_026875155.1 of Cherax quadricarinatus. Taxonomy (NCBI): domain Eukaryota; kingdom Metazoa; phylum Arthropoda; class Malacostraca; order Decapoda; family Parastacidae; genus Cherax; species Cherax quadricarinatus. The sequence goes on from NC_069399.1 coordinate 40,329,883, forward strand.
GAATTACTATGGAGATGAAGAAAGAGATCATTGCTAAGTATGAAAGTAGAGTGCGTGTCTCCGAGCTGGCCAGGTTGTATAGTAAACCCCAATCAACCATCACTACTATTGTGTCCAAGAAAATGTCAATCAAGAAAGCTGTTCTTGCCAAAGGTGCAACTTTGTTTTTGAAACAGGTCGCAAGTGATAGATGTTGAGAGACTCTTATTGGTGTGGATAAACAAAAAACCAGATAGCATCTCTCAAGTGATCATAAGTGAAAAGGCTAGGAAGTTGCATGACGATTTAATTAGAAAAATGCCTGCAACTAGTGATGATTTTGAGTGAATTTAAGGCCAGCAAAGGGTTTGGTTTGAGAGATTTAAGAAGCATAGTGGCATACATAGTGTGATAAGGCATGGTGAGGCTGCCAGTTCGGACCACAAAGCAGCTGAAAAATATATGCAGGAATTCAAGGAGTTTCATAGACAGTGAAGGACTGAAACCTGAACAAGTGTTTAATTGTGACGAAACAGGCCTGTTTTGGAAGAAAATGCCAAGCAGGACCTACATTACTGAGGAGGAAAAGACACTCCCGGACATTAGCCCAGAAAGACAGGCTTACTCTGTTAATGTGTGCCAATGCTAGTAGTGATTGCAAAGTGAAGCCTTTATTAAATAATCAATCTGAAACTCCCAGAGCATTCAGGCAAAAGAATACCCTCAAGGCAATTTGTGTTGTGCGTGGAGGGCAAACAGTAAGGCATTGGTCACCCCACTAGGGGCCTTTTTCTATGACTGGTTTCACCAAGCATTTGCCCCCAATGTGAAAATTAAATAAATGAAAAGAAAATTAGACCTTAAGTGCCTCCTGGTGTTAGGACAATGCCCCCTGGTTCATCCTACAGAACTTGGCAGAGCGACTTGTGGGGACATGAGCTTCATTAAGGTCCAAGTTTTGCCCTCCTAATACCACTCCTCTCCTGCAGCCCATGTACCCTCAGGTTATTGCAAACTTCAAAAAACTGTACAACAAAAGCTCTGCTTGAAAGGTGCTTTGGTAGTGATCTCAGAAACTCAACTGACTAAAGAGTATTGGAGGATCACTTTAATATCCTCTATTGTGTAAACCTAAATGGTAAAAGAACTTGGAGGTAGTGACTAAGAGGACCTTGAAACTCAGCTTGGAAGAAACTGTGCCAGAATGTGCAGACCAAAGGATTTTGAAGGATTTGAGGCTAACCCTGAGAGGTGTATGCCAGTTGAGGACTCAATTGTGGCATAGGGGAAGTCCCCTTGGGTTGGAGGTTAGTGGGAGGATGTGGAAGGTTTGTGGAGGAGACAATGAAGAACTAACCACTGATGAGCGCTAGATCATCTTCACAGCAAGAGGGCAGACTGAGGAAACTGCTTCGGAGAGGGGAGAGAGAATTGAAGAATTTGCCTACTTCAAAGATTAAGGTAATCTGTGCAATGTGGCTTGAAGTCAAACCTTTATTGATGAAAAATCACCCTCAGACAGCTATTGCAAGCCGTGTTTGCAACCTGACACTGACAGATGTTGTGAACCACTTTAGGAAAGTCATAAAGGAACGAGAGAGGTCTACAGCCTCTATGGATCAATAGTTGTCGACAAAAGTCCAGTGACTCTGAAGCCTGTCCTAGTGTCATTAAAAGAAGAAGGGAAAGTAACCCTGGAAAAGGAACTAGACACCTCAAGTCCTAATGGGAGGGGGATTCCCCCTTTCTAAACACTTAAGACCATCAAAACTCTCAACCCCTCCTCCCCAACCCATCAATCATCACCAGATCTTCATACAGGTAGTGTCATGTAACTGTGCATGTCTTATTCCAGTTTGTGTGTATTAAAATTAGATTTTCATGTGGTAAAAAATTTTTTTTTCATACTTTTGGGTGTCAGGAACGGATTAATTTTGATTTCATTATTTCTTATGGGAAAATTAATTTGCATAACGATAATTTTCGCCTAACCTACGAGCTCACAGAACGGATTAATGGCGTTATAAGCGAGGGTCCTACTGTATTTCAAGAAATATGGTCAGTGTCCCCAGAGATGAATTCCCACACTAGGTCGGCTAACAATCTGGGTACCCATTTTCTGATGGAAATCTAAAAACAGTTGAAAAGAAAACATTGCCTAATGTTTCTTAACCGGCTGGCTGGGAATCTAATATATACCAAAAATCATATGTGGCTAACCCAAGCCAGGTACTAGAAATAAGCCATGTTGACTTTTTTGGGTTATCCTAGGTTCTCTAGACATATGCTGCAATGTGTGATAATCTATATAGAGAAAATAACTTTTTTGTTTCAGGTTATGGTGCGTAAGAGTGTATTATCACAGTTACCCCTGTGCTATACTTCCTGTTTTCTCTAATATAAGCCCCCAAGACAGGGATAGGAGAATGGTATTTGTGTACCATATCATCTTCATACCTCCGTCGAACTGCTCGGCATCATGCCAAATATTATTTATTCTGGAGTATTTAACATGTTTTATGTTATTTATACTGTTTATTATGTCATATTAGATCAATTTGTATAGGCAAAATAAGTGTAGTGTTGATATTGGGGGAGCATAAAAATAAAGCAATTCTCCACATCACGAAACTGAGCTCATGGCAACCAACAGTGGCTTCAAAGCCACCTTATCTTTAATGGACAATGTACTGTGTAGGTGCTTTACACATGGCTAGGGCTAAAAGTAAGCAGGTTATACAGTGGACCCCCGCATACCGATTTTAATCCGTGCAAGAGGGGTAATTGTTTATGCTAAGTAATCGGTATGCAATGAATTTTCCCCAAACGAAATAAAGGAAATTCAAATTAACCGTGGCAAGACAGCCCAAAAGTATGAAAAAAAAAATTTTTTTTTACCACATGAAATGTTAATTGTAGAACACACAACACTGAAAAAAGGCAAGCACACTTACGATGACACTTACTTTATTGAAGATCTGGTGATGATTGATGGGATGGGAGGAGAGGGAGAGAGAGTGTTAGTGTTTAGAACGGAATCCCCTTCCATTAAGAACTTGAGTGTCGAGTCCCCTTTTCTGGGGTTACTTTCCCCTCTTCTTTTAATGCCACTAGGACCATCTCATCTAAGAGAGTCGACTTGTACTTACTCTCTTTCGCACAACATATCTGTCCAAAGTGGCCTTGTAACGCTCTTCGTCCTTATGACTTCCCTAAAGTGTTTCACACATGTTTCAGTGTAATGAAATCAACATCAAGCTTGTCAATAGCTGTGTGAGTGTGATTTTCAATCAAAAAAGGTAATGCACTTCAAGCACTTTGCACACATTTCCTTAATCCCCTTTGTAGTAGGCACCTTCTTCATTTCTCTCTCACCCCTCCTCTGAACCAGTTTTCTCAGGTCTGGCCTCTTGCTCTTGAAGTTGATCTATCAACCATCAGTGTTAGTTCGTTCATTGTCCCCCCACCAACTCTTCCACATCCTCCCCCTAACCTCCCACCCAAGGACTTTTTCCCAATGCCACAATGGATTTCCTCCAAACATGGCTATTCCTCTCAGGGTTAGCCTCAAACCCTTCAAAATTCCCTTTTGTCTACACATTCACTGGCCACAGGTTTCTTGTCCAAGCAGAAGTTCAAGGTCTTCTTATCACTCCCTCCCAAGCCTTACCTATAAGTTTACACATTGGAGGATATTAAAAGTGCTCTCTTCCAAACTCTCTTAAGTCATTTGAGTTCTGAGGTCATACAAAGCACCTTTCAAACAGAGCTTTTGTGTACAGTTTTTTTGAAGTTTGCATAACCTGCTGGTCCATGGGCTGCAGGAGAGGAGTGGTATTAGGAGGGCAAAAACTTGATGTTAATGAATTTCATGTCCCCATAAAGTCGCTCTGCCACGTCTGTAGGATGACCAGGGGCATTGTCTAACACCAGGAGGCACTTAAGTTCTAATTTCTTTTCAGTTAGGTAATCTTTCACATTGGGGGCAAATGCATGGTGTAACCAGTCATAGAAAAAGTCACTAGTGACCCATGCCTTACTGTTTGCCCTCCACAGCACACACAAATTCTCCTTGAGGACATTCTTTTGCCTGAACGGTCTGGGAGTTTCAGAGTGATACACTAACCCTTTCAGGGTCCGTCCCGTAGATCTACGGCTGGTCGGTGAGTGTCCAAACCGTAGATCTACGCCAAAAATCTAGCGCCGTCAAAATTAGCGCGAAAGCGCTCATAGGCCTACATATGAGAGAATGGGTCTGCGCCGTGGGTGTGCGCCATAAACAAAAAATCTAGGCGCCTGCATAGCATGTGTGGAACGCCGGCTCAGTCACCCTTGTTCACCATGCGTCGTCGCAAGTCAGCTCTCACTCCCGCCCGGAAAATTGGGACTCTCCTCTTCCTGTCTGATAGTTCTGAACACTGATGGAAGTGGAAATGAAGGACGAATTCTACGGCTATTGATAGTTCGTTACGCGAAAATAATGACCAGGATACGATAATAGTGCAGAAAACCCCGACGATCCTCACCTTCTACCTCTGGTGTGGGCACCTCGTGGACTCACGGTCGGGTGTTTCCTAAACGTAAGAGAAAACTAATATTTCCCGTGGGGGGCCCTGGCCTCTGACTTCAGTAATGACGATGATTCTGACGTGGATTGTTGATTTTCCTGTGCCGACGAATCATTGAGTAGTGATAGTGAGGAAACATATTTCTCACACAGTGAAGCGTCGGTTGTTCGCCGCCTCATGCGCTCGGTAGTGTACCCTATGCTTGGTGCCAGGTGAGTGGAGTACATCCGGAGTACATCCGAGTACATCCCGGAGTACATCACGGATACACCCGGTTGGCCCTACCACTGTTTTTAGGAGTGATAGTGAGGATGAATGTGCTAGGTGGCTACACTTGCATGGATGGCCACAGACATCAGTGTATGGTGTTAGTGGGGCTGGTGGTGGTAGTGGCACCGCCATGCGTGACTGACTGTCCACCGGGGACCCATCGCTGCTGACTCGTTCAGTTCAAAGGACAAAGCGGAGCGTCACCTCACCAGCCCGCCACAACCACCGTACAACCAGCCCTATGATTGTCCAGTATCCACCAGCAAACCGTAATCTGAGGATTGGCAGCAAATCCCAATTTGTTCCCCAGCCCTCACCACTTTGATGACTCTCAAAGAGGAATCTACCTACCTGTCCCCTTGGAACCACGGCCAATAACTGGAATTCTTTGAATTATTCTTTGACACCAGGCCATTGGGAAATTATTGTCAGGGAAAGTAATAAGTATTTTCAGTACAACCATGGCCCCAATACTACTTATACCACAGTCAAGACTACACGGTGGAAAGAGGACGGACTGTTTGCAGAAATGTATTTGCTTTTTGGCAACTATAAATGCTTATGCCTCACGTCTATAAGCATATTATAAAAGCATACTGGTCCACAGATCATCTAATTTGTACCCCATGCCTTCAGGTGAAATAATACAGTGAAACAGGTTTATCTTACTGTTACGTCTGTTGCCACTTCTCTGACAAAAACCAGGCTGACAGAAGTGACAGGTATACAAGATTAGAAATGTTTTTCATTATCTCAAACAAAAGTTCAGGATATACTTTTATCCATTATAAGAATCTTGTAATTGACGAGTCCATTGAATTCGGTTCAAATTAGACTGTCATTCAAGCAGTATAATACCGCAGCAAGAGGAACCAGCTTTGGTATAAAATTTGTTTGTACTTGTGATTGTGACAGTCGCCTGGTGTTGGATATTGTTTTATACACGGGTAGTAAAACATTGAACATATACCAAAGATGTTATTGTATATCAGGGACGTAGTGAGAAACATATGCACCATAATCTTGGTAAGGTCCATACATTATAACCTATAACTGGTACACAAGCCCCATTACTCAGGTGATTTCATGTGAGTGAACAAAGACAGATGTGTGTGGCACAGTGCGTTCTACTCGTTAAACATATGCCCAGGCTCAACGCAGGTGTCGTGGGTGAAGACGTGGCAGGTGTTTTACTGCCAATGAACATCCATGGCATTACGGTGGCATGACAACGAAATTGTCACATTGTTGCCAACCCATTCACCGTAATGTACTGCAAGACAGTGCAAAAGTTTGATCGAGTGACTAATGAACGTATTCGAAAACCAGTGACAGTGATTGATATACACAAAACATGCGCTAGGTTGACATGTGACATGCAGATTGGTTTTTGTTTGACTGTGTTCGTAAGAGTATACAAGTGTTACATGAAACCTTTTCTTCCATCTCATTGGACATTTCAATTGCTGAATTGCATATAATATGTACCAAATAAAAACTGGTCCAGACAGACACTCACCGTATGGTGAATTTTTGTTTGTCTGTATGTCAGACAACCATAATGAAGTACCAGGTACAACACCTGCAATACTAACATGGTCCTCGAATTCATCACAATATCCCAAGCGTGTTGAGAGAGAAATGTGATCATTTCATAATACAGCTTCTTCAACTCAAAAAAAGAAATTTGCTAAAAGAAGATGCATTGTCTGTGCACAAACAAAACGGCGGCACAAAGACGCAAAGACCACTCGGTTATGTGTGGAGGAAGTTAAGGTGCCTCTGTGCATGTGCCTTGTTTCAAGGAGTTCCACAAGCTCCAGCAAGGTTCTAAAACCATGTCCCAGTGATTGTAAATATGTAAATATATGGAATAGAACATTAGTATTATACAATATTTTGCATGTTTATTGTAATAAACAACAGTGGTAAAACAATAGATAATAACTTTAGTGCGGTATTAGTTTCAATACAGTGAGTAATATATATCGAATTTATATACAGTATTCGTCTCTCAGTTCCAAATGTTAGTAGAATAGAAAAAAATTGGAAAAGAAAAGAAAAAACAACTAAAACAACAAAATAAATAATATGCGTATGTGGAATTCGTCGATGTTGCCGCCACCACATCATTTTCTACAAACTTCTTGGCACTGTATCTCGGTAAGTACTGATCAGATTCTAATTTTTTTTTGTTTTATTACCTTCACAAAAATATGCTCTTAATTCGTAAGAAAAAATAATTTTTGTTTTTTTTCAAAATTTCTTGGACACTGGTGCGTGACTTCAGATTTTGGCCTTGGACCCTGAAAGGGCTAATAAAGGCTTAACTTTGCAATCACCACTAGCATTGGAACACATCAACAAAGTAAGCCTGTCTTTCCATAGGCTATGTCCTGGGAGTGCCTTTTCCTCCTGAGTAATGTAGGTCCTGCTTGGCATTTTCTTCCAAAACAGGCCTGTTTCATCACAATTAAACACTTGTTCAGGTTTCAGTCCTTCAGTCTCTATGTACTCCTTGAATTCATGCACATATTTTTCAGCCGCTTTGTGGTCCGAACTGCAGCCTCACCATGCCTTATCACACTATGTATGCCACCAATACGCTTCTTAAATTCTCTCAAAACCAACCTTTTGCTGGGCCTTAAATTCACTAGACACATCAGCACTAGTTGCAGGCATGTTTTTTAATTAAATCCTGATGCAACTTTCCCTAGCCTTTTCGATTATGATTGTCTTTGATGAGATGCTATCTCGCTAGCTTGTTTTCATTTATCCACACCAATAAGATTCCTCTCACTCTTCCATCACTTGCGATCTTTGTTTCGAAACACAGTTAAACCTTTGGCAAGACCAGCTCACCTTGATATGCCTTTCTGGTGCCCACAATAGTACGATGGTTGATTGGGGTTTCTTGTACAACCTGACCAGATCGCGATACGCACTCCACTTTCATACTTATCACATGATCTCTTTCTTCATTTCAATTGGAATTCTCAACCCTTAATTGATGTAGGGGTTGGCACTAGAAAGCTTTCCTTGGGGCCCATGGTCACTTATTTTCCAGAAACAGCACCGAAAACACTGTAATAATACGAAATATTCCGATTGTATGCTTGGATGTTACCGCGGAGGCTGGCTGGTAAACAATGGCACGGGTGGCACATGTGAGGCTGGCTGAGGGCGCACATTGGACGCGTCTCGGACGAAAATCGGTGAGCGGGTTTTTAAGCGGTATGCGAGGCAAAATTTTTGCGATTAAAGCAAGCGGTATGCGGATTAATCATTATGTGGTGCCATCGGTATGAGGGGGTCCACTGTAATAATAAATGGAGAAAAAGAAATTGGAATGACTTATGCAGCAAGTAGCGCCACCAAACAGTACCAGCAGGTTTGTGTGGCGACCCTGGAAATTTGAAATTACGTTACCAAAATTAGTGCTGAGTAACTGAAGGGACTGAATAACTGATTTCCGGATTTGTGATGGCGGACCTGTACCTGCATATTCAGGTAATATAGAGACCTGGTTCAACCTGAAAGATAGAGAAATGCCTTCTGAATACCACATACAAGGCTATAAACTATTCCACACTATATGGGTAGTTTTTGCCCTTCAATCAGTCCCTTGTCATAGGGAAAATCATGTTGATAGTTTCCTTTTTCTCTGGTGCACTTGTATAAAAAAAATAATCAATCTGATCTAAAAAAGCATTTAGCCAGAAAGCTCCTTATCTTTGAGAACAACATACCACACACAAAATTAACAACACCAAAGAAGTCCCGGTAGAGAAGGCGAGCCATCTGTACGGTCACTAACCATCCCAGATCCTTCGAAGTGTTCACTACCCTCCCTTCCAACAACTCTGTTACACTCTCATCACTTCCAACCCTATACTGATAGTTTTTGAACACTGAGTATGAAAATAAAAGTCTGAGGAGTACGATCTTTACAATAGTTTGATTAGAAGCTCTAAGAGATGGAATGCCAACCAATGCTGATAATTCATTAATGTAGTTCATCTGCCTCTCCAATCCCAGCCTGTGGAAATGTCTGTCCTCGTAACCCAGGCGGTGATGCTGATGGAGCTCAGAAGACATGGCAGCATCCATTTCCTCATGCGATGGCAAAGTAACCTCCCCTCGTAGCACTGCCATGTAGTACTGAACCTGTATAAAAATTAATTTCACTGCATTAAAGATCACTTATGGCCTGAAAAATATAATGCACTTGTTTTACAACACAAACCACTTTTTGCCCATTAATTAGTATTTTACATAAATAATCAGCACAAAGAAGAGAGAAACTTACAACAATGCTTCGGTCCGTCTTGGACCATTTACAAAGTGACACAAACATGACTGATAGAGGGAGCCTGTATATATAGGTGAGTAAACAGGGACAGGACTTTGTAAATGATCCAAGATGGACCAAAACATTGCAATAAGCTTTTCTCTTCTACGTATGAGTTATGTGTGTATTGTTCCAGTCACGGTATTGTGCTTTTTTGTTCTTTAATTGGCATTTTATTTAAAAAAAAGCACTAAACTCGTGAAGGTAATTCACGTACTCTTTTTCTGAAACACTGATCGAAGTTTCCTACCAAGTTAGGACAACTTAAAAGAATGAAACACATTCACCTTCTCTTACTCAATACCTGTCTTGCTAAAAGTGAATGGGCGCCAAAAAACGATTGAAACACTGACGGGCAATGTCCACACCCAATGTACAGTATAGTGGACCCCCGAGTTTCATGATTAATCTGTTCCAGAGAGTCCGCCAAAAGGCAAAATTCACGGTTGGCGAATCCATTGTCCCCATAAGAAATAATGGAAATCCAATTAATCTGTTTCAGACCAAAAGTATTAACAAAAAATATTTTTTTTCATAAACTAAAGATTTACAGTACATACAGGAAACAATGAGACATCAAGTATAAAACAATAATATCACACTTACCTTTACTGAAGGCTCTTGTTGGTGTATGAATAAAATGTCATTACGGATGTTAGGAATTGTGGCGGAGGCAGGAGCGTCTTTGGACACAGGACAAGATAGTCCTTCAATATGACACTAATATCAACTCTACGGCTTGTTTATCTATCACAATTCATCTGACATAATAAACAACATTAATAACATAGAAACACGACATATGAATAAAATATACATTATGTAGGCCACATGTGCTGTTGTGTTGTGTTGTTGTTGGGTGTATAAGGGCCACTGAAAGATAAGCCTTACATAGTGGTGGTGAATGGCAGCAGCAGAGATGGAGGTGTTAGTCAGTCGCCCTATATACTTCAAACAACAATGGAGGAGTTAAGTTTTGTGTCGTCATTTTTCTATCAGTAAATGACTTAACTTACTTGCTACACTGTTAATGTTACACTTTATCGCTGGCTGGCACTAAAGTCTTTATCGACTCTTGCTGCTTTAGTATCGTAACATATCATAGAATCACTGAAGAAGGCACATTCTCCCCTCTCTCTCAGCCCTTTACCAAAGGGCTGGCACTAGAAACTTTCTTTGGGCCCATGGTGGCTTATATAACAGTTGCAAGCACACAAACGAATAGAATATATCTTATGAACGCGTGAGGTGATGGTCACTCACCCATAAACAATGCCACACTGACTGTGGTGTGGGAGGGAGGCTGGCTTTATTTGTGGGCTGACATTGGGAGAAGGGCCAGACGCATACCTTACCGCCACTGTATCACGAATAAAATCATGAACCGTGAGTTTATTTTTTGCCGAAAAATGGCACTGAAAGGCGAAATTCATGAAATACAATGCCACTGAAACTCGGGGGTCAACTGTACATAAACCATTACTCTTCTTCCCAAGATATTGCAAGACTAAGTGTTAAACACAAGAGCTATGGCATGCTAACACTTCTTTTTTTATCACACAGGAAAACAAATCATACCTTCCTGCATTAACTAAATGTCTATCATACCTGCTGGGTTACCAAATGGGAAGAGACCCGGGCCGGGATCCATACCAGCAAATCATCTAGAATAGTCTGGAGTTTACCTGGAGAGAGTTCCGGGGATAAACGGCCCCGCGGCCCGGTCTGTGACCAGGCCTCCTGGTGGATCAGAGCCTGATCAACCAGGCTGTTACTGCTGGCTGCACGCAAACCAACGTACGAGCCACAGCCCGGCTGGTCAGGTACCAACTTTAGGTGCTTGTCCAGTGCCAGCTTGAAGACTGCCAGGGGTCTATTGGTAATCCCCCTAATGTATGCTGGGAGGCAGTTGAACAGTCTCGAGCCCCTTACACTTATTGTATGGTCTCTTAACGTGCTAGTGACACCCCTGCTTTTCATTGGGGGGATGCTGCATCGTCTGCCAAGTCTTTTGCTTTCGTTGTGAGTGATTTTTGTGTGCAAGTTCGGTACTAGTCCCTCTAGGATTTTCCAGGTGTATATAATCATGTATCTCTCCCGCCTGCGTTCCAGGGAATAGAGGTTCAGGAACTTCAAGCGCTCCCAGTAATTGAGGTGTTTTATCTCCGTTATGCGCACCGTGAAGGTTCTCTGTACATTTTCTAGGTCAGCAATTTCACCTAGAAAATGTACAGAGAACCTTCACGGCGCGCATAACAGAGATAAAACACCTCAATTACTGGGAGTGCTTGAAGTTCCTGAGCCTGTATTCCCTGGAATGCAGGCAGGAGAGATACATGATTATATACACCTGGAAAATCCTAGAGGGACTAGTACCGAACTTGCACACGAAAATTACTCTCAACGAAAGCAAAAGACTTGGCAGATGATGCAACATCCCCTCAATAAAAAGCAGGGGTGTCACTGCTATGTATCAAATTTCTAAATTGTTTTTTTATTACATATAGCATAGGTATTACTAATCAAGTTTGCCATCTGGCTGTTTGCCATGTACATTGTTATATTTAAACATTACTCACAAAATCATAATGACACTATTGCAAATAACTCATACATGGGTGAGGGACAGAACCCGTGGTCAGAGAGTCAAAAACTAACGTGTCAGTCTGGAGTTTTATGACTCTCTGACCGTGGGTTCTATCCCCACCCGGGGTATGGTTTATATTTAAGCAGATGATTAACATTTACTTGAGATCAAAGATTCATTTACTGTGCTTGAAAATGTTTGCTATGCAAGATATGCTTTGTTTAACCCCTTAACCCTTTCAGAGTTTCCGATGTACTAGTACGGCTTACGCAAAAGGGTTTTTGACATACTAGTATGCCTAAATTCTAGCGTCCTCAAATCTAGTGAGAGAAAGCTGGTAGGCCTACATATGAAAGAATGGGTCTATGTGGTCAGTGTGCACAGTATAAAAAAACCTGCAGCACACAGTGCGTAATGAGAAAATAAAAACTTTGACAGTGTTTCTGGTTTAAAACAGCGACTTTGCACTGTATTTTCGTGTGGTATTTATGATGGTATTCTAGTTTTCCTGGTCTCATTTTATAGAATGGAAGACATATTACAGAAATTGAGATAATTTTGATTGGTTTTACAATGAAAAGCACCTTGAAATTGAGCTCAAACTAGCAGAAATTTTCAATTTTTGCCAAACTTCAAAAGTAAACAAATCATGCTACACGTCCAATACACATCAACTGTTGAGTCTAATATTCTTTCACAAGTGCGCTGATATTATTTATACCATTTCCACACTAATGAAGTAGTTTGCATAACAGTAAATCTTCTATTTTTTGTAAGAATAAAAATTCAAAGTAGAAAGCAAAAGAATGTAAGAGGGGCGTGGGGACGTGACTAATGAACAGAGGAAATGTTATTTTAGTGCCAGAAATGTCTTTCTTGTTTATTCTGGACCCTATTTGGAAATTGGCATCTTTTGAAATTTGTGTGAAACTGGCAAAATTGCTAAATTCTGACCACTGTATTGGATAGTAGAAATTGGTAAATGGGTGGTTTCTTGTACTCATTCAACAGAAAAAATGGAGTTCTAGTGAAATAGTTATGATTTTTGTCGACTAGTACACTGGAACTGGCCGAGAATAGGGCTCAAAGTGGGCAAAATCGCCAATGCGTAAACATCGTCAAGACTGCTAACTTCGCGAGAGCATAATTCCATAAGTTTTCCATCAAATTTCATACTTTTGGTGTCATTATGATCGAGAAAAGATTATCTTTTCATAAGAAAAAATAATTTTTTTTTTTTTAAAATTTGGCGACCCTGAGAACAAGTCTCGGAGAGGGCCTGGCGACCCTGAAAGGGTTAACTGTCCAAACATGGATCTACGTTCTTACCGCTAGCTCTCCGAATGTAGATCTACTTTTTATTTTCACTGGCTTCAAATTTGGCATAAGCCTGGGTGGCCTAGACATGAGAATGGGTCTGCGCACTCAGCGTGTGCTGTATGAAAACAATTGGGGACCACGCCGTACCACATGGTAGCACCAGTGACATTCAGCTCCATCTTGGGTCAACATCATGGCATTCTTGGCATATTAACACACTCTTATTCGAGGAAAGTGATAAAGAACATGAGTTTAGTGGATTTGAGACTGATGTGGCCACTAATGATCAAGGAATTAATGAAAATATTGACGATAACCCAGATGATGAGATTGATTTTATGCTATTAGAGGATTCATCGAGTGATAGTGACATTCATTATTCCCCGAAAAATGTGTACTTTTAGGCGTCGTTGCCTACGTTCAGGCAGTGTGCCATATGCAGTCCCCAAGGGTCATGGGAAGTCATGATCCAAAACCTCGGCCACTGACAGTGATAGTGATCATGAAGGTGAATATGCTGGGATGGAGGAAGAGGAGGAGGTGGTGGTGGGTGGTATGGTGCCTGGCCCATGTGGCACAGTGGGTGGACAGACAAAGGGCCCCACAGTACCCCCTCAACCATGTGCTGCCTCTACTTCCATCCCTCCTCCTGCTCCCCCATGCCACAGGTCCACCCTGCACCATGTGACCATGAGTAGAACTGGATAGAAAGTACATTCATGCCACAGCTTTTGTATTTTGATGCCAGTGGAAGTGACATACCAGAATGTCCCACGAATGAGTCTACAGGGTTTGAATCTTTCCAGTTATACTTTGACAAGCCTATAATGAAATTGACTGTCACCCAGATCAATAATTATTGCCACTATATCATGGATAACACAGAGGTTGCAGAATCGCCATTACTGGTCCACAGACTATTTCATCAGTACTCCTGTCTTTCGTGACCTCCTTCCCTGCAACAGATTCACTCTGTTGCTACAAATGTTGCACTTCTCAGATAGGAATAGGCCTAACAGAAATGACCTATACAAAATCAGGGAAGTGTTTATGTATATGAAGCAGAAATTCAGTGCATACTTTTATCCCTTCAAGAACACTGTTGTCGATGAGTCCTTGATTCTGTTCAAGGGATGCCTGTCATTCAAGCAATATATACTGAGCATAGTACGTGTATTAGATGTCACTGTATAAACCGGGAGAAACACACTCGATGATGACAGATGGATGTTGGGCATTTCCAGTGATGTTGTTTGCAAGATGATGGAACCATACCTTTCCAAGGGTCATACACTGTACAAACGGAATGTTACGTTGCTGTCAACCATCCACAGAAACGAGATGGTACAAAGTGAATAAGGACACCAATGAACGTATTGTAAACCCAGCTGCTGTCATCGACTATACAAACAATATGTGACTAGCTGATAAATGTAACATGATGATAAGGTTCGTTGACTATGTACGTAGGAGTCGCAAGTAGTATATACAAGTGTTTTTCCACCTTTTAGACATTACAATGCTCAATGCCTTTAATATGTTTGAAATAAAGACTAGAAAACAACAATGTTTTGCAAAATTCTCCCTGAATGTCATAAAACAAATAGCATAACTAAATAAATACTGAATAACTGAATCTCATAAATGTATAACCTGTGACCCTATCAAACTATGATTTTTTTTTTTAATTACATTACCCAATAGAATACACCATTCTCTTGAATGCACAGTAACTCATCTAATGACCATATGACCTGTTTCTGCACTACAAATCATTGATTATACTCGATCTGATTCGATTATATTATACATTGTTATGCTTCAGATTTGTACAACTTTAATGCTGCTTATTTGAAATACTCATTTGTACTTCATGTTGTAATTTGTTTACTGTAATTTTTACCATTGAATGTATCATTGCTTAGTTAATCTTAAGTTAATTTTAAGCCTCCCCATAATGCTCTGCATACAAGGGGCTTTGGCATGATGCACTGTAAAAATTGTATTCCTTGTACTTCTCTGTATCATGTTCAAATTAATAAATAAATAAATAAATAAAAACCTGTCCTCTCTCATGTACTCATTCTCTCTCTCTCTCATTTATTCATTTTATCTCATTTACTCACCCTTGACCCTACATTAGGACTATTTTAAGGTAAGTAATGAGTGAACTGTATATGCATTTTATCGCTCTGGGATGCTTAAATATCATAGAATAGTATGTGTGGGTAGAATGGCCTGGTATGGTAGCCTGGCTGACTACCATACATACCACACTTGATTTTTTACAATAAATACTACTCATCTCACCCTAGATTAAGACTACAAATATTTAAAGGTAAGTAATGAGTAAACTGCATATGCATTTTATTGCTCTGGGATGCTTAAATGTAATAGAATATTATGTGTAGGTGGGGTGGCCTGGTATGGTAGCCTGGCTGACTACCATACATACCACACTTGATTTCTTACAATAAATACTACTTGTCTCACCTTAGATTAGGCTTTAAATATTTTAAGGTAAGTAATGAGTGCACCATGTGTGTATTGTACTTTTTTATTGTTTTTTGATGCTTAGTTCTATTGCTAACTTAATATATGTTAGTGTAAACTTGTTATCTAGTACACCTACCATCCGACTTATGACCGAGTTCGGTTCCGAGAAACCGGTTGTAAGTCGAAATGGTCGTAAGTCGAACTTTACTACTGAATATTTACCTGGAGTTTACCTGGAGAGAGTTCCGAGGGTCAACGCCCCCGCGGCCCGGTCTGTGACCAGGCCTCATGGTGGATCAGAGCCTTATCAACCAGGCTGTTGCTGCTGGCTGCATGCAAACCAACGTACGAGCCACAGCCCGGCTGATCAGGAACCGACTTTAGGTGCTTGTCCAGTGCCAGCTTGAAGACTGCCAGGGGTCTGTTGGTAATCCCCCTTATGTATGCTGGGAGGCAGTTGAACAGTCTTGGGCCCCTGACACTTATTGTATGGTCTCTTAACGTGCTAGTGACACCCGTGCTTTTCATTGGGGGGATGTTGCATCGTCTGCCAAGTCTTTTGCTTTCGTAGTGAGTGATTTTCGTGTGCAAGTTCGGTACTAGTCCCTCTAGGATTTTCCAGGTGTATATAATCATGTATCTCTCCCGCCTGCGTTCCAGGGAATACAGGTTTAGGAGCCTCAAGCGCTCCCAGTAATTGAGGTGTTTTATCTCCGTTATGCGCGCCGTGAAGGTTCTCTGTACATTTTCTAGGTCAGCAATTTCACCTGCCTTGAAAGGTGCTGTTAGTGTGCAGCAATATTCCAGCCTAGATAGAACAAGTGACCTGAAGTGTGTCATCATGGGCTTGGCCTCCCTAGTTTTGAAGGTTCTCATTATCCATCCTGTCATTTTTCTAGCAGATGCAATTGATACAATGTTATGGTCCTTGAAGGTGAGATCCTCCGACATGATCACTCCCAGGTCTTTGACGTTGGTGTTTCGCTCTATTTTGTGGCCAGAATTTGTTTTGTACTCTGATGAAGATTTAATTTCCTCGTGTTTACCATATCTGAGTAATTGAAATTTCTCATCGTTGAAAAACATTTTTGTAATGACTTTATTTTATTGTTTTATTTTGGAATTTCATGTTTTACTTTACTTTTTATGTTGTTATTACTGTATTTTATACTGTAAGGTTTAGAATAAACACTGTGTACAACACATATAGTTGTTTATTTCCCAGAAATTTGGCATAAAAAACACGGTCATAAGTTGAGTGGTCGTAAGTCGAGCAGGTCGTAAGTCGGATGGTAGGTGTATTTGTATGCATTTATAAGTGGGAAAAAAAAGGGTGTTCCACTTTATGGCGATTTCCGCTTTATGGTGGTAGCCTGGAACCTAACCTGCCGTATATGTGGGGCCCTACTGTATATTTCTTTGTACATCTATGTATCATGTCCAAATAAAAAATAAATATAGTACCACACCTGTACCTGCCCATCAACAGTGACATGTGCCCCAACCACAGCCAGTGGGGGAGGGGGAAGTGCCAGACCAAATCATCCCTGACTGTCACTACCTGATACCAATACCACCTACCCCAAAGAAGAAGTATGTATTCCCAGAAAAAGTGTGTTGTGTGCTACCACCACCAAACGACCCCAACAGCGGAAGGACACATGATTCATGTGTCACCAGTGTGGGGTGGCACTCTGTATGAATCCATGCTTCATGGAGAATCACACAGTCGTGGACTTCTAGAAACATAAGTGAGACATGTAAATACTTGAACAGTGAACCCTCGGTTTTTGTCGATCTTAGTTATCATTGATTTAGGTTTTGGCAGACTTCTTTCGCCGATTTTTGGCTTTAGTTTTCGTCGATCGTATGGAACCTGTCTAGTCCCCAGCGCGCAGACAAAGCCACCTCCTGTACGCATTCTCAGCCAGTGTAGCGTTGTTTCTCGGTCAGTGAACATATCCTGCCAGGAAATATGAAATATTTCATAATAATCCATTGCTTTTGCCACTTGTTTATCGCATGTGACTGCTCAATACACGACCATGGCCCCAAAGAAAGCTCCTAGTGCCAGTGTTTTGGTAAAGAAAGTGAGGAACACTGTAGAACTGAAAAAAGAAATCCTAAGAAAATATGATTGTGGCATGTGCATTGCTGAACTCGGCAGGATGTATGGGAAGTCGCCATTAACGATCAGCTCCATTGTGACAAAGAGAAGAGAAATCATGGAAGCAGATGTTACGAAGGGGGTGAATGCAATAACCAAACAGAGATCCCAAACAAATGAAGTGGAGAAATTGTTGTTGGTGTGGATCAGAGAGAAAGAGTTAGCAGGAGATAGTGTTGTGCAGTCCATTATTTGTGAAAAGGCAAGGCAGTTGTATAAGGATCTCATAAAGAAACTGCCTGAAACAAGTGGTGATAAAAATGAATTCAAGGCCAGCAAAGGCTGGTTCGAAACTTTCAAGAAGTGAAGTGGCATACACAGTGTTGTAAGATATGGTGAGGGTGCCAATTCAGACGAACAAATGGCTGAAAAATTCGTGTGGTAATTCAAATGTTATGTAGAGTCTGAAAAATTCCAACCCCAACAAGTGTTCAGTTGTGACAAAACAGGCCCCTTTTCGAAGAAAATGCCAAAGAGGACCTACATCACGCAGGAGGAAAAGGCACTCCCAGGACACAAGCCTATGAAAGACTAACTCTCTTGTTGTGTGGTAATGCTAGTGGGGATTTCAAAGTGAAGCCTTTACTGGTGTATCACTCTGAAAATCCCAGAGTGTTCAAGAGAAACAGTGTTGCCAAGAGTAAATTGTGTGTGATGTGGAAGGCAAACAGTAGGGCATGGGTCACAAGGGAAATTTTCCTGGAATGGTTTAATGAAGTGTTTAGCCCCAGTGTGAAAAAATACCTCCTGGATAAGACACTGCTGCTTCAGTGCCTCCTGTTAATGGACAATGCTCCTGCTCATCCTCCAGACTTGGAAGACCAATTGTCTAAGGAATTCAGTTTTGTAATAGTGAAGTTTTTGCCTCTTAACACCACTCCTCTCCTCCAGCCCATGGACCAGCAGATCACTGCAAACTTCAAAAAACTGTACACCAAAGCAATGTTTCAAAGGTGCTTTGACATAACCTCGGACTCTGAATTGACCCTAAGAGAGTTCTGGAAGAATCACTTCAATATCTTCCACTGCATAGGCAGAGAGCGACTTCCAGGACGATGAACTCTGCTTGGAAAAGAATTGTGGCCAGATTGTCCAAAAGAAGAATTTTCAAGGGTTTGAGGCTGACCCTGTCGACCTGTTGTGCAATCAATTGTGGCATTGGGGAATTTCATGGGGTTGGATGTGAGTTTGGAGGATGTGAAAGAGTTGGTGGGGGACCACAATGAAGAGCTAACCACTGATGAGCTGCAAGAGCTTCATCTGCAACAGCAACAAACCACAGCTGAGGAAACTGCTTCAGAGGAGGAGGAAGAGAAATGGAAGAAGGTGCCTTCTTCAAAGATTAAGGAGATTTGTGCAATGTGGACTAAAGTGCATTCATTTGTGGAGAAACATCACCCTGAGAAAGCTGTTGCAATCCGTGCTGGTGACTTTTACAAAGACAATGCCATGTCCCATTTTAGGCAAATCTTACAGACGACAGAAAAAGACCTATCTGGACAGATATTTTGTGCAACAGGGGTCCACTGACTCTCAAGCTAGTTCTAGTGACAGTAAACAACAAAGGAGGGAAGTGACCCCAGATAAGGACTTGGTACCTAGAGTCCTTATGAAGGGGGATTCCATTTCCAAACAATAACCTATCTTCCCTCTCCCTTCCTCCCTGCCTTCCTTCCAGCAACAACAGCCTTCAATAAAGGTAAGTGTCATGTTTAATGTTCATTCTTTTGTGCATGTAAATGTATATTTGTTACAAAAATTTTTTTGTTGATACTTCTGGGTGTCTGAAATGGATTAATTCCATTTATATTATTTCTTGTGGGGAAAATGGTTTCAGTTTTTGCCGATGGCTCTGGCATGGATTAAACACGAAAACCAAGGGTCCACTGTATATAGCTGTAGATAATAGAATGTGATTCAGCAAGGTGTACAAAATCACCTATCAGTGTGTACAGGTGTGTTTGTGACAGTATGATTATAATTTCATATATAATATTTGTGTACAAACAACAATTGGCCACGAAATCAAAACATTTAGTATAAAATATAATTATCGTATCTGTGGAAAATACTGTATATATTTTCCAGAAATTCAGTATTTATATGTATATAGATGGTCATACTGTATTTAATAACATTTATGTCATAGAAAATGGGAAACTGAGCCTGGGGAGAAGGGACAGTGGCCATTTTGTTTGAATTGAATAACACGTTGTGAATAATGGGAAGAATTTTTCGTGCTCTAGAGGTTAAAATTGGGCTGACACCTCTCAAATAGGAGGCGAAATTGTTGGATGTGCATTCCTGCATAATTTGAGAATCAGACGACAGGACAGGACAACTCCAGGAACCTCAGATAAGTCATGTCTAAATTATGTTTAATTTCTGGCCAGTAAATTCTTCATAAATGTAGGCAAAAGGGGGGGTCCTGTACATGACAACTTAATCTCCAGTCAAATTGGTGACTGTTATGATTAACCCTTTCAGGGTCCGTCCCGTAGATCTACGGCTTTATGGTGAGTGTCCAAACCGTAGATCTACGCCATGAGCTCAGCTCACTCTGATAAACTGTGAGTGGTACATTTGGGCCTAGATATGAGAGAATACATCTATGTGGTATGTGTGCACCACATAAAACAGATCCTTCAGCACACTGTGTATAATGAGAGAAAAAAACTCAAATCATTATTTTTCGATTAAAACAGCAACTTTGCAGTGTTTTTTCGTATAATTTTTATAGTTGTATTTGCGATTTCTTGGTCTCATTTGATAGAATGGAAGGCATATTACAGAAATAGAGATGATTTTGATTGGTTTTAGCACTGGAAATGGCTTGAAACTGAGCTAAAAGTAGCGGAAATGTTAAATTTTTGCCGATATTCAAGAGTAAACAAACGACCTCTCACGTCTACTACACATCAGCTGGTGGGTCTAATATACATTCACAAATATGGTGATGATATTTATACAATTATTACAGTATTGCATAACAGTAAATCTTCTATTTTTTGGTGTGAATAAAAATTCATTATGTGAATAAAAAATCAAAATGGAATTTATTTGTAAAGCCTCAAAACATAACTAATGAACAGAGGAAATGTTAGTTTAGTGCCAGGAATGCCTACATTGTTTATTCTGGACCCTATTTTGAAATTGGAATATTTTGAACTTTGTGTTAAATTGGCCAAATTAACAATTTCTGATCACTTTATTTTGTAGTTGAAACAGTTGACTTGGCGATTTCTTGTGCTCAATCGATAGAATAGAAGTAATACTAGTGAAATAGCTAAGAATTTGGTTGATTGGAATAATGTAATTGGCCTAAAATGGGAGTCAAAGTCGGCAAAATCGCCGATTCGTAAATATCACTGACACATCAAAATTCGCGAGAGCATAATTTCGTCAATTTTCCACCAAATTTCGTACTTTTTGTTTTATTACCTTCACAAAAAGATTCTCTACGATTTCATAAGAAAAAATAACAAATTTTTTTTTTTTGAAAATTCTTGGACACTGGTGCGTGACTCCAGATTTGGGCCTTGGACCCTGAAAGGGTTAAGATATATTCTCCTTCTGTTATATAAATGTGTGTTATATACTATAATCCTTTTTTAATTTTAATATACAGTCCACAAATTTATATATTTACCAGCATTCCTGGTGATGTATATTTCATTTAATTAATAGGTCCGGAGCAACTTGTGGATATGACAGTGGTAGGTATCGAAGGGGGACATTTTTTGCGACCTAGGTGTCCCAAATTCCTACTTGTGTAACTGATAAATAATAATTATCTATGTTCATTTACTGTTATGTATATAATGATACATTCAGATAAATGCAATTTTCCACAGTACGTATCATAAAAACCACGAAAACTAAAAAAAAAAAAAAAAAAAAAAAAATGGAAAAAACGGTAAACATATAGAATTTCTGCAAGTGGCAGTGCTCCAAGTTGCTGTCAGGTGATTGTAAATTCAATTCAATTCAAATTCAATTCAAAGTTTATTCTCTATAAGGATTACAATACTGAGTTTACAGAATTTGGTTATTGTGTGGTTTACATGTAGTAAAATACTAATTACAGAGGGGGCCACTAGAACACCTAGCATGGCTAGGCATTTCGGGCAGACTTAGATTAATTCTTAACATTAAAATATTACAAATTATGAGGTAAGTTGGTATTATGGCTAAGTAACTAAATACTAGTTTGTGAGTTTAGCAATGTGAATGCTTTTGTTTTGGCACAATACATAGTTTCAGTAATGGAGTATCACAGGCCAACTTATAACTAGTTAGGATTCATTATTTTAAGATTGAGATTGATATTTCTGTTTATGGTCAAATGGGTGAGTGAGCGTAAGTGTGAACGACCAGGTGGTATTCGTGTAATTAGTTGATGGGGTGTATCAGGGAGATAAGATGTTTTCTAATGGTAGTTTTGAAGGTGATGAATATGTCTGCAGTTCTAGAGTTTTCAGGTAGGGTGTTCCAGATTTTAGGGCCTTTGACATACATTGAATTTTTGTAAAGGTTTAGTCGGACATTGGGAATGTCATAGAGATGTTTGTGTCCGGTGTTATGCCTGTGGGTTCTGTCACAACTATCAAGAAAGCATTTTAGGTCAAGGTTAATATTGGAATTTATGGTCCTGTAGATGTAGACTGCACAGTAGTAAGTGTAGATGTACTGAACAGGGAGTAAGTTTAGGTCTATGAAGAGGGGGGGGGGTGTTGCCAGGGATGGAATTTAGTGATTATTCTTACTGCAGCTTTTTGTTGGGTTATTATTGGCTTTAGGTGTGTTGCTGCAGTTAATCCCCAAGCACAAATAGCATAGGTGAGGTATGGATAAATAAGTGAGTGGTACAGTGTGAGAAGGGCATTTTGCGGCACGTAGTATTGTATCTTGGAGAGGATCCCAACCATTTTGGATACTTTTTTGGTTATGTGTTGGATATGGGTGCTGAAATTCAGGTTGTTGTCGAGGTATAGACCTAGGAATTTGCCCTCATTATGTCTGGCAATTAGAGTGTTGTCGATCTTAATGTTAATTTGCACAACTCCTGCTCTGCTACCAAACATAATATAGTAGGTTTTGTCAGTGTTAAGTGTAAGTTTATTGGCTGTCATCCAAGTCGATATTTTGATCAGCTCCTCGTTAACAATGGTGTTGAGGGTGGCAAGATTAGGGTGAGAGATGACATAAGTTGTGTCGTCAGCAAAGAGAATGAGGTTCAGGTGTTGGGATACGTTTGGAAGATCATTGATGTATATGAGGAAGAGCAGGGGTCCAAGGACACTTCCCTGCAGAACTCCAGTATCAAGTGGCCATATTGATGAGGCTGTGTCTTTAATGGTGACATACTGATACCTATTAGAAAGGTAGGATTTAAAATATGTAAGCGCATGGCTTCTTATACCATAGTGGTCAAGTTTGTGGAGTAGGATGCCGTGGTTTACTGTGTCAAACGCTTTTCTTAGGTCAATAAAAATTCCTAGTGGATATTCCTTATTTTCCAATGCTGAGCAAAGCAGGTCTAGCATTTTCATAATTGCATCATTAGTGCTTTTATTTTTCCTGAATCCAAATTGGCAGGGGTTGAGAATGTTTTGTGACGTTATAAATGAATATAGTCTCCTGTGCACGAGTTTCTCGAAGATTTTGGATAGCAATGGTAAGTTTGATATTGGCCTACAGTTGTTTACGTCTGTTGGGTCACCACCTTTATGTATTGGTGTAACACTTGCTGTCTTGAGTAGTGTCAGGAAAGTGCTAGTTTCTAGTGACTTGTTAAAAAGTAATGTAATACCATGCGAAAAGACATGGGCCGCTCGCTTGTACAATAATGGTGGGACATGAGACAGATTCCCCGACTTATTTTTAAGTGACTATGATCGCAGTGACTTCCGTGGGCTCAGTTGGTACAAGATAGAAGGAATTTGGGAAATTCCCATCTAGGTAGTCCCCCGGCACGGGCATTGGTACGTGGGATTTTACTGGCGAGATTAGATTCTATGCTTGAGAAGAAGTCGTTTATCTTGTTAGCTGTATCAGTGGGATGCAGTGGTGTTTCATGAGGTTTAGTTAGAAGAATATTCTTGTTTTTTTTTCAGTTTGTGGGTCCCCAGAATCTGGAAAAGTGTTTTCCAGGTATTTTTTATATCTCCTCTTGTGTCAGTGAATCTGCTGTAGTAGTACAGTTGTTTGGCTTTCTTTATTAATTTGGTGAGAACTGTTGAATAATTTTTAAGAAAATCTTTGTGTATTAAGCCCTGTCTACATTGCTTTTCATATTGGTGTTTCTTATCAATGGATTTCAGAATGCTGCTGGTTAGCCATGGGCAACCAAGCCATTTATTTGTGATCTGTTTCGTTTTTATAGGACAATGTTTGTTGTATAGTCTAAGTATTTTGTTAAGAAAAATGTCTGTCCAATCGTCAGTACCATTGGCATTGGAGAATTCTGTAGGCCAGTCAACAGTCTCTAGGTCTGCTGTGAAATTCCTTATTGAGGCCTCGCCATGGAGTCTAAACGAAACTTTGTTGTATTCGCGTGGTGGCTTACTAATGTTTGTTAAAAGGAAGGTTGGGTAGTGGTCAGTAGTGCTATCTGTGATTATCCCTGAGTTAAGGGGGGCTAGTATATTGGTCCGTATGTGGTCTATTATGGTTGCATTTGTCTCAGTCAGCCTGGTTGGTTTAGTTATTGTTGGTATGAGAAGTGTGTTGTTCATATTGTTGATGAAATCAGTTACAGTCTGATCATCTGGTAGGCCAAGGTTGATGTTGAAGTCTCCAGCTAAGAGAAGATGGTGCTTGTTCATTTGTCTCTTTGTTATTAATGACTTTAGATTCTCACTGAAGTTTGGGATGTTTGTGTGGGGTATCCGGTATATGGCACCGATTGTTATAGGCATCTTGAGGTTTTTTACAGTAAAATTAGCAAAAATGTATTCCCCGTATTCATCACTAAATCAATTAGTGCTAATACAAGATAGTTGGTTAGAGTAATAGATTGCAGTACCACCCCCAACTTGGTATGGTCTGCAGTTGTGGATTGCTGTGTATCCTGGTAGTGGGTAGATATCTATTGTGTCCTGCTTAAGCCAGGTCTCAGTAAGAATAATGCAGGAGAAGGGTGTCTTTAGTGACTCAAGGAGTGCCAGGAGGTCATGATAGTGTTTGCTTAAGGACCTGATGTTGTAGTTAAGAACTGATAGACTTTGAGCAGTGTTCAGGATAGTGCTGGCTCGTGATGCTGTGTAATAAAGGCAGTTATTTTCCAATAAGTTTTGATTGTGTGTTAGATTATGGAGGTTAAGATCAGGGTCAATGTGATCATTCATCTTTTAGGTTTAAATAGTGGTTGTTTATATCCTGTATTATGTGGTGAGTTCTAATACTGATTTCTGTAGTGGTGGGAGGTTTGAATAGGTATACCACTAAAGCACTTTGGTCATATGGAGAATAGTCACTAATAAACATAATGAAATTGATATTGTATATGTGTTGTGCAAGAATGAGCTATAGTACAACTAGGTATAAACTAATACTATAAAAAGAAACAAATTACAAGTGGCACCAGACTCACTCTTGTAATTGCACTAAGGTCTAATATAATGAATTTAGTGTTGTCTATGTATTGAGCTAGAATGAGCTAAAGTATAACTAGGTATAGTTAGTTTAGGTGTTGTCTATGTATTGAGCTAGAATGAGCTGAAGTACAACTAGGTATAGTTAGTTTAGGTGTTGTCTATGTATTGAGCTAGAATGAGCTGAAGTACAACTAGGTATAAACTTATAATATAAAAATACAAATTAAAATGGTACTTGCAATTGCACTAGGGTCTGATATAGGTTGTTAACAAGATCAAGAGTATAACTAGATTTAAATTGACAAAATAAAATTCACAAATTAAAGTACCAAAAGAATAATAAGTAAAAAATAACAATGGCAATGACTTGGTTATAATATGATAGTAAGATGGTAGACAGGTACACAGGTACAGAGGTACACAGGTACAAAGGATAGTATAAAGGTTGGAGTTTAATATACAAACTTGAAAATTTGGCAACAATATGTTATGAAAAGTATAAAATAATGATTAATGTACAAAAGTAAAATTGACTGGTAGTAAATATGGTGTTTAATAAAATTTTAGTAAGCAACAATGATTACAAAAAAAGATTAATTAGAAAAAAAAAAAAAAAAAAGGTAATGTTTATTTCAAGTATTAAATTTTAAGAACAGTTATTTGGATTCAATATTGCAGTGGTAGTTATACTAGAGGTTATTTGGCAGTACAAGGTATTTAAGAGTACTCTAAGATAGTAAATGTGGTATTAAAACAGGTTATGGTAATTAGACAAGTAATGGTAATTAAATGATGTCAAAAATGTTAAGAGTAAATTGTACTGATAGTAAAAATGGCATTTAATTATTAATTTTAGTAAGTAATATCAGTTAATAGTATTTAAAGAAGTATGAGGTTGTAATATGGACAGAGAAAGTATCAATTCAGCTAATATTTAAACAAACAATAGTAAATAAGAAAATTACATAAGGTGACTTATGCTTAATAGTAAAATCACATAATGAGGTAGTTGATTATTTAATTACTAAGAGACTGTACTATGAAATTTGAGCAATAATGGAGCAAAACATACACTACACTATGTAGGCTTTTAGGTTGGACATTGTTTAGTTATTCTCTGTAAGATTAGTAAACCCCAATCAACCATCTTACTATAGTGAGCAGGAAAACGGCAATCAAGGAAGCTGTTCTTGCAAAAGGTGCAACTGTGATTACGAAACAGTGACTGCAAGTGTTAGAAAATGTTAAGAGACTGTTATTGGTGTGGATAAATGGAAAAACAGATAGCAGGAGATAGCATCTCTCAAGCGATCATTTGTGAAAAGGCTAGACAGTTGCATGACGATTTGGTAAAGAAATTGCCTGCAACTAGTGGTGATGTGAGTGAATTTAAGGCCAGCAAAGGTTGGTTTGAAAGATTTAAGAATCGTAGTGGCATACATAGTGTGATTAGGCATGGTGAGGCTGCCAGTTCAGACCACAAAGTGGCTGAAAAATATGTGCATGAATTCAAGGAGTACACAGAGGCTGAAGGATTGAAACCTGAACAAGTGTTTAATTGTGACGAAACAGGCCTGTTTTGGAAGAAATTGCCAAGCAGGACCTACATTACTCAGGAGGAAAAGCTACCTTAAGCCCTAATGGAGGGGGATTCCCCTTCTAAACAATAGGTTCAACACTCTCCCCTCCTCCCATCCCATCAATCATCACCAGATCTTCATTAAAGGTAAGTGTCAATTATTCTATTGTTACTGCTGTTATTGTAATTATTCTATTGCATTAAACTTAATATTTCATGTGGTAAAAGTTTTATTTTTCATACTTCTGGGTGTCTTGCACGGATTAATTTGATTTCCATTATTTCTTATGGGGAAAACTGATTCGCTTTCCGATAATTTTGGTTTACGATGAGCTCTCAGGAACGGATTAATATCGCGAACCGGGGGTCCACTGTATTTTTGCGGGTCTGAAATGAACTAATCTAATTTACATTATTCCTTATGGGTACAAATTCATTCAGTAATGGCACTCGAACAGCCTTCTGGAATGAATTTTATACGAAACTCGGGGGACCACTGTACATGTATATTAAACAAAGTGGTTTCAGTGTAGTATCTGAAGTGAAAATCTACTGATCAGATACAAACTTAAATTGCTGGTGTATCTTACATAAAATTTGGAATGGTTTATGGCTTTGTAGGAACCAACTTGCTGGATAAGTTGAAGAAATTGGATAAATAGAAATACAGTGGAGCCCTGACATTCGATGGCATTGACATTCGATGCATTTTAACGCAAAAATTTTGCCTCGACATTCGATGGAAAACCCGACGTTCGATACAATTTGTACGAGACGTGTCCACATGTGGCCTGAACTGCCCCGTGTGTGCCAGTTTACAAGCCAGCCAGTGTGTGTGCGCATCTAAGGATACATTCGGTACATTCCATATTATCCATATTATCACTGTTTTTGGCGCTTGTTTCTGCAAAATAAGTAACCATGGGCCCAAAGAAAGCTTCTAGTGCCAACCCTTCGAGAAAAAACGTGCTAATGACTATTGAAATGAAGAAAGAGATAATTCCAAAGTACGAAAGTGGAGTGCATGTGTCGGAGTGCGTGATGATTTGATAAAGAAATTGCCTGCAACTAGTGGTGATGTGAGCGAATTTAAGGCCAGCAAAGGTTGGTTTGAAAGATTTAAGAATCGTAGTGGCATACACAGTGTGGTAAGGCATGGTGAGGCTGCCAGTTCAAGTCCTAATGGAAGGGGATTCCCCTTCTAAACACTAACACCATCCACACTCTCCCCTCCTCCCATCTCATCAATCATCACCAGACCTTCATTAAAGGTAAGTGTCAATTATTCTATTGTTATTAATCTATTGTTATTGGTTTTATTGTAATTATTCTATTACATTAAACTTAATATTTCATGTGGTAAATTTTTTTTTTCATACTTTTGGGTGTCTTGCACGGATTAATTTGATTTCCATTATTTCTTACGGGGAAAATTAATTCGACTTTCGATATTTTCGACATTCGATGGCTCTAAGGAACGGATTAATATTGAATGTCAGGGGTCCACTGTATGTACAACTATAATGACTACAGGTCTCCCTCCACATTTGCGGGGGTTAGGGGATCAAGAATCTCGCGAATGTTTGGTGCACAAATATATTGTAGGGATATATAATAATAGCATTTATTTAGCCTGACAATAGTGCTTCCATAACCTACTGAACCATGAACAATCATAAAACACGAAAAAATCGTAAAATATTGTACTATTGCCAGCCTTTTGGTAAAGAAGGTGAGAAAGACTAGAATTCAAGAAAGAACTCATAGCAGAGTACCAAAGTGGAGGAGGAAGAGAGAGGGGAGAATGTGCCTTCTTCAGTGATTCTATGATATGTACAATACTAAAGCCAGCGATAAAGTGTAGCATTAACAATGTAGCAAGTAAGTTAGGCTATTAATCCATAGAAAAAGGACAGCACGAACCTAACTCCAATGTTGTTGGAGGTATATAGGGCTACTGCGAACACTGCCACCTCAGCTGGCCTTCACCACCACTATGTACAGCTTATGCTCTCAGTGGCCCTTATACACCCAACAACAACACAACACCACATGTTATTAATATTGTTATTAACATTAATAATGAGTGGTTATTACTGTTATTAATATTGTTATGGCTATTACAGGTCCTCCATCACAAATCCGGCATCATTGGGACCTGTAGTGTGCCGGATTACTGAGTTTGCCAGATTACAGAGTGGTTAGGTTAGAATACACTTAATAAAATTAACCAACCTGACTTACCTGGAGTTTACCTGGAGAGAGTTCCGGGGTTCAACGCCCCCGAGGCCCGGTCTGTGACCAGGCCTCCTGGTGGATCAGAGCCTGATCAACCAGGCTGTTACTGCTGGCTGCACGCAAACCAACGTACGAGCCACAGCCCGGCTGATCAGGAACCGACTTCAGGTGCTTGTCCAGTGCCAGCTTGAAGACTGCCAGGGGTCTGTTGGTAATCCCCCTTATGTATGCTGGGAGGCGGTTGAACAGTCTCGGGCCCCAGACACTTAATGTATGATCTCTTAACGTGCTAGTGACACCCCTGCTTTTCATTGGGGGGATGTTGCATCGTCTGCCAAGTCTTTTGCTTTCGTAGTGAGTGATTTTCATGTGCAAGTTCGGTACTAGTCCCTCTAGGATTTTCCAGGTGTATATAATCATGTATCTCTCCCGCCTGCATTCCAGGGAATACAGGTTCAGGAACCTCAAGCGCTCCCAGTAATTGAGGTGTTTTATCTCCGTTATGCGCGCCGTGAAGGTTCTCTGTACATTTTCTAGGTCAGCAATTTCACCTGCCTTGAAAGGTGCTGTTAGTGTGCAGCAATATTCCAGCCTAGATAGAACAAGTGACCTGAAGAGTGTCATCATGGGCTTGGCATCCCTCGTTTTGAAGGTTCTCATTATCCATCCTGTCATTTTTCTACACAAAGTTCATTGAACATTGGCAAAGATTGAACATTTCCGCTACTTTGAGCTCAATTTCAAGGTACTTTTCGTCATGAAAGCAATCAAAATCATGTCTATTTCTGTAATATATGTTCCATTCTATCAAATGAGACCAAAAAACAAGAATACAACCATAAAAACCATACGAAAATATACCACAAAGAGGCGCTAATGGCTGAGAAGTGAACTCCCTTATTTATCGTCCATCTTTTTTATTTTTGGTGCATGTTAAGAAGCATCTTTCCATCATACACTGCCCAAGTTTCAATGAGATAGCCCAACAAATAACTGAGAAAAAAACAATATTTACCAAAAATCATGGCAAGCCCAAGCCAAGTACTGGAAATAAGCCACTTTGTCTGACTTTTTTGGATTATCCTAGGTTCTCTATACATACACTGCTATGTATGATAATCTAAGTAACTGTATTTGTGTATAGTACCTGAATAAACTTACTTCTAGTCTGTCGACTGAGTACAAGAAACCGCCCAATAAAGTGGTCAGAAATTGGCAATTTGGCCAATTTCACAGATGCCAATTTCAAAATAGGGTCCAGAATAGACAATACAGACATTCCTGGCACTAAAATAACATCTTCTCTGTTCATTAGTCATGACTCCAGGCCCCTCTTATATTACTCTTGCTTACCATTTGGAATTTTTATTCACACAAAAAATAGAAGATTTACTGTAATGCAGACTACTGCATTATTGTAACTGTATAAATAATGTCAACCCATTCTTGACTCCATACTGGAATTTGGACTGGCAGGCGGACAGGTATTGGACGGTGATGCCATTTGTTTACTTGAGCACTGCTAAAGAATAGAACTTTTCTGCTACTGTGAGCGCAATTTCAAGGTACTTTTCGTCATGAAAGCAATCAAAATCATATCTATTTCTGTAATATATTTTCCATTCTATCAAATGAGACTGAAAAAACGAGAATATAACCATAAAAACCATACAAAAATATACCGCTAAGCGGCCGCTAATGGATGAGAAGTGAACCCCGCTATTTATGATCTGATTTCTTTCATTTTTGGTGTACATTAAAAAGTATCTTTCCATCATACATTGCCCAAGTTTCAATAAGATAACCCGACAAACAAATGAGAAAATAACAATAATAATAATAATAATAATAATTTACTACATGTACATGTACATGGGATACAGACATAGCTGACATCAGTGACATACTACTATATAGAAAGCCACTTGTTATGCAGAGTATTTCAAGTAATTTAGGTCAGTGTCCCAGGATAACACCCACACCAGTCGACTAATGCCCAAGCCAGGTACTAGAAATAAGCCATGTTGTCTGACTTTTTTGGGTTATCCTAGGTTCTCGACACATATGCTGCTATGTGTGGTAATCTATATAGAGAAAATAGCTTTTTTGTTTCAGGTTTATGGTGCAGTACGAGTGTATATCACAGTTAGCCCTGTGTACACTCTATTTTCTCTAATATAAGCTCCCAAGACAGGGACAGGAGGATGGTATTTGTATACCATATCCTCTTCATAATTCTGTCGAACTGCCCGGTGTTATGCCAAATATTATTTATTCTGGAGTATTTAACATGTTTTATGTTATTTATATTGTTTATTATGTAATATTAGATCAATTGTGATAGGCAATATGCTGTAGTGTTGATATTAGCGTAATAATAAAGCATATTCTCCTGCATCACGAGACTGAGCTCATAGCAACCGAGAGTGGCTTCAAAGCCACCTTATCTTTAATGGACAATGAAAAGCATTTCTTTTATTCTTTGGAACCATGGCTAGGGCTAAAAGTAAGCAGGTTATAACAATAAATGGAGAAAGAGAAATTAGAATGGTTTATGCAGCAAGTAGCACCACCAAACAGTACCAGCAGGTTCGTGTGGTGACCCTGGAAATTTGAAATTATGCTAGCCGAAATTAGTGCCAAATAACTGAAGGAACCGAATAAGTGATTGCCGGATTTGTGATGGCGGACCAGTATTAATATTGTTTATTATGTAATATTAGATCAATTCTGATAGATAAATAAACAGTAGAGTTGATATCAGTGTCATATTGAAGGACTATCTTGTCCTGCCTCCAAACAAACTCTGCCGCCACCACAATTCCTAACATACATAATGACATACATGTATTTTAAATATGATTGGGCGGCTGGGCATTTGCGAATGCTCGAAGCCAGCGAAAGTGGAACTCGCGAATGTGGAGGGAGACCTGTAGCTATTTATGTTAATGTACAATGGCGAAATTCAGCTGCATTATTTTTTGAAAGGGATTCAACTGGCATATAAACACTAGGTAGGTAGTAGCATAATGGAAATGGGAGTGACCTACCTGGAAATCAAATAGAGGGAAATTGCAGACCCGGAAAGGTATACCAATAAATGCCATTGATGTATACTTGGTGTTGATGATGTGCTTGTATAGAGGCTTAACAACGTTGTCTTCTACGGTAATACCGCACTCCTCCGACAAGAAGGGGAAGGCAAACAGGTACCCTAGAGAAAGAAAAAAAAAATATGTACTCATTCCTGCTGTATTTAAGAGTCATGTTCTTATTGACCATAGAATTAAAAATGAAAGTGAATACACTATATATTTTCTATATAGTATTTTCTATATATTTCATCACCCCTTTTCTGTATGTAAAACTATAGTTTAATCTATAATAATAATAATAATAATAATAAGTTTATTTCTTTGTAAAGGTTACAATGTGTATTTACAATTCTGATTTCCTAAGTACAAAGATAGCCACTATCATGCCAAGGCATTTCGGGCAAACTAATCCTAATACATAGTAACTAATTAAAACTAGAGAAGATAATAGTACATAATAATTATTACTTAAAACTAAACATAGAATAGTGGTTAGCTGTTTTAAAATCTTATTTGGACTTAATAAATCTTATGTATACTTAGTACAAAATCTAATTTACAAAAAATGGTGCAGGTGGTAATATTCTATGAAATGGCAGAATTAAAAGCCAGGAGGTCACATGATAAAACTACCAGTAGATGTTTGGTTGATTTGGTTAATATTGTGAGATAAGACGATTTTTTAGCCGAGTCCTAAATTTATAAGTTGTCTGGGGATCCTTGACTTGTTCCGGTAGCGAGTTCCAGATCTTTGGGCCTTTTATTTGCACAGCGTTCTTGCATAATGAGAGTTTTACTTGAGGGATGTTGAAAAGGGCTTTATGCCTTGTATTGTGACTGTGCATTCTGTTGTAACTGTCGAGGAGTAGTTTTAGGGGAGGGTTTACAGTGGAGTTTAAAGTTCTGTATATATAGTACACACAATATTAGGAGTGTATGTCTTGTATATTTAGCAAGTTGAGTCTTTTGAAAAGTGGTGGGGTGTGCTGTCTAGCACAGGAGCTGGTTATCACCCGCACAGCAGCTTTTTGTTGGATTATCAAGGGTCTAAGGTGGTTGGCTGTGGTTGAGCCTCAGGCACAGATACCATAGGTGAGGTAAGGATATATTAGAGAGAGTGGTACAGGGTAAGGAGAGTCGTTTGTGGTACATAGTAGCGTATCTTAGAAAGGATTCCTACTGATTTGGAAATTTTCTTGGCTATGTGATGGGTATGGGACTGAAATTTAAGATTACAGTCAAGGAGAAGACCTAGAAATTTGCCCTCCGTGTGTCTTGATATAGGGGAACCATTTAACAGTATGTTGAGTTGAATATTTGAGGCTCTGTTGCCAAACAGCATGAAGTAAGTTTTTTCTATGTTGAGTGTGAGTTTGTGGTCATCATCCAAGCATATATCTTAAGAAGTTCATTGTTTACAGTGTTTTCAAGCACAGCTGGGTCTGAATGGGAGTAGACATATGTAGTGTCATCTGCAAATAGAACTGGTGTAAGGAGTTGAGATGCATTGGGGAGATCATTGATATACATGAGAAAGAGGAGTGGGCCTAGGACACTACCTTGGGGTACTCTACGGCTGCAGGTTCGATAGCGGAGTTGACTCCATTTGCATGTACATACTGGTGTCTGTCGTTAAGATAGGATTTTAGGTAAAGAGAATGTCCTCTTATGCCATAATGATTCAGTTTGAGGTGCAAGAGATTGTGGTCAACTGTGTCAAACGCTTTTCTTAGGTCAATAAAGAGCCCCAAGGGATATTCATTCTCATCGAGAGCTGTGTCAAGCATTTGTATAATTGCATCATTCGTGCTTTTTTTTGGTCTAAACCCAAACTGGCATGGGTTAAGTATGTTGTTGGATGTAAGGTAGGAGTAAAGTCGCTGGTGTATTATTTTTTCAAATATCTTGGATAGTAAGGGCAAGTTTGATATGGGTCTGTAACTGTTCAAATCAGTTGGATCTCCACCTTTGTGGATCGGGGTGACCCTTGCTGTCTTGAGTATGGATGGGAAGGTTGAGGAAGCTATAGATTTGTTAAACATTGTTGCAATAATGGGCAACAGTTCTGGTGCAGCTTTTTTATATATGAATGGTGGCAAGTTGTCTAGATCACCTGATTTGGTTTTTAATGATTTAATGATGAGTGAAATTTCAGTGGGATTAGTTGGAGCTAGAAATAGAGTATTTGGATAGTTGCCAGGGAGGTACTCGCTCGGATGTATATTTGAACTAGGAATTTGACTCGCTAGCTTTGATCCTACGGTAGAGAAGAAGACATTAAATTTGTCGGCCGTGTCTATAGGTTGCACGTGAGATTCATCTGGTTTAGTTAAGTCTATCTCTCTATTTCCAGTCGGTTTCCTTGAGCCCAAAATTTTGGAGAGGGTTTGCTAGGTACTTTTCATGTCACCTTTAATTTCACTAAATCTATTTTCATAATACATTTGCTTCAATTCACGTATTAGTTTTGTTAGTATTGATGTGTATCTTTTAGTAAATTCTTTAGTAATTAAGCCTAATCTGAACTGCTTTTCAAGTTGATGTTTTTTATTAATAGATTTGAAGATACTTCTAGTTAGCCATGGGCTGTTTAGCCTCTTTTCTGTGATCTGTTTCGTTTTGATTGGGCAATGTTTGTTGTAGAGGTTTAGGGTTTTACGTAAACAATTTTTGATATCTTTATCAATATTATTACTGTCATCTATCTCTCTCTGCCAATCAATGGCACCTAGAGCTAGTTTTAGGTTGTTTATCGATGTTTCATCAAGCAGGCAAAATGAGATCATCCTTGTTTCTTGAGGCAGTTTAGATAAGTTGGTTATGAGGAAGGTAGGATAGTGGTCCGTGGTGTTATCTGTGATTATACCTGCTTGTAGTGGGGATATTTTGTTGGTCCAGATATGGATGAGTAATGAGGCACTAGTGTCAGAGATTCTTGTTGGCTTTGTTATAGTGGGTAGCAATAAGCTGTTGTGAAATCAACTACTGGAGGGTCGGTTGCTAGGATAAAGTTAATGTTGAAATCTCCTGCTAGTATCAGATGGTGTTTATTCAATTCTGACTCAATTATCATGTTTCTAAGGTTATTGCTAAAAGTGTAAGTGTATGAGTGTGGTAGTCTGTGGACTGCACCAACTGCTATAGATTCCTTAAGTGTCCTTGACGTGAATTTAACTAGAATTAATAAATAAATAAATAAATATATTCACCTTTTTCATCCCGTCATTATTTTTTCACACTTTAGTTCATTAGATAATAGAGGCAAGCCTCCTCCTGTTTTGGTCGGCCTACAGTTATGCAGGCTGTGAACCGGGTAGGTAAATAGTCGTTAGATCTTATCTGACCAGGTTTCGTAAATAATGGAAGTTATAGTAGCATTTAGAGATTTAAAGAGTGCAATGGGTCATCATATGTTTACTCAATGATCAACATTGTAGTTGAAGACTGAATGTTCTTGCTGACACTGAAAGGGTATCACCTGACAAACATGTAGTAATGGCAATTACTGTTTGGACTATGTGTGGAGTGGATGAAGGTGAGGAACTTGCCAGGATTACAGCAAAAAAACCACCTGGCAAAGAAAAACAAAGAAAGATTTAATGTTGCAAAAGGGGTAACTTTTTTTAACTAAACAAAGGCCACCAATTAGGAATAGATAGAAAAGTTTTTTATTATTGTTGATTTAAAGGAAAAAGAATTAGTGGGGGACAGTGTTGTGGAGTTGATATTTGGAAAAGCAAAACACTTGCATGAGGGGTCTTTCAAAGAAAAAAGGGGCAATGTTGCATTTGTGAATTTAGGGCCACAAAAGGGTGGTTTGATAGCTTTTTAAAAAGAATAGTGGCATACAAAGGTTGTAAGGCATGGTGAGGCGCAAAATTTTGACAAATGGCAGCTGAAAAATTTTCATGAAATTTCCCGGGGCGGTAAAGGGGAAGGTTCAACCCCAAAAAATGTTCAATTTTGACGAAAGGCCTGTTTTGGAAGAAAAAAGCCCAAAAAGGGCCTACATTACCCAGGAGGAAAAAGGCACTGCCAGGACAAAGCCAATGAAAGACGGCTTTCTCTTTTGTTTTGTGGAAGTAGGGAGATTTCAAAGTGAAGCCTTCTCTGATCACTAGAAAATCCCAATTTTTCAAGAACAAAAATGCTGAAGAACAGATTGCGTGTGATGTGGAAAGCTAATCATAAGGCATGGGTCACAAGGCAAATTTTCAAAGAGTGGGTTAATGATGTGTTTGGTCCAAGTGTGAAAAAATACCTCCTGGAAAAGAAATTGCCACTCAAGTGCCTCCTGGTACTGGACAATGCTCCTGCACATCCTCCAGACTTGGAAGACCAAGTGTTTAGGGACTTCAGTTTTATAAAAGTGAAGCTCTTGCCTTCTTACACCACTCCTCTCCTCCAGCCCATGGACCAGCAGGTCATTTCTAACTTCAAAAAATTCTACACAAAAGCAGTGTTTCAAAAGTGTTTTGAAGTGACCTCAGACACTCAGTTGACCCTAAGACAGTTCTGGAGGAATCACTTCACTATCCTCCATTGCATAAGCCATATAGGTAAGGCTTGGAAGGGAGTGACTTCCAAGACTTTAAACTCTGCTTGGAGAAAACTGTGGCCAGATTGTGTCCAAGAGAGGGATTTTGAAGGGTTTGAGACTCACTGTGACCCTGACCCTGCCGACCCTGTGGACTCTATTGTGGCACTCGGGTTGGAGGTGAGTGGCGAGGATGTGGAAGAGTTGGTGGAGGACCACAGGGAGGAGCTAACCACTGAAGAAATGCAAGAGCTTTGTCTCGAACAGCAACAGCCTGAAGCTGAGGAACTTGCTTCAGAGGACAAGGAAGAGGGAGTGAAGGAGGTGCCTTCTTCAGAGATTAACCCTTTCAGGGTCCGTCCCGTAGATCTACGGCTTTACATCCAGGGTCCAAACCGTAGATTTACGCCATGAGCTCAGCTCACTCTGATAAACTGTGAGTGGTACATTTGGGCCTAGATATGAGAGAATACATCTATGTGGTATGTGTGCACCACATAAAACAGATCCTGCAGCACACTGTGTATAATGAGAGAAAAAAAATGAAATCATGATTTTTCGATTAAAACAGCAACTTTGCAGTGTTTTTTCGTATGTTTTTTATAGTTGTATTTGTGATTTCTTGGTCTCATTTGATAGAATGGAAGACATATTACAGAAATAGAGATGATTTTGATTGGTTTTAGCACTGGAAATGGCTTGAAACTGAGCTCAAAGTAGCAGAAATGTTAAATTTTTGCCGATATTCAAGAGTAAACAAACGACCTCATACGTCTAATACACGTCAGCTGGTGGGTCTAATATACATTCACAAATATGGTGATGATATTTATACAATTATTACAGTATTGCATAACAGTAAATCTTCTATTTTTTGGTGTGAATAAAAATTCATTGTGAATAAAAAATCAAAATGGAATTTATTTGTTAAGCCTCAAAACATAACTAACGAACAGAGGAAATGTTAGTTTAGTGCCAGGAATGCCTACATTGTTCATTCTGGACCCTATTTTGAAATTGGAATATTTTGAACTTTGTGTTAAATTGGCCAAATTAACAATTTCCGATCACTTTATTTTGTAGTTGAAACAGTTGACTTGGCGATTTCTTGTGCTCAATCGATAGAATAGAAGTAATACTAGTGAAATAGCTAAGAATTTGGTTGATTGGAATAATGTAATTGGCCTAAAATAGGAGTCAAATTCGGCAAAATCGCCGATTCGTAAATATCGCTGACACATCAAAATTCGCCAGAGCATAATTTCGTTAATTTTCCACCAAATTTCGTACTTTTTGTTTTATTACCTTCACAAAAAGATTCTCTACAATTTCATAAGAAAAAATAACAAATTTTTTTTTTGAAAATTCTTGGACACTGGTGCGTGACTCCAGATTTGGGCCTTGGACCCTGAAAGGGTTAAAGAGGTGTGTGCAATGTGAACTAGGGTGCAAGCTTTTGTAGAGAAACACCACCCTGACAAAGCTGAAACAAGCCATATCTGCAACATGTTTAGTGACAAAACCCTATCCCACTTCAGGGAAATCTTAGAGAGAAGTCAGAAACAGTGCACTCTGGACAGCTATTTTGTGAGACAGGGGTCCAGTAACTCAAGCTCATCCTAGTGGCAATAAAAGACAAAGAAGGGAAGTAACCCCAGAGAAAGCTTTGCTACCTAAAGTCTTTATGGAGGGGGATTCCCCTTCCAAACACTAACTCCTCCCTCTTTCCTCCTCCCTATCTTCCAGAAGCCAGCATTAGCCTTCAATAAAGGTATGTAATACTTACATAATTGTTAAAAAAATTATTTTTTTTGTGAATATTTTGGTTTGGAACAGATTAATTGTATTTCCATTAATTCTTATGGGAAATATTAATTCGGTTATCAGCCATTTCGGTCATCGGCCGACCTTCTAGAATGGATTACGGCCGATAACCGGGGTTCCACTGTATTATATTATACGTACAGTGGCCCCTTAGGTAATGATGACATCGGCCAACGATAAAATCGGATAGCAATGTGTTTTAGCGTAAAAATATTGGCTCGGCCAATGATGAAAAACCTGGTTAACCCTTAAACTGTCCAAACGTAGATCTACGTTTGCGCGCATAGCACTCTGACCTTTTCTCCATAAGAAACAATGTAAAAAAAACGTAGATCTACGTTCGGAGCGCTACGCAAGCAAATGTAGATCTACGTTTGGACAGTTTAAGGGTTAAGGACAATCATCCCAAATGTGTCCGCCTGTCTATCCGGCCTGAGTGTGTCTCAGCTGCCCTGCCTACAGCTAGTGTGCCATTGTTTACAAGCCACTGTGGACGGTTCCATGCATACATTCGATACATTTTGTATTATTTCATTTTTTTAGTGCTTGTAACTGCTAAATAAGCCACCATGGGCCCCAAGAAAGCTTCTAGTGCCAACCTTGCGGTAAAAAGGGTTAAGTATACAATCAAATTGAAGAAAGAAATAATCGCAAAGTATGAAGGTGGAGTGCATGGCTCCGAGCTGGCCTGGTTGTACAACAAACCCCAATCAACCATCGCTACTATCTTGGCCAACAGAATGGCAATCAAGGAAGCTGTTGTTGCAAAAGGTGCAAGTATGCTTACAAAACAGAGATTGCAAATACTCGAAGATGTGGAGAGGCTGTTATTGGTGTGGATCAATGATAAACAATTATCAGGAGATAGTGTTTCACAGTCAATCGTATGTGAAAAGGAAAGGCAGTTGCATATGGATCTCATTAAGAAAATGCCTGGAACAAGAGCTGATGTTAGTGATTTTAAGGCCAGCAAAGGTTGGTTTGAGAGATTTAAGAATTGTAGTGGCATACACAGTGTGATAAGGCATGGTGAGGCTGCCCGTTGTGACTAAAAAAGCTAATGTGCAACATCTGGACATCTTTATTGTAGACGTTTCACCATCCAGTGGCATTATCAATACAGATTCTAGTAGGTGGGATTCCTCAGTGGAAGTAGGTCCTACCCAAAGGGATGGGTTAGTTGCAGATGCCGTGAAGAAGGTCTTGTAGATGTCCTCTGAACCAAGATTCCATGATGTTGCAGTGTCTGACAAGTTGTGCAAGAAAGGTATAAAATACCGACAATATAAAAGTCTGTATTGATAAAGCCACTGGATGGCGAAACGTCTACAATAAAGATATCCAGATGTTGCACATGTGTCTTAACTTTCATATTGTTGGTATCTGATACCTTTCTTGCACAACCAAAAAGCGGCTGAAAAATATGTGCAGGAATTCAAGGAGTACATAGATACCAAAAAATTAAAACCCCAACAAGTGTTTAATTGTGACGAAACAGGCCTGTTTTGGACGAAAATGCCAAACAGGACCTACATTACATAGGAGGAAAAAAGCACTGCCAGGACACAAGACTATGAAAGACAGGCTAACTCTAATGTTTTGTAGTAATGCTAGTGGAGATTGCAAAGCCTCTACTCGTGTATCACTCTGAAACTCCCAGAGTGTTCATGAAAAACAGTGTCATCAAGGCTAATTTGTGTGTGGTGTGGAAGGCAAACAGTAAGGCATGGGTCACTAAGAACATTTTCCATGATTGGTTCTATGATGTGTTTGGCCCCACTGTGAAAAAATACCTCCTGGAAAATAAACTGGACCTCAAGTGCCTCCTGGTATTAGACAAAACTCCTGTTCATCCTCCAGACTTGCCAGAGCAAATTGCGGGGGAGTTAAGCTTCATCAAAGTGAAGTTTTATCCCCTAATATCACTCCTCTCCCCCAGCCCATGGACCAGGAGGTCATTTCCAATTTCAACACACTGTACACCAGAGCAGTGTTTTAAAAGTTCTTTGAAGTGACCTCAGACATTGAATTGAACCTAAGAGAGTTTTAGAAAGATACCTTTAGTATCCTCAGTTGCATAAACCTTATAGGTAAGGCTTGTGAGGGAGTGACTTGCAGGACTTTCAACTCTGCTTGGAGGAAATTGTGGCCACAATGTGTACAAGAGAGGTATTTTGAAGGGTTTGGGGCTAACCCTGAGGAATCTATAGTGTCATCGGGGAAGTCCCTGGGGTTGGAGGTTAGTGGGGAGGATGTGGAAGAGTTGGTGGAGGACGACAATGAAGAACTAACCACTGATGAGCTGCAAGAGCATCTGCAACAGCAAGAGGCCACAACTGAGGAAATTGCTTCAGAGGAGGGGAGAGAGAGATGGGGAAAGTTGCCTTCTTCAATGATTAACCCTTTCATGGTTTCCGACGTACTAGTACAGCTTACGCACCAGGGTTATTGACGTACTAGTACGCCTAAATTCTAGCGCCTTCAAATCTAGCGAGAGAAAGCTGGTAGGCCTACATATGAAAGAATGGGTCTATGTGGTCAGTGTGCACAGTATAAAAAAAAATCCTGCAGCACACAGTGCGTAATGAGAAAAAAAAAATTTGACAGCGTTTTTGGTTTAAAACAGTGACTTTACACTGTATTTTCATATGGTATTTAGGGTTGTATTCTAGTTTTCCTGGTCTCATTTTATAGAATGGAAGACATATTACAGAAATTGAGATGATTTTGATTGGTTTCACAATGAAAAGTACCTTGAAATTGAGCTCAAAGTAGCAGAATTGTTCAATTTTTGCTAAAGTTCAAAAGTAAACAAATCATGCCACACGTCCAATACACATCAACTGACGAGTCTAATATTCTTTCACAAGTGCGCTGATATTATTTATACCATTTCTACACTAATGAAGTAGTCTGCATAACAGTAAATCTTTTATTTTTTGTGAGAATAAAAATTCAAAGTGGAAAGCAAAAGAAATGTAAGAGGGGCCTGATGACATGACTAATAAACAGAGGAAATGTTATTTTAGTGCCAGGAATGTCTGTCTTGTTTATTCTGGACCCTATTTGGAAATTGGCATCTTTTGAAATTTGTGTGAAATTGGCAAAATTGGTAATTTCTGACCACTTTATTGGATAGTTGCAATCAGTAAATGGGTGGTTTCTTGTATTCATTCGATAGAAAAAATAGAGCTCTAGCGAAAAAGTTATGATTTTTGTTGACTAGTACACTGGAACTGGCCGAAAGTAGGGCTCAAAGCGGGTGAAATCGCCGATGCTTAAACATCGTCGAGACCACTAACTTCGTGAGAGCATAATTCCATAGGTTTTCCATCAAATTTCATACTTTTGGTGTCATTATGATCGGAAAAAGATTCTCTATCTCTTCATAAAAAAATATAATTTTTTTTCCGAAAAATTTTCAACCCTGAAAACAAGTTTAGGAGAGGGCCTCTCAACCCTGAAAGGGTTAAGAACATTTGTACAATGTGGATAAAGGTGCAAGCATTTATGGATGAACATCACCCTGACACAGCTATTGCAAGCCCTGCTGGTTACTTTTACAATGACAATGTTGTGGCCCATTTTAAGAAAATCTTAAAGGAACGTCAGATACAGAGCTCTATGGACAGATTTTTGGTGCGACAGAGGTTCAGTGACTCAAGTTGTTCCCAGTGGCATTAAAAAAAGAAGGAAAGTAACCCCAGAAAAGGACTTGGTACCTAAAGTCCTTAAAGAAGGGGATTCCCCTCAAAACAATAATACACCTCCATCATCTTCCCTCCTCCCACCTCATCACTCATCACTAAATCTTCAATAAATGTAAGTGTCATTTATTCTTCAAGTGGTATTTATTCTTTATGTAGCATTGTTTTCCATGTAGGAAACTGTATATTTCATGTGAAAATTTTTTTTTTTAATACTTTTTTTATGTGTGGAACGGATTAATTGGATTTCCATTATTTCTTATGGGGAAAATTAATTTGGGTAATGATAAAATCGGTTAAGGACAAGTTCTCTGGAATGGATTAAAATCGTTACCTGAGGATCCACTGAATTATTATTATTATTATTATTATTATTAGTATGTACATATTACAATAATAATAATAATTATTACTATTATTAATTTAGGGAACTGGAGCACAGATCCAATTACCTAGATCAACAGCCCCTCACTATGGAACCTCCCTTCATTCGTATCCAGAAGCAAAAAAATCAACCAAGCGATTGTTCATATCCTGAAAAATTCACATTGTGGGGCATTCATAAAGCAGGGTTCCATTGTATTTAGGAAATTAAAACAATTCTACTAAGAAAAGATTTGAAGACAGAGAATGAAATATAAAAAAAAAAACCTTGGAAACACTTTTGTAAATAAACCCAAAGAACCTTATGTAGGCAAGATTAGAGATATTCAAATTCAAATTCAAATTCAAACTTTATTCTCTATAAGTATTACAATGCTGAGTTTACAGAATTTGGTTATTGTGTGGTTTACATGTAGTAAAATAATAATTACAGAGTGTACCACTAGAACGCCTAGCATGGCTAGGCATTTCGGGCAGACTTATATTAAATCTTAGGTTTAAAATGTTACAGAATTATGAGAAGTTGGTATTATGGCTAAGTGACTAAATACTAGTTGTGAGTTTAGCAATGTGAATGCTTTTGTTTTGGCACTATAC
This sequence comes from Cherax quadricarinatus, assembly GCF_026875155.1. Classification (NCBI taxonomy): domain Eukaryota; kingdom Metazoa; phylum Arthropoda; class Malacostraca; order Decapoda; family Parastacidae; genus Cherax; species Cherax quadricarinatus. The sequence continues at coordinate 40,373,180 of NC_069399.1, forward strand.
ATAGTTTCAGTATTAGAGTATCAAAGGCCAACTTTTGACTAGTTAAGATTCATTATTTTGAGATTGAGATTGATATTTCTGTTTATGGTCAAATGGGTGAGTGAGTGTAAGTGTGAACCACCAGGTGGTATTCGTATTATTAGTTGACAGGGTGTATCAGGGAGATAAGATGTTTTTCTGATGGTAGTTTTGAAGGTGATGAATGTGTCTGCAGTTTTGGAATTTTCAGGTAGGGTGTTCCAGATTTTAGGGCCTTTAACCCTTTGACTGTTTCCGACGTATAAATACGTCTTACGAGCCAATGTTTCTGACGTATTTATACGCATAAATTCTAGCAGCTTCAAATCAAGCAGGAGAAAGCTGGTAGGCCCACATGTGAGAGAATGGGTCTCCATTTATTTATTTATTTATTTCCAATTTGTGCACACATACAGAGGTACAAAAAAAATACAGATAAGAGCAGTATGCCAAAGCCACTTATACTATGCATAGCATTACGGGCTGGCTTAAAATTAACTTAAGATTAACTAAGCAATGATTATTATTATTATTATAATCAAAAAGAAGCGCTAAGCCACAAGGTCAGCCATGGTCAGTGTGCACCATATAAAAAAAATCGGGGAGCCAGTGGTGCATTGTGGGAATGCCATTTCAGTTGTCCTTTTTCAGCATGTCTAGCAGTAAGAAATATGTGATTCCCCAGCAAATCTGGGACTCTTCTCTTCCCAAGTGATGCTCTAACACAGATGGAAGTGTCAGTGAAGATCAATTTCATGATTTGGAGGATTTTGAGACCAAAAGCAATGGAGGAGGGGGGAGGGGGAGGAGGGGGGAGGAGGGGAGGAGGGGAGGAAGAGGAAAGGGGGGAGAGAGGAGGGGAGGGGGGAGGAGGGAGGGGAGGAGGAAGAGGAGGGGGGGAGGAGGGGAGGAGGAAGAGGAGAAGAGGAGGGGGAGAGGAGGGGGAAGAAGAAGATGTAAAAATATTTTTCCCTTGAAGCAAGAAAAAAAAAAAGTCCACCCCATGACATGACAAGATAAGGGGAGATAACATCTAAGAGCTGACTTTGATGAGCGTAAACAGGGTAGAGCTGATAAGGAAATGTAGATGACCATCGCCCTCCCTTTGTTTTGCTGGTACACAAACATTTCTGTCTGTCTATTTTTCTGTCGTCAAGCTCCCTGTCTGTCCACTAGCTCTGTCTCAAGAGAAACCACAAGACTGTGTCATCACATTTAAATCACATCTTTAAGCATAGTATAGCACTTTGTCTGGATTTCTTTGGTTTATCCTAGGTAATTTACACTATGTATACTTGATTTATTGTACCTGTGAGACAGAGATAGGCAGACAGATAGAAAGAGAGACAGAAATGAAAGATTAGAATGAGGAGAAAGATAATTAGATAGAATGGAGGAGGGGAAGCAACATCCGACCCCATTGTTTTGACAGGTGGAGGGGGAGTGAGTAATGAAACAATATGCACTTTGACAGCTGCCGACTTCTGACTCAAAACAATTATAAGCCACACACTCCCCACACAAGACAAGGGAGGAGGGGAAGGAGGAGGAGGAGGAGGAGAGAGGAGGAGGGGGAGAGGGGAAAGGGGGAGGAGGAGAAGGAGGAAAGGGGAAGAAAGGGGGAGAGGAGGAGGAGGAGGAGGGGGAGGAGGAGAAGGGGGAGAAAGGAGAAGGAGGAGGAGGAGAGGAGGGAGAAGGAGGAGGAGAGGAGGAGGGGAGAGAAGGAGGAGGAGAAGGAGGAGGAGGAGGAGGAGGAGGAGGAGGAGAGGAGGAGGGTGGAGGAGGGAGAAGGGAGGAGAGGAGGGGAAGGAGGAGGGAAGGGGGAAGGAGAGGGGAGAAGGAGGAGAAGGAGGAGGGGAAGGGGGAGGAAAGGGGAGGAGAAGGAGGGGGAGGGTGATTTTTTTTGTTTTGGGAAACAAATTTTGTAAAAACAAATATTGATAATTATTTTGTGTGCTTATTGTGTTGTATACAACGATGTTATATATGTACATTTGGCACCCCTTTCTTTTGGCTCATAGGCCCACATAATATGTGAAAAAATAAAATAGTGAAAAAAACAAAAACCTTCAATACCCAATAAACTAAAGTTTACCGGGTGAGCGGCAGTCGCCGCTGTTGCCATACGCGGCTCATTTTCTCCAAACTTCATGGCTCTATATCTCGGTAAGTACTGATTGCAAAAATTTTTTTTTGGACTAAAACACTCAGAAAAATAATCTTAACATTTTCATAAGAAAAAATAATTTTTTTTTTTAATATTTGGCAACATAGAATGACAGTTTCAGAGAGGGGCCTGAAACAGTCAAAGGGTTAACATACATTGAATTTTTGTAAAGGTTTAGTTGGACATGGGGAATGTCATAGAGATGTTTGTGTCTGGTGTTGTGCCTGTGGGTTCTGTCACAACTATCAAGAAAGTGTTTTAGGTCAAGGTTAATATTGGAATTTAAGGTCCTGTAGATGTAGATTGCACAGTAGTAAGTGTGGATGTACTGAACAGGGAGTAAGTTTAGATTTATTTATTTATTTATTTATTTATTTATAATTTGAGCACACTTACAGAGGTACAAAAAAAATACAGATAAGAGCAGCATGCCAAAGCCACTTATACTATGCATAGCATTACGGGCTGCTTAAAATTAACTAAATTAAAATAACAATGATAAAAACGTGA
>NC_069399.1:40376374-40393030 GCF_026875155.1 Cherax quadricarinatus
ACCCCCCTACCCCCCCTTCCCTCCATACAGTTTATACACTCTCAAAGTCATTCTATTTGTCCCCTCTCTCCCTTCTGAACCCCCTCAACAACCCCCCCCCACCCCTCTGGAAAATTTTTTGTAATCCCACCCCTCCTTAATTTTCCAAACTACAATTTCTGTATTTAGTCACCCCACTTTGCCCTTCAGACATGACTCCCTGCCCCCTCAGGCCTACTCCTTTTTGCAACATTCACCACCCATGCTTCATACCCAAATTTAAGGCTTGGTAAAAGTATACTCTATACTTTTTCCCCTTTTTGGGCCCCATGGACAAAGTTCTTTGTCTCCCAGACTCACCTTTTCCCCACTCAATTCTAGATTCCCCTCACCTTTTAGCCCACTGCTGACCATCCACTCCTAAATTTTGAATAATTAGCCCCCCCTCCTACTCTCCCCTCCAATCTGATACCCAAATCTTCTGTTACCTAATTTTTTTACCTTATCACCTTGTTTTCCTACTTTCACTTTTAATTTTCTTCTTTTACAACCCTACCAAATCATCCCCCAAAATAAAGATTAAATAAGGTTGTAACAAAAAAAGTAGGTTTAATAACTTGTATGCATAGAAGAAAGGGTGTAGAGAAGGAGAGAGATTTTGAGAGATGTTGGTTTTAGGAATTTTTTGAACCAAGTGATAAAATAATTGTGGTCAGGGACCTCAATGCTGAAGCGGGAAAATATTTAGAGTGTTTTGGGGTAGGTAAGTTTGGGATGCCAGGTGAAAATGATAAAGGGACCCTTTTGGGTGTTGTAAGAAAGGGGTTTGGTAAAGGTAATGCATATTTCAAGAAAAAAAAATATAAATAATTTTTACATAAAGATATATATAGGGCTTTAACGAGAGTAGTCTGTGGACTATGTATTGGGAGATAAACGACTGAGGGAGACTTTTATATGTGCATGTTTATAGAAGGGCCACAGATATTCCCCCTCACTTTTTAGTTGTAGCTACGGAGATAAAAGGGTTGATGGGATACAAGGAGAAATGGAATCAGCAAGTAAAGGGAGACGTGAAGTTTATAAAATAAATGAGGAGGTAGTCAAGGAAAATATATAAAAAACTATTGGAAGAAACATGGCTAGTGGAGAGTATAAGGCATTGAGGATGAAGAGGTATGAGGTAGATGTTAAGATGTACTGTTTAGAGTGTTCAGGAAAAGTTTTGTGACTACAGGGAAGTAAGGTGCAGGAGGGAAGAATAGCGACTGACAGAATGATGAGGTAGAGAGAGTAGTAAGTAGAAAACTCACATATAAAGAGGTCAAGGAATGTAAAAGAAGCGTAAATGAGAAAGTGGTGAGATTCATTCAAAATTTTGTTGAGAATAAGAAAAAGTTTTGGAGTGAGATTAATACATTGAGAAAGCCTTAGGGAAGGAATGGGACTTGACATTAAAAAAACAGGAGAGAAGAGTATTTTAGACAGAGTTAGAAGTATAAAGGAAGAGGAGGAATATTCTGAGGAACATTAAACATTGATAAAGAATAGGGAAGCTGTAATTTCATGTACTAGCAGGGAGGTATAACATCTTGAGGAGTGAGGAAGAACCAGTTGTGAGTGTGGGGTGGTGAGGCAGTGGTAGAAATGAAAGGAGGTAAAGTCTGCGAAATTGATAGGATAAAGACAGAAATGTTAAAAGCAGGTGGGGTTAAGTTTTGAGTGGTTGGTGCTTTTATTTAATAAAATGTATGGAATTAGGCAATCCCATATGTCTTTTTAATCCTTTTCGGGTCCTGTGCCCGAGATCTACAGCTTACGTTCAGGGTCCAAACCGTAGATCTAACGCCATGACTTCAGCTCACTGCTGATAAGCTGGTGAGTGTAAATTTGGGCCTAGATTATGAGAGAATACATCTATTGGTAATGTGTGCACCACAACAAAAAAAATCCTGCAGCACACAGTGTATAACGGAGAAAAAAAAAACAGGACCCATCAATCTCGATAAAAACAGCGTTTTGCAGTGTTTTTTTTCGTATGTTTTTATAGTTGTATTTGCGATTTCCCCCTTGTCCTCATTTGATAGAATGGCAGACATATTACAGAAATAGATATGAATTTTGACTGGTTTAGCACTGGAAATGGCTTGAAAAAACTGAGCCAAAGTAGCGAAATGTTAAATTTTGCCGATGTTCAAGATTAAACAAACGACCTCACAGTCTAATACAGCGCCAGCTGGTGGGTCTATTATACATTCACAAGTGTGGTGATGATATATAAACAATTATTACAATTCTTGCATACAACAGTAAGTCTCATTTTTTGGTATGAAATAAAAATATCAATTGTAATAAAAAATCAAAATGAATTCATTTGTAAAGCCACAAAACACCATCTAATGAAAGAGGAAAATGTAGTTAATCCAGGAATACCTATATTTTTTATTCTGGACCTATTTTGAAATTGGAATAATTTGAACTTGTGTTACAATTGCTCAAAATCACCAATTCTGATCACTTTATTTTGTAGTTGAAACAATGACGTTGGCGAATTCTCTTGTTCTAATCAATAAACAGAAGTAAAACTAGTGAAATATCTAAGAATTTGGTCGACTGGGATAATGTAATTGCCTAAATGGAAGTCAAAATCGCAAATCCGCCGATTCGTAAATATTGCTGACACAACAAAATTCGCAAGAGCATATTTCATCAATTTTCCATCAATTTCGTACTTTTTGTTTTATTACCCTCAGAAAAAGATTCTCTACCATTTCATAAGAAAAAATAACAAATTTTTTTTTTATATTCTTGGACCCTGGTGTGCACTTTGAAATTTGGCCTCTGGACCCTGAAAGGGTTCATAAATGTGTGGATCGGTAGAGAGCATGCATAGTTCCTTTGTATAAATTATAGGGGACAGGTAGACAGACAGACACACACAGGTAGACAGACAGACACACAGGTAGACAGAAAGACACACACAAGTAGACATAAAGACACACACAAGTAGACAGACACACAGGGAGACAGAAAGACACACACAGGTAGACAAAGACACACAGGTAGACATAAAGACAGACACACAGGTAGACAGATGCACAGGTAGACATAGACACAGGTAGACAGAAAGACAGACACACACAGATACACAGATATATAGGCAGACAGATACAGACAGGTTTATGTGCAACAGTGAAAACAAATAGAGAGTTCGAGAGTAAGAGCCTTTCTTGCCACAGACTTCATCTTAGGGGCCATGGTGAAATTTACTGTCCAGTTAGTACAGTTAATACAGTATGATGCTGCTGATAGGACAGGGTTACTTAAACTGATGCTGCCTGCATGACGCATTGCCGCTGCGAGTATTGTCAAATATTGTACAGTGGTGTGCATCAGCCGGCCCAGCCCAGCTGCCAGATGCACGATCGTAAGTCGAGTGGACGTATGTCGAGCAGGTCGTAAGTCGGATGGTAGGTGTATTTATAATTGTTTTGTGTATGTAAAACTACAGTTATTCTTTAAAAAATGTATTTTTTTTGGAAATATTTTTGGGGGTCTGGAACGGATTAATTGTATTCACATTATTTCTTATGGGAAATATTGCTTCGAGTTTTGAACTTTTCAACTTTAGAACTAGGTCCTGGAACAGGTTAAGTTTGAAACTCAGGGTACCACTGTATTACTAAATTTGAAATGAGAAACTTTCTTTTTTCTTTTTAAGTCACCCTGCCTTGGTGGGATACAGCCAGTTTGTTAAAAAAAAAATACCGTATATCAAATATTGCATAGTAGTTTTATCTCAGTAAATTTATTAGGTGTTGTTTAATAAATTAAAAATTAACTAGGTAATTTATGTTATTAGTTAATTTGAGATAAATATGTGTAGATTAATTGAAAATCATCAATTATAACAAAATTCTTTAATCATGATGACTAATATATCAGTGTTTGTTTTGATAATTTCAGTGTTTGACTACATAGTCTATTATGTTCTTCATGGAGTCTGTTATTACTCTCTCCCATTTCCATTACATGTCATTTAGCTACATTAAATTGCATCATTCATGAATAATTCCAGTTGCTCAATTTATTCATCATCTTGTAGAGATTTACAATAATTTTTGTTATTTAATTTGCATTACTGTAGTTTTCATGCCTTCTGGCATATCTGCATAACTTTCATGAGTAAGTAATGACTCATGAAATCATAATGGCACGATTGCAAACAAACTGCAGTACAGATGGGGATTGAACTCACAGCAAATCGAGTTGTAAAACTCCAGGCCAGTGCATAAGCCACTGGGCCAGCTGGTTACAACAGGATTCATCCAGCTAGGTTAGCACGGGCCCCACTGTGACCACAAATGCTAGTTTTTACAGATGAATCTCCCACTAACGTGGCCATGACAAACTCTAGACTCAAGTCCCCTCAACATTCACCACCTACGCTTCAAACCAATGTAAGAGTAATGTATAACTATGCTCTCATACATTCCCCTTCTTTGCTTCCGTGGATAACGTTCTTTATCTCCGCAAACTCCTCAGTGCACCACTCACCCCCCCCCAATCTATGATTCACCTCATCCTTCATAGACCCATCTGCTGACAAGTCCACTCCCAAATATCTGAATACACTCACTTCTTCTATACTCCCTCCCTCCAATCTGATATCCAGTCTTTCATTACCTAAATTTTGTACCCTCATCTTACTTTTTCAGATGTTCACTTTTAATTTTCTTCTTTTACATACCCTTCCAAACTCAGTCACCAACCTCTACAACTTCTCTTCAGAATCCCCAAAAGCACAGTGTCATCATCAAAAACCAACTGTGAGATCTCTCACTTTGTGTTAGATTCTTTTTCTTTTAATTTACACCTCTTGCCAACACTCAAGTATTCACTTCTTTTACAACTCCATCTTTAAATATATTGCACAACCATGGTGTCATCACGCATCCCTTTCTAAGGCCTACTTTTACTGGGAAAAGTAGATCGTGGTGCAGCAGCAGCTGACCGTGGTTCAGCAACAGCTGACTTTGGTGCAACAGCAGCTGACCATGGCTCAGCAGCAGCTGACCGTGGTGCAGTAACAGCTGACTGTGGTGCAGCAACAGCTGACAGTGGTGCAGCAACAACTGATGGTGATGCAGCAGCAGCAGCTGACTGTGGTGCAGCAACAGCTGACCATGGTGAAGCAACAGCTGACTGGTCCAGCAACAGCAGACGGTGGTGCATCAGCAGCTGACCGTGGTACAATAGTACACGTATTTCAATAGTATTTCTCACCCTTTTTACCACAGGGTTGGCACTAGAAGCTTTCTTTGGGCCCATGGTGGCTTATTTAGCAGTTTACAAGCACTAAAAACAATGGAATAATACAAAATGTATCGAATGTATGCATGCAACCGGCCACCCTGGCTTGTAAACAATGACGACAGGGCATGTGAGGTGCTCAGGCTGGACGGACAGGTTCGGGACAAGTCATGTTGGTCAGAAACAGCTGACGGTGGTACAGCAGCAGCTGACTGTGGTGCAGCAGCAGCTGACCGTGGTGCAGCAGCAGCTGACTGTGGTTCAGCAACAGCTGTGGTGCAGCAGCAGCTGACCGTGGTGCAGCAACAGCTGATTGTGGTGCAGCAGCAGCTGACCGTAGTGCAGCAACAGCTGACCATAGTGCAGCAACAGCTGACCGTGGTGCAGCAACAGCTGACCGTGGTGCAGCAACAGCTAACGGTGGTGCGGCAACAGCTGACCACGCAGAAACAGCTGACTGTGGTGCAGCAACAGCTGATGGTGGTGCAGCAGCAGCTAGCCATGGTACGATAGTACGTATTTCTCACCCTTTTTACCACAGGGTTGGCACTAGAAGCTTTCTTTGGGCCCATGGTGGCTTATTTAGCAGTTACAAGCACTATAAACAATGGAATAATACAAAATGTATCGAATGTATACATGCAACCGGCCACCCTGGCTTCTAAACAGTGATGGCAGGGCAGCTGAGGTGCTCAGGCTGGACGGACAGGTTTCGGAGGAATCACGTTGGGCGAGTTTTTTATCGTGAGGCGAGGCAAAATTTTTGTGTTCAAATGCTTTGTATGGCGGAATTAACGTTATGCGATGCGTTCGTTAGGCAGGGGTCCACTGTATTACTATGGCATCATGAGTAGAGAGACTCTTAGTGATGTTAATGTGTACCTACATGCCAGCACAGTGTGTAAGTATATTTAGGCACAGGTACACATAAGCATAATTATCAGAGTATACTTTCCGTGATTAATCCGTTACAGAGAGCCTGCCGAAAGTCGAAATTCACGAAACTCGAAACCATTTTCCCCATAAGAAATAATAGAAATAAAATTAATCCATTCCAGACACCCAAAAATATTAAAATAAAATATTTTTTCAAATTAAATAAAGATTTACATACTGAAAACAATCAGAAATCAAGTACATGCATATAAAAAATAATAATAACATTACACTTACCTTTACTGAAGACTTCTGGGTGGATGGAAGATGGGAGGAGGGGATAGGAGGAAGGTGTACACTATTGTTTGGAAGGAGAATCTCCTTCCATTAGGACTTCAGGTAGCAAGTCCTTTTCTGGGGTTACTTCCCTTCTTCTTTTAACGGCACTGGGAACAACTTGAGAGTCACTGGACCCCTGTCGCACAAAATATCTGTCCAGAGAAGTCTGTTTCTGGCATTTCTTTATGATTTGCCTGAAGTGGGACAAGGTTTTGTCACTGAACATGTTGCAGATATGGCTTGTTTCAGCTTGGTCAGGGTGATACTTTTCAACAAAACTTTGCAACTCATTCCACCTTGAACACATGTCCTTAATCACCAAAGAAGGCACCTCCTTCACTCTCTTTTCCTCCTCTGAAGCAAGTTCCTCAGCTGTGGTGTGATGCTGTTCCAGTTGAAGCTCTTGCAGTTCGTCAGTGGTTAGCTCTTCCCTGTGGTCCTCCACCAACTCTTCCACATCCCCGTCACTCACCTCCAACCCCATGGACTTGCCCAATGCCACAACACCTTCTACAACAGGCAGAGGGTCAGCAGGGTCAGGGTCTACCTCAAACCCTTCAAAATCCCTCTGGATTGTGTTCTTCGTTTTCTTTACCGAAGGGCTTGCACTAGCTTTCCTTGGGCCCATAGTGACTTATTTAGTAGTTGCAATCACAAAAAAACAATGGATTATTACGTATGAACCCGCGGGGTGATGGTCACGTGTTGGTAAACAATGGCACACTGAGCGTGAATGGCGTGAGAGACTGGCTTTGTGTGCGGTGACGGGTGGATGGGAATCGGACGGTCGCCGAATCACGAGTCTAATCACGAAACTCGAGGCCAAATTTTGCCGAAAAAACTTGCCGAAAGTCGAACTTCACGAAAGCCGATGCTGCCAAAACTCGGGGGTCCACTGTATATAAAATACACAATAACTAAAACACTTGAAATTTTGGAAAGTTTCCAGACATAATAGATGTGCTCACGGAGAATGTAAACAAACCAGGTGGGGCGCACCATATTTGAAAGACCACTTGCCGTATAGCAAATTTGGGTCATAATTTGAAATCGCCATATTAACAGAATGCTGTAAGGCGAAACGCCGTAATGCGGCGCCCTACTGTATGTAAAATCGAGTGTAGATCTACATTCGGAGCGCTACGGGTGCGAATGTAGATCTACGTTTGGACAGTTTAAGGGTTAAGACTACAAATATTTTAAGGTAAGTAATGAATATGGAAGAGCTGGTGGATGGCCACAGGGAAGAGCTAACCACTGAAGAGCTGCTTATTTTTGTTAATATTTTTGAGTGTTTGGAATGGATTAATTGTACTTACATTATTTCTTATGGGAAATACTGATTCAGTTTTCACACGTTTCAGTTTTAGAACAACCTACTGGAACAGATTAAGTTCGAAAACTGGGGTTTCACTGTACTCAAATAATCACAAACACACTGACAGGTGAACATTTTCGCCTGCCTTGGTCACCTACTATTGTCTAGAAATATATACAAAGTATTTATAGATCAAAGTAATGTTCTAGACATGCTGGAGTATATATGAAACTCCTTGAAGCACTATGTAAGATGAGTGTCATTCCACTGCTGACAGTGCAGCAGTGGTGTGACACTTCATGCCTGTGCACTGCTCTGGCTTTGTTTGTTTTCACTGTTACATACAAACATGACTATCTGTTTGTCTGTGTCTGTCTATCTATCTGTCTATATGTTTGTCTATCTGTCCATTTGTCTGTCTGTCTATTTGTCTGTCTGTCTAGCTCTGTCTCATTATCTCTGTCTCTGCTTATCTGTTTTTCTATCTGCCTGTATGTCTGTCTTCCTATCTCTCTGTCTGCTTGTCTCTCTCTGTCTCAGAGAGAGACTCGTAAACTAACAGGTATTACACACAATGCGGAGTCGTCACGTCTGATTCCTGAACAAGTGAAAATGTGTATTACTTGCCAGTCATGCTTATTATGCCTTATATCTACAAGCCCAGTATAGCACTTGGTCTGGATTTCTTGGGTTATCCTAGGTAATTTACAATATGTATAATAACTATTTATGTGCACCTGTGAGGTAGAAGCAGAGATTGACACAGACAGAGATACTGAGACAGGCAGAGATAGAGACAGCCAAAGTCAGCCAGCCACCAGGCCAGCCAGCCACCCGACCTGCCAAACACATATTACATATGACTCACGAAATCGTAATGACACGATTGCAAACAAACCATACCATGGGCGGGGATAGAACCCGCGATCAGAGAGTCTCAAAACTCCAGACCGTCGCGTTAGCCACTGGACCAGCTAGCCACAATAAGATTTGTCCAACTAGGTATATTTCTACACCATAGGAAGGTTAGCATAGGCACCACTGTGACCACAAATGCAAGTTTTTACAGATGAATCTCCAGCTAGCATGGCTGTGATGAAATCTAGCTCAAGTCTCCTCAAAGCCGTTAACATGACTCACAAAATCGTAATGACACAATTGCAAACAAACCATACCACGGGCGGGGATAGAACCCGTGATCAGAGAGTCTCAAAACTCCAGACCATCGCGTTAGCCACTGGACCAGCTAACCACAATAAGATTTGTCCAACTAGGTATACGTATTTCTACACCATAGGAAGGTTAGCATAGGCACCACTGTGACCACAAATGCAAGTTTTTACATACGAATCTCCAGCTAGCGTGGCCGTGACGAAATCTAGCTCAAATCCCCTCAAAGCCGTTAACATGACTCACGAAATCGTAATGACACAATTGCAAACAAACCTATACCTAGTTGGACGAATCTTATTGTGGCTAGCTGGTCCAGTGGCTAATGTAACAGTCTGGAGTTTTGAGACTCTCTGATCACGGGTTCTATCCCCGCCCGTGGTATGGTTTGCTTGCAATTGTGTCATTACGATTTCTTGAGTCATGTTAACGGCTTTGAGGGGACTTGAGCTAGAGTTCGTCACAGCCACGCTAGCTGGAGATTCGTCTGTAAAAACTTGCATTTGTGGTCACAGTGGTGCCTATGCTAACCTTCCTATGGTGTAGAAATATACCTAGTTGGACGAATCTTATTGTGGCTAGCTGGTCCAGTGGCTAACGCAATGGTCTGGAGTTTTGAGACTCTCTGATCGCGGGTTCTATCCCCGCCTGTGGTATGGTACGTATTACACGTGTTCCAGAATTGCTTCTCTTTACTTAGGGCATAGGTTATAGGACATTCTGGCAGGATGACACTACCAGTGGTATCAAAATTGAAATGATGTTGCACAAATGTTGCACATGGGCTATTATCAAGGTTTTTGATATTTCCTCAACCACTTGTGACCACGTCCATCTCAAAATCACTAAACTCGGGGTCAACATCACTTTCCTCTTAAAAGAGAAGTGCTAATACGACATGACATCAGTGAATCCCTGGTGTTTGCCACGCTCTTCGCTCTAGCTGGTGCTCAATTGAACTAGTGCTCGCACGACGTACCAAGTGGTCCCAGATCTTTTTAATACTGTGCACACCGCATCTCAGGCCAATTGTCCCAAATTTGGAGGCAGGGAAAATAAAACGTTGATATACATTTGGAGCGCTAGTGGCAAGAACATAGATCTACGTTTGGACAGTTAAGGGGTTAATTTAAGGGGTCTAGACAGTGAAAGGGTTAAGACTACCTCAGTTATATAAACAGAAATGCTGAAATCTGCCATTTACAATACCAGTATACAGTGGACCCCCGACATTCGAAGGCATCGACATTCGATAAATCCGAATTCGATGCATTTTAACGCAAAATTTTCACCTCGACATTCAATGGAAAACCCGACATTTGATACGATTCGTACGAGACGTGTCCACGTGTGGCCTGAACTGCCCCGTGTGCGCCAGTGTTTACAAGCCAGCCAGTGTGCGCGCATCTAAGGATACATTCGGTACATTCCATATTATCCATATTATCACTGTTTTTCGGTGCTTGTTTCTGCAATATAAGTAACGATGGGCCCCAAGAAAGTTTCTAGTGCCAACCCTTTGAGAAAAAAGGTGCTAATGACTATTGAAATGAAGAGATAATTGCAAAGTACAAAAGTGGAGTGCGTGTTTGGAGTGCATGATGATTTGGTAAAGAAATTGCCTGCAACTAGTGGTGATGTGAGTGAAGTTAAGGCCAGCAAAGGTTGATTTGAAAGATTTAAGAATCGTAGTGGCATACACAGTGTGGTAAGGCATGGTGAGGCTGCCAGTTCAAGTCCTAATGGAAGGGGATTCCCCTTCTAAACACTAACACCATCCACACTCTCCCCTCCTCCCATCCCATCAATCGTCACCAGATCTTCATTATAGGTAAGTGTCAATTATTCTATTGTTATTAATCTATTGTTATTGTAATTATTCTATTGCATTAAACTTAACATTTCATGTGGTAATTTTTTTTTTTCATACTTTTGGGTGTCTTGCACGGATTAATTTGATTTCCATTATTTCTTATGGGGAAAATTAATTCAACTTTCAATATTTTCGACATTCGATAGCTCTCAGGAACGGATTAGTATCGAATGTTGAGGGTCCACTGTATAAGTGTCAGCTACATAAAACATTTTCCACCCCCTTTTTACAAAGCACTACAACATACCAATTTTTGGGCAAATTCTGTTGGCTTGAAGACAGCTAAGTTGGACTGAGCTGACTCAATGCTCAATTTGGCCAGTGTTCCACATGTCCTCAAAAACTGTGCATCCATTGCTGCTTCTCTGGGACGCTTCACTGCAATACAAGATGATTAACAGTGTAAAAAAATGCTGCCTATAGTGTATATCTTGGTCTTGGGTAAAAATGAGAACTGAATGTGAGCATATACAGAGTTATTTAATGAATGAGATGGTCTAACCCCCCCCCCCCAAAAAAAAAAAAATTACCAAGGAATTTTTTTTAAAGGGATTCATGTTTTTACTGACTTTCATCGTATAAATCTAGATATGTTCCACTGGAGTTTTTTAATTCCTTAAACATTATTAAAAAGAAAAAATCAGCCAAGATTTAAAATACAGTATACAGTAGTTAGGTAAGACACATATGCAACAGTTAGACAACTTTATTCCGAAACGTTTCGCCTACACAGTAGGCTTCTTCAGTCGAATACAGAAAATAGGCAGGAACAGTAGAGATGTGAAGACGATGTAATCAGTCCATCACCCTTGTAGTCGTAGAATTTGAGGTTGTCAGTCCCTCGGCCTGGAGAAGTTCAGTTCCATAGTCAGGAACTATCTGATAGTTCCTGACTATGGAACTGAACTTCTCCAGGCCGAGGGACTGACAACCTCAAATTCTATGACTACAAGGGTGATGGACTGATTACATCGTCTTCACATCTCTACTGTTCCTGCCTATTTTCTGTATTCGACTGAAGAAGCCTACTGTGTAGGCGAAACGTTTCGGAATAAAGTTGTCTAACTGTTGCATATGTGTCTTACCTAACAACCTGTCGGTATTTTATACCATTTTGATGTTCAGTATACAATAGATTGCCAATTAACCCTTTGAGGGTCGACAGGCCCTCTCAGAGACTTGTTCTCAGGGTCGGCCAAATTTCAAAAAAAAAAAAATAATTTTTTCTTATGAAAAAATAGCTTTTTTTTTCTAAACATTATAGGATAAACAAAAATTTTTTACCATCAATACTTATGGAGATATAGAGGCGTGAAGTTTGCAGAAAATGAGCCCCGTATGGCAACAGCGGCGACTGCCGCTCACCCCGTAAACTTTGGTTTACTTGTATTTGAAGGTTTGTTGTTTTTTTCACTATTTTATTTTTTCACATAACTTATGTGGCCTGTGAGACCAAAGTAAGGTGCAGTGTACGTATATACACTCGTTGTATACAACACAATAAGCACACAAACATAATTATCAATATATTGTTTACAAAACTTGTTTACAAAAACAAACAATACAAAAAATTGTTTATTACTATTGTTCTATAATATATATACCAATGTATAGTCACCGAACATATTCCTAGAAGTTCTGCAGCTTGTGGAACTCTCTGAAACATGTTTTCATACACAATGGTGTTTTACACTCCTCACACACAAAACCAGTGTGTGTGCATTTTTGTGGACTTTTTTTTTTTATGTGCAAAGACAAAACACCTCGTCTGAGCAGTTTTCTTCAAAGTATTAGCAGGCAGTTGTGTTATGTAGTTATCCTAGGTAAATGGTCGTGTGTCATCATTCCTTCCTTCCTTCCTTCCTGCATTCGTTTCCTACCTTCCTGCATTCCTTTCCTACCTTCCTGCATTCCTTTCCTACCTTCCTTCCTACCTTCCCTACCTTCCTGCAATCCTTTCCTACCTACCTTCCTGCATTCCTTTCCTACCTTCCTTCCTACATTCCTTCATCTTTCCTTACTTTCATCTCGTCCTTCTTTCATTCCTGCCTTCCATTCTTCCTTCCTTCTGGTTTCTATAATATATATGCACATATATAGTCACTAGATACTTTCATATAACTGCTATTATCTTCATTCAGCAAGCTTGTCTTGTGTGCGAGTGTGTGGCTTATATGTAATTGTTTTGAGTCAGGAGTCGGCAGCTGTCAAAATGACATATTGTCTCATTACTCACTCCCCCTACCATCTGTCAAAACAATGGGGTCGGATGCTGCTTCCCCGCCATTCTATCTAATTATCTTTCTCCCTCATTCTAATCTCTTTCAATCTGTCTCTCTCTTTCTATCAGTCTGTCTATCTCTGTCTCACAGGTACACACAAAAACAAGATACATAGTAGAAATTACCTATGATAACCAAGAAATCGCAGACAAAGTCTATACTCCTGCCTTGAAGATGTAGTAAACGTGATGAATGACACATTCTTGTGGCTCCTCTGAGACAGAGAGCTAGAAGGATAAACAGGAGCTTGACAAACAGACAAATAGACAGACAGAAATGTTAGTGTACCAGCAAAAACAAAGGGAGGGCGATGTTCATCTAATTTTTCTTATCAGCTGCACCCTCGTTTACACCTCATCAAACGTCAGCTCTTATCAGATGGGTTTATCTCCACCCTTATCTTGTTATTGCCATGGTGAAACATTTTATTATTACCTATTAATATTATTATTATGTATTATTATTATTATTATTATTGTTATAATTATCATATTCTTCTTCTTCCTCCTCCTCTTCCTCCTCCTCTTCTTCCTCCTCCTGCTTCTTCTCTCCTCCCCCTCTTCTTCCTCCTCCTCTTCTTCCTCCTCTTCTCTCCTCCTCTTCTTCTTCCTCCTCCTCTTTCTCCTCCTCCACTCTCCTCCACCTCCTCCTCCTCCTCCATTCTTGAACAAGTTTTGAAGAGCTTTGTAGTTCAAATCACATCACTATCATCACCAATGCTCACTTCTGTGGTCTGGGATTTGGTAAAATAGGAGTTTCCTCTTTGATTCTTGTAACAACTGAATGTGAACAAGACGGCCCAGCACCAGAGAGTGGAAGGCTGTGGTTGTCTGGTTTTCCTACTATTAACCCAGATTGATGGTCCATTAGTTTCGGTCATAACCTTCACCAAGAACCTTGAAACTCATCTATCACTGTCACTTCCATTCTGTTATAGAACTGTTCACTGGGGAACAAAAGTGTGCCCAATTCCCCCCCGCTGATAAGTGAGGAACTGTCTAACCGCCAGGCATGGTGAACATTTGTGTACTATGATGCAATTCCCACAATGCACCACTGGGTCCCAGATTTTTTCCTACTGCGCACACCCACCACACAGACCCATTCACTCACATCTAGCTATCATCCTTTTCCTGTGATATTTTTGACAGCGCTAGAATTTATGCGTAGGGGGGTTTTTCTAGTACGTCAAAAACACCCACGCGCGTAAGCCGTACTATTACGGCCGAAACCCTCCAAAGGGTAAGATGGGGTTCTTAGGTTCCTGAAAATGCAGTGTAGGCGAAATCCCTGTTAAAGGAACTGATGGACTTAGTGAAAAATAGGGTTACATTAACTGGGACCGATCCAAAAAGCCAAACAACAATTTTTTTTAGGTCACCAAATCTTACAAAAAAAAAAATAAACAAAATAATGCAATTGTTCATTATTGGTGTTACAATGTAAATTTTGTGTTCTTTTACTTGAGGCTAAAAATGCAACAGAAATCATATTTCTTGCTTTAAAATGTGGTTGCTGGTGTTTGTGATGATTGTGAAGGAGGGAAGCGGAGAGCCCACTTGGCTGATGTGAATGCAGTGCAGTCAGGTCAGTCCAGTCCAAGTAGTTAAGCAGGTCAGTCAGTCAAGTCATACATCCATTCAGTTCAGTTAGGTCACTCTTTTCAAGTCAGTCATTCAAGGTCAGTCAGTCAATGTCAGTCAGTCAAGTCAGCCAGTCAGTCATCAGTCAAGTCAGCCATCCAAGTCCAGCCCCATTCATCGGGCCAGTCCAAGTCGGCCAGTCAAGTCAGTCAGTCTGTCAGTAAGCCATCAGTCAAGTTCGTCAGTCAAGTAGTAAGCATACAGTATATCAAAACAAGTCATTCAGCAAATGAGTAATTCCAATCAGTAAAGTCATTCAGTAAATCGAGTTAAGTTTGGTCATTCAAGTCATAAAGCCAGTCAAGTCATTAAATCAGTCAAGACAGTAGGTCGAGTCAGTCAAGTAAGACATTCATTAAATCAGTCAAGTCATTCAGTAAATCAGGTCAGTCATTCAGTAAATCAGTTAAATCAGGTCAGTCAAGTTATTCTGAAAATTAGTAAATCAGGTCAGTCAGTAATCATTCAACTACCTTATGGCACGAAATTTTTTCCCCTACCACAAGCAGAACCATTTAAACTGAATTTACAAAGCGTAAAATGAAAATATGGGGGCAATTTGACAATAATGTAATGGAGAAAATGTTTGAAAGGAAAAATCGTTTTAATTGACGGTCTACTGTATATACTTTTATACAATGTCCTCACAAGTCCTCAGTGTATTTAAGGCATGACTACTGCACTGTTAATTAACACAGATATGTTAATTGGTGCTGGCAGTTAATATTAATGTAGTAATATATCTATTAAGATGAATGTGAGTACTTATGTATTTGTTTCTGGGCTTCTACTCTCAAAGAAACATACAAAGGTTACCATTTGAACCAGGTTACTGTCTTCTACTCTCAAAGAAACATAAAATGGTAGTAAACCATTTGAACCAGGTTACTGTCTTCTACTCTCAAAGAAACATACATGGTAGTACCATTTGAACCAGGTTACTGTCTTCTACTCTCAAAGAAACATACACGGTAGTACCATTTGAACCAGGTTACTGTCTCTACTATCATAGAAACATGCATGGTAGTGCCACCTATGAGCCAAGTTACTGTCTTCTGTCATAGAAACATGCATGGTAGTGCCACCTATGAGCCAGGTTACTGTCTTCTACTGTCACAGAAACATGCATGGTAGTGCCACCTATGAGCCAGGTTACTGTCTTCTACTGTCACAGAAACATGCATGGTAGTGCCACCTATGAGCCAGGTTACTGTCTTCTACTGTCACAGAAACATGCATGGTAGTGCCACCTATGAGCCAGGTTACTGTCTTCTACTGTCACAGAAACATGCATGGTAGTACCACCTATGAGCCAGGTTATTGTCTTCTTCTACTGTCATAGAAACATGTATGGAAGTGTCATCTATGAGCTGGGGCTAACTCACAACTGTATAATTTGCTTGGTGACATGGAGGTACTGCATTTCTTTCATTTTCTTACTTCGGAATATTTTGTTACTTGGAGAGTGTACCAAGATGGCAAGGGTTACACCAATACATAAAGGTGGTGACCCTACAGACTTAAACAACTATAGGCCAATATCAAACTTACCATTGCCATCCAAAATCTTTGAGAAACTCGTGCACAGTAGACTATATTCATTTATAACAACACAAAACATACTCAACCCCTGCCAATTTGGATTCAGGAAAAATAAAAGCACTAATGATGCAATCATAAAAATGCTAGATCTGCTTTACACAGCATTGGAAAATAAGGAATATCCACTAGGAATTTTTATTGACCTAAGAAAAGCTTTTGACACAGTAGACCACGACATCCACTCCACAAACTTGACCATTACGGTATAAGAGGCCATGCGCTTGCTTATTTCAAATCTTACCTTTTCTTTTTTAGGGACCT
>NC_069399.1:40393530-40462803 GCF_026875155.1 Cherax quadricarinatus
GAGGAGCTACCCAGCTCCTCTCTCTCCCTCTCACTGACCCCTCTCTCTGGGCTGCCCTTTAAAACTGGCGGACTCTGGTCCTTCTCCTATTTTTTGGGGCATAAATTTTGCTCCAGGGTATTTTTTTATAATTTAATTTTTGGCCCCCAAAACCCAGGGTGACTAAAGTGGAAAAAAACCCTGGTTACCCCAGAGTTATGCAAAGAGTGAAGGACAAGAGTTGTTGCAAACCCCAAATGTGGAGCACACATGGAGTGTGAAATTTTTGTTTTTGAAAAGGGAGGCGTGATTGTATATTCTGTCATATCATTGAGAATACAGTTAATTTTTATAGTAGTAGTTACATAACCTGTAAAAGGGGGGCGGGAAAAGGGGACAGAGACACTAAAGTGATCAGCCAGATGAATATTCCCCCCAGAAAATGGCCATTAAGAAAAAGCTACCCCCACACTAGAACATGTAGTGAAACCTTTACCATCCAAAAAAAAGGGGAAACCAACGTAACAGAAGGGGGAAGAAATTACAGAAAAATAGTCCGTACAGGGAATACCTCATAAGAAACGGGTGGGCTGACTGCTGACCCGCACAGTGTCTGCCTTTTCTTGCCCTGTACCAACATGACCAGGGACCCAACAAAAAACAATATTTTTATGTTTTGGTAAAGATGGGGCGTAGCCAAATTGGAACGGGGACAAAGGGTTGGGGTGATAAAATTTTTGTATAGCCTGTAAAAACCTAAGGAGTCTAACAACCCAAATGATGACACGGATAGATGCAATACGGATAAGTCGAAAGGGAGGCATATAATTCAGCAAAAAAAACTACCGAAGAATAAACCCCTTGTACGCGCGTCCGGAAACACTGCCGAACCTACCCTCAAAAAATTTTAGACCCACTGTGACACGCAATGGCATGAAAATGAATGAAAGGGGTCAAGAAAAAGAGAGCGGGAAGCGACCGTAGACAGTTGGGCTTTTTAGCAAGGGGGGGAGAAAAACAACTCGAACAGCTTGGGAACTTCCAGGGGGTAGGAAAAGGAGATCAAATTTTCATAAAAGGTGGGAGTTGAAAGAAGACAAGACGAAGAAGGGGAAGAAGAAAAGGGGCGATAAGCAGGGGGGGCGAACAAATAAAGAAAGTCTACTAAATCATGCCATTCTATAAATGGAAGGATTGCGGAGATCATGAGAGCGTACATAAAGCCCCAGGGGAATGGGCACCGGCGTCGGAAAAAATGGGAAAGTTTCCCTTTTGCAAAGGTTTTGACAGGGAAGAGCGAAAAGCCCAAAGGGATAAACGTAAACCTTGGGATAATGGGTTAAGGCTAAAAGAGTAGAGGAACCGCTGAATAGATCTGGTCACCATAATCAAGTTTCGATAAAATAAGGGGGAATGTAGGTGAAGGGGGGGCGACGTCACTCCCCCGAAAGATACAAGGGTTTTTAAAAGGTTCACCCGGGGGCTGTGACAATTTTGCCTTCAGAGGGTAATGGAGTTTCCCGGGATAACCTACGATCAAAGAGGACCCCCAGAAACTTGACTGATCTCTTCGGGGATAGGGGACATAGAGGACAAAGGATGATCGAGTTTGACAAGCCAGTGAAAGTGTTTTTGGGGGGTTTTAGTGCTGGAAAATTTAACCCTGTGGGGGCCCAAATTGGAAACAGGTCGCCATGTTGGGAAAAACTGTAAGGAGGTACAGTCAGCGCTTGCACGGGGAAATAGCAAGTCATCAACATAAGTGAGCCCCCAAAAAATTGATGGAAGACAGGGCCAAATCATAATAGAAAGGGAAAAAGTGTTTGCCAAACACACCCGGGGACACCTTTCCCTTTGGGATAAAGTCCGGGGAGAGCCATTTTTTAACCCGAACACGGAAATGCCTGTCTTTTTAAAAAGTTTTTAAAGGGAAGGGATGGTAGATGCCTCGAAGGCCTAAGGGGTGGGCTTGGGCTAAAAATTAAAAACCTCCAAGTTGTGTCATTGCCTTCTCAAGGGCAAAAAATAGGCAAAACTGATGGTTATTCCAAAAGGGATTACGAACAACGTATTTAAGTGCATAAGGGTCTAGGTAGAACGCCCTTACGAAACCATATTGACGATGGGGAGACGTTGTGTTCTCTAAATACCACACTAAATGTCTATTTTTTAGACGTTCCATTACTTGCAAACGCACTGGGAAGAGCAATGGACGATAGTGGGAGGTTTTATTCCCCTAGTGCCTTTTGCGAAAGGGAGAACAATGGCGGATTTCCACAGCGTGGGAAAACTCCTTTTGACCAAAAAAATTTTAAAGGGGGTAATAGGACTGCAAAGGGGGACTGATGAAATGTTTGCATAAAGAAATGAATGTCGTCGGGCCCAGCGCCGAGAAAAGCAAGCTAGAGCGTTGCCTCCATTTCTTTAAGTGTAAAAGGCACATTATCTGTTTTTCTCTGAGAGAAGAAAAATCCAAGGGCTAACTCCTGGTAGACTTGAGGAAAAAATAGGGCATAGATGGATCCCGAGAAAAACACTAGATGATTTTCCCAAATTTTATTGCCCAAAATCATGGGTTTGCTATATCAACACCGCAACCCGCAGAACAGGAGCCGGTCAAAATATTTACCACTCAGTTTCGTACTTTTTTCCAGACGCACTCATAGAGGAACAGAGGTGAGGGGGAAACCCTAATCCCCCAGCAAGTGTTTTTTGCTCACGGATGAACGGCGAGCGATCGCACCTTCTTTTAAAAAAAAAGGGAGTCGCTCGGGGAAAAAAGAAACCGGAACCGCCCCTCCGCGCAAAACGAACGCACAGCACAAGCAGGGACCCCCAAAGGGCCCATTTCTGGAAAGCCTCCCGAATTTTGGGAAGAAGAAAGCTGCGGGAAAACGGGGACGAGAAGAGGGTAAAAGCTCATCGATGGAGCGAAAAAGGGAACCTAAAAAAAAAAACATTGGTGTAGAAAAGGGTTTTCCAAAATTTTCCCTTTAAATTTCCCACGTGGGTGCAAGAGGTGGCGAATAGAAGGGGAAGTAAGAATGTTGGGGAAAAGGGTCACTTCATGTAAACCGGGGGAACAACCAAGTGAAGTCAATGCGGCGGAGGAAAGCAGAATTTAAGATCGATGCAAAGAGATATGAGTCCAGGGTCAAAAAGGGTGGAAACCTTATTTAAAAAAATGGGGGGGGTGGTGGCAAAAAAGCCTCTAAAATGAATTCCACGGGAACACAGGAGAAAACCCCCCCCCAAAGGGAAAAAGGGGGGCATTAAAATCACCAAGTAACAGAATCGGTGGCGTAATGACGAAACAAAGGAAGGCAAAACCGGAAAAGATAATGCCCAGAAGAAAGATAAAAGAACAAGCGTAAACACCTAGTAAGTGGATACGGGGTGCTGGAAAAGCAGCAAGTATGAACAAATAGCTGATGTACGGAAAATCAGTGCGGAAAGAAAAGGGGACTTTTTATTAACCCTTTGAGGTCGACGGCCCTCTCCGAAACTCGTTCTCAGGGTCGGCCAAATTTCAAAAAAAAAAAAAATTATTTTTTCTTATGAAAAAATAGAGTATTTTTTCAAAAACTTATAGGCTAAACAAAAAAAATTTTAACGTCAATACTTACCGAGATATGGAGGTGTGAAATTTGCCAAAAATTGAACAACGTATGGTAACATCGCCGCTGCCGTCACCCGGTATTTTTCTATTTACTTTTTTATGTACATTTTCAATTTTTTTTCAATTTTTTTTTTTCTGAGTAACTTTTATGGCCTCTGGGGCCCCAAACATGACAGTTTTTTAAGTTATTTCTTTTTCAATACTACACAATAAGGGCGTAAACACTGTTGTCATTATTTTGTTTACAGAAAATATTTACACAAACAAACAATATGAAATGTTGTTTATTACAATTTTTCTATATTTTATATACACATATACAGTCACAGGACATGTTTCCCTAGAAGTTCTGCACCCTGGGGAACTCTTGAAACATGGTGTCATGCACAGTGGAGTTTTGCACTCCTCACACATAAAACGAGTGTCTCTGCGTTGTCGGGGCTTTTTTTTTGTATTTTAACAGACGTAACACCTCTTCTGACCCTTTTCTTCAAAGCAGTAGCAGGCAGTTTTCCCAGGAAGTGATCACCATGCTTCAGACGAGCAGGTAGTTGTTGATAATTTGGTGGGCGGTCAATGCAGGTGCATTTCCTTGGTACTTGAATACTATTTGTCTGATGACAGACAAACAGAATTCGCCGTACTTTTGGTTTGTTTCTGGTGCTCATCTTATACATATTATAAGCATTTAGCATGGAAATGTCCAGAAGATGGAAAATCAGTTTGATGTACCACTTATACTCTTGGCGAACACAATCAGCAAACCCAATCTGCATGTCACATTTGTCCACTGAACCATGTTGAAGGTGTAATCAATCACAGCTGCAGGTTTTAGAATGGGTTCATTTCTCTCTCTAGCTGCCTGCCACTGTCTGCCATTTCATTAGGGTGAATTGATGACAACAGTGTGACATCTCGTTTGTCATGCCACCGAAATGCCATGATGTCATTGGCAGCAAACGCCTGCACCTCACCTCTGCGAGTGCCAGCATCAAACCTGGGCATATGTTTTCGATTTGCACGCACTGTGCCACACACATCTGTCATGTTCACTCGCAAAAAATCACTGAGTGAGGGCTTGTGTACCAGTTATCTGTATATAATATATGCCCTTACCAAGGTATGGTTCTATCATTGTTCGAACCACATCACCTGAGATGCCCAATAACTCCTGGTATTTTGCAATGTATAACTTCCAGTGTACACAATATATCCAATACCAGACCACTGTAACAATCACAAAGCACAAACAACTTTATACCAAAGCTTTCCTCTTGCTTGGTATGTACTGCTTGAAAGAGAGTCTTCCTTTGAACAGAATCAAAGACTCGTCAATTAAAAGTTTCCTAAAGGGATAAAAAGAGTACGAATTTCTGTTTCAGATACACAAACACTTCCAAATCTTATATAACCGTCAGTTCGTCAGGCCGGTTTTATCTGAGAAGTGAAGCATAGTAACTTTAGCACAAATCGTTTCACGGCTTAATCACGAAACCTGGTTGCAACAGGGGGTTGTTGACCATAAAATTTCATTTTTGTGCTTATCACATGGGCATAACATTATTGGGGAAAAAAAAAAAGATACATCTCAGCCACATTGCCCCCTTCCTTTGGTGTAGACGTGTTTTTGGTGAAAGTTTTGTTTCCCAGGGTGTACTGTGTATGTGTTGTTTTCCCATGACAATACTTTTCATCAGGGGTTTTCGTCAAAGAAAAACTCGAAACATTCCTTCAGTGGCATTTTTCCAAAAGTGCAAAGGGGCCCGTTTTCCCACTTTGCTCCCATCAAACTGGGGGGGTTTTGGAACAAATTGACAGCTTCCTCCAAACCCCAGGTGCGGTCTCTGGGGGGTACTGGACAATGACGGTGGTTTGGTTGTGGGGGGTTGTGGTTGGGGGCTGGTGTGGGGGGGGAGGGGGGATGGTGGCCTTTGTCTAGATCGCTGAGGCAGGGGTGGGCTGGCAGCGGGGGGGCAGCATGGCCCACTGCTGGGCCTCACGCCGGTACCACAACCCCCCGCACATTTTCCACCCCAATTGCAACGTACTTCTCATTTTCCTGTTTTTCCTGTTGTACACCACGGGGGTACTTGAAACACTCCTTCCCCCTTTGGGATAACATATGGCACCTTCCCGGCCATAATCGTCGTTAAAAACTGACGCTTCACTGGGAATATTGCACTTCACTATCACTACTGGAAATAGTTTTAAGGCTTGTAGTTCACATTTACTATCATATCAACACCCATGCTCTCATCTGAGTCTGGGATTTTGGGAAAAAAGAAGTTTTTCCCCTGGGTTTTTGGAACAAATGAACGTGAAAAACGAGGGCCCAGCACCAGAGGGGGAAGGTGAGGGCGTCTGGTTTTTTTTCACTATTTCCCATATTATGGTCTTATTTCGGCAAAACCTCCTAAAACCACGAAACTATCTTCAAATGGGCCCTTTCCCCCTATTTAAAAAGTCACTGGGGAACAAAAGTGTCCCCAATTTGCCGAGGAGTGGGACTTCTTACCGCGAGGGATGGGGACATTGTTTACTAAAAGGGCTTCCCCAATGCCCACGGGGTCCCAGATTTTTTTTCTACCGCGCACACTGCCAGCAGACCCATTCTCTCACACCTAGGCCTATATTTTTTTCGAGCGGATTTGAGGGCCGCTAAATTTTGCGTACTAGTCCCAAAAAACCCCTACGCGTAAGCGTACATACGACAAAACCCTCAAAGGTTAAAGGCCCACAGGAAAAAGATCAAAAAAATACAAAAATTATAGCCTAGATGGGAAATAACAGCAAGTGTAATTTTGGGTTCCTGTAAGCAAACCCCAACCCAGGGGCAAACGGGAGAGTAACATTGAAGCTCCCCCCCGTTTCCCCCTGGGCCGCGTATATTCCACTGTAAATAGGCCATGTTGGCAATGATAAAGATACTTGAAATCCCAGGTAAGGGTTCCTATGGACTAGAAGGGTTAGAAAATCCACATGCGGGGGGCAGTAAAAGTTCAAGCAGCAAAGGAAGGGTGCGCTGTGAAGAAAGGAGTTGCGCGAGGAGCAGGGGAGAAAAAAGAGCGGGGGGTGGTCAGTGCCATTGAGGGTTTGGTCCTGCAATAAAATTCAAGATTGTTCAAGGTTTGGGGAATTCGAGTGTCCGTATGGGAGACAATATTGGGAAGGGTTTGGGGAGGTGAGTAAAGATGGAACTGTTTTGGGCTGTCCCAAGGTAGGGGGGGGGGGGAAAGGGGGGGGGGGAACTGGAGAAGCGTGGCGGGGGACAGGGAGGCGGGAAACCCGGAGGGGGCGAAGAAAGAAACTTGGGAGGGGAACAGGGGGGGAAGGTACTTTACGGGGAGGAGGGAACCTCTGCATTTTAACTGAGCCAGTGAGAGGGGAAGAACTAGGGACAAGACAGGGAGGGTAAAATGAAGAGGGGGAAGATGGGTAGGAGGTGTCCCGGATTTTTTTTGATTTTTGAAAAGAAAGGGGGGACGATTGGGGGGAGGTGTCGTACGAGGTCCTCGATACTGGGGCTTGTGAGAGAAACTCGAAGAAGCGAGTTAACTGGGGCTTTGAAGTGGGGACTTTACCAGGACAGCAAAAGGATTAATAAGGAGTATTAGGGAGAGGGAAACCCCAGAGGGGGTGTAGAAGGGGATAAACCAAAATGGGGGGACGTTTTTTAAACACGGGGAAAAAGAACAGTGGAGTTCCCTTTGGGGGCGGGATGAAAACTGCCATGGCATAAGGGAGACCTTCGTTCTTTGAGGTACGGATTTTTTCCCCCCGTTAAATAGACCTGACAACGGCGAGAGACAAAGGGGGAGCCTCATGACGTTAAGGCAAGAGGGGGATCGATTGCAAGACGTATTAAAATGGTCATCGCACGGGGTAGAAAAGGGGCGGGATCAAGAAGGGGCCCGGGGGTACCCTTCATGGACTAAGGCTGCCCTGGTTTTGGTTACTTTTTTTTTTGTGTTAAGAAAAAAAAAAAGAAGAAAAGAAATAAAAATAAAAAAAAAAAAAAAAAAAGGGGGACCGGGGGGATAGGGCCTAGGAGGAAAAAGGGCCAGAAAATTTCCCCCCGCGCCCAAGAGGACCCCAGCACCGCAAGTACGCAGATGCACATGGAACCCCGGCCAAAACCCCACCCATCATGCTATAAACTAACAATCCGGGATAGCAACCTCCATCTGCCAGCTACCCGTGCCAAAAAAAAGAGGGCCCGGATAACCCCACAAAAACAACCCCCTTCGGCACCACCCCCGGGAACCGAAAAATTGGCTTCCGGATACATGGTCGCCCGAAAAACACCCCAAAACTACTCCGGGGAAACCGGGGAGGGATCGGGACATCCCGGCGATCCAGATTTCCCCGGCAAAAAACGCCACCCTAAACCTCAACGGAATGGGATGGACCCCCGGTATCCTTTCCTCTACCTAGGAACTAGCGCGCCTGTGGGAGAAATCCCAAAGGACAAAAAGAGGAAGGGCAAAAGGGAGGGGTGCAGAGGGGGAGGAGGAAAGGAAAAAGGGGAGGATGGGGAGGATGGGATAGGGTAGGGGAGATTGGGGGGTAATTAGGTTCGGTCTGAGGAAGAAGACCGATAGGTCTAATTCCTCAGACCAAGAGCCTCTTCACCACGCCAAGGAGCCCCCCTTGAAGAGGCTATTTCCCACTAAAAGTAGGCCTTAGACAAGGATGTGTGATGTCACCGTGGTTGTTTAATATATTTATAGATGGGGTTGTAAGAGAAGTAAATGCGAGGGTCTTGACAAGAGGCGTGGAGTTAAAAGATAAAGAATCACACACAAAGTGGGAGTTGTCACAGCTGCTCTTTGCTGATGACACTGTGCTCTTGGGAGATTCTGAAGAGAAGTTGCAGAGATTGGTGGATGAATTTGGTAGGGTGTGCAAAAGAAGAAAATTAAAGATGAATACAGGAAAGAGTAAGGTTATGAGGATAACAAAAAGATTAGGTGATGAAAGATTGAATATCAGATTGGAGGGAGAGAGTATGGAGGAGGTGAATGTATTCAGATATTTGGGAGTGGACGTGTCAGCGGATGGGTCTATGAAAGATGAGGTGAATCATAGAACTGATGAGGGAAAAAGAGTGAGTGGTGCACTTAGGAGTCTGTGGAGACAAAGAACTTTGTCCTTGGAGGCAAAGAGGGGAATGTATGAAAGTATAGTTTTACCAACGCTCTTATATGGGTGTGAAGCATGGGTGATGAATGTTGCAGCGAGGAGAAGGCTGGAGGCAGTGGAGATGTCATGTCTGAGGGCAATGTGTGGTGTGAATATAATGCAGAGAATTCGTAGTTTGGAAGTTAGGAGGAGGTGCGGGATTACCAAAACTGTTGTCCAGAGGGCTGAGGAAGGGTTGTTGAGGTGGTTCGGACATGTAGAGAGAATGGAGCGAAACAGAATGACTTCAAGAGTGTATCAGTCTGTAGTGGAAGGAAGGCGGGGTAGGGGTCGGCCTAGGAAAGGTTGGAGAGAGGGGGTAAAGGAGGTTTTGTGTGCGAGGGGCTTGGACTTCCAGCAGGTATGCATGAGCGTGTTTGATAGGAGTGAATGGAGACAAATGGTTTTTAATACTTGACGTGCTGTTGGAGTGTGAGCAAAGTAACATTTATGAAGGGGTTCAGGGAAACCGGCAGGCCGGACTTGAGTCCTGGAGATGGGAAGTACAGTGCCTGCACTCTGAAGGAGGGGTGTTAATGTTGCAGTTTAAAAACTGTAGTGTAAAGCACCCTTCTGGCAAGACAGTGATGGAGTGAATGATGGTGAAAGTTTTTCTTTTTTGGGCCACCCTGCCTTGGTGGGAATCGGCCAGTGTGATAAAAATAATAATAAATAATAAAAGCAATTAAAAAGTAAAAAGTGTTTGAGGTAGCTGGTATTAGCTACTAAAAGAAGAAAAAAAAATTAATAAAGCACAATAATGTAATAGTAAAAATTAATAATGCACAATAATGTAATAGTAACGGACACTATATGCACCACACGTATTTATGTATTAAGGACACTTATTTAGTCTGTTAAAGAAATGTCAGCTTTTCTAAGGAAGGTAGAGAAATTATATTCATTTGAGATGGTATATTGTTGTCCTGTTGATGTTTTCCTTACTAGTATTTTCCCATCTCGCGTGAAACACTGATGTATTTTGTTTTCCTGTTTAAGCTTTCTCAACCTGAACAGAAGGTTTTGACGTTTTCTCATTAGACACTCGTTGATGAACACTCCATTTTTCATTGTAATTGCTGATTTAATTAAGTCCTTTCTTTTATCATATGAATGAAGTCTGATCATAATACTGTTTTTCTACCTTGTTTTCCTAGCAAACGTGTTTCTTTGATTTCATTGTTTTGCATGATAATTTTTACGTGGTCCTTTATTATCCTGATAGCAGTTTCTTTGCACTGTTCTTGGGTTATTTCACTAGGAATGTGTGGACTGTTTATTATAACTGCATCAGACAACTTATCTTGCTCAGTTTTGTCGTCTTGGAAATCAAGGTATTCATTCAGTCGAGTGTGCACGTTCTGATTCCAGTCCTTGATTGCTTCTTCAACCTTCATATTCAGTTGTTATTTGCTCAGTGTGACTGGCTATAGCTGTTTTCAGAGTATTTTCTGTGCCAGCACTTCCCGAGGTAATCTTCTCTTCAAGGTTTTGGATCTTATTCTCAAGGTTGGTTATCTTGGATTCTCGTCGCACAAGTGTTCCTTTAATATCTTTGATTTCACTCTCTAGACTCTAGAGCAACGATGTAGTCCCTGATATTGTCAGGAATAATCATACCTGAGTTATCATGGGTAAATCCTTTAAAGAGAGTGGAGTTGGAGGGGGAGTCAGCCATGTTTGTTGTTGTTGTTGT
The DNA here is from genome assembly GCF_026875155.1 of Cherax quadricarinatus. Taxonomy (NCBI): domain Eukaryota; kingdom Metazoa; phylum Arthropoda; class Malacostraca; order Decapoda; family Parastacidae; genus Cherax; species Cherax quadricarinatus. The sequence continues at coordinate 40,404,006 of NC_069399.1, forward strand.
TCCCTGGGTGGTGGTGGTGGTGGTGAGGGGGGTTGATGATACACCGGCGTCCTGCTGGGTAGACAAGTTCAGTTGTAGGGTCCTTGGTGTTATTCTTTTCTTACTGCTGTTGTTTCTTCTGCAATATCCTTTCATAGTATCACTAAAGTAGATACTGTGTAGCTATGGCAGAGAAGGCTTGATTTCCCTGAGCTTGGGTTAAGTGGTTGTCTGGCAGCGGAGGCAGTGTTTGGGTTAGCAGGACTGTCTTCCTTAGATCTTCTATTTTGTCAAGATTTGGGTTACATTCTTAGTATTCTTGGGTCATTTTGTGGTCTACATGGGTTCATGTAGTTGTACCTTCAATTAGGCCATCACAGGCTTTGATGAGCGATGGTTTCTTGAAGAATTTTTTAAATATTAATAGAACATTACTAATATACAACATTTTGGCATATTTTTGTTGTAAACAATTGTAAACAAAATAATGATGAAAATATAAGTGTGTTTGTGTTGAATACAACAGTACCATATAGAACCAAATGGTACAATGAACCATATAGTATCATTGTACTGTATGGTACAATGCACCATATGGTACCATTGCACCATATGGTACCCCAAGGTACCATTGCACCATATGGTACCATTGTATATGGTACCATTGTACCAAATGGTGCCATTGTACCATATTCTACCATATGGTACCATTGCATCATATGGTACCATAGTATCATGTGCCATTGTACCATAATGTAACATACAGTACCATTGTATCTTATGGTACAATTGTACTATATGGTACCATTGCACCCTATGGCACCATTGTACCATATGGTACTATATGATACCGTTGTATTCAACACAATAACCGCACTAATATTTTCATAATTTTATTTACAATAAACTTGTAAACAAGTTTTGTAAGCAATATAATGATAAACAAATTAGTGCAGTTATCGTGTTGAATACAATAAGTATACACTTATACAATATACATTATATTGGTCTCACAGGCCCCAAATGTTACTAGAAAAAGAAAAAAATTAAAAAAGAAAAGAAAAAGGTATAAAAAAACGTAAAATAAAAAAATGATATTTTGCGGAAGTCACTGATGTTGCCGCCACCCGGTCATTTTGGGTCAACTTCCCGCCACTGTATCTCGGTAAGTACTGATCAGAATTTTTTTTTATTACCTTCACAAAAATATTATCTTTAATTCTGCAAAAAAAAATAACTTTTTTTTTTTCAAAATTTCTTGGACACTGGGGCACCCCTTCAGATTTTGGCCTTGGACCCTGAAAGGGTTAACAGGACACACAACCATAACACAACACACATATCTCTTTTTTGTCAATATCACATTGTAAAAACTTTATGCACATAAAGAGCTGCAAAATTTGAAATTTATTACCAGAAAATACTAAAGTAACCCAGTCTGAAAATCAATTTAAGACTCTTCTCAAAAGTCACTTAATCACTCTAGACTAAATGCTCAATACTCAATATTTCCATAACATAATTTCAATATTTACTTTTGAACCTATTGTCCTTTGTCAACAGGAATATAATTGAATCATGTTTCACAAAAAGCACTTTTGAATATATGAATATATCCTTTGGTTTATATAAATTAGATTCACTTATAACTGATAGAACTACTGTACAGCTATGATAAATTTCTTTAGTGTTAAGTAGTCAGTAAGCCAATAAATTAAGTTGGCCCATAATGCCTAGGCATAATAGAGGCTCTCTTTGCACTGCAACCCATTATTGTAAATACATAATCTCAATGTACTACTTGCAAAGAAATAAATTTGAAACTTGAATTTGAACTTATTTCACATAGTAATGTGTCACTCGTCACTCCATGAAAGAAAATGCTACAATGTATATTGCCAGGCACATCATCTAAAGGGGACAAGAAGACACAGACCAACTAGAGTATGGGAAACTAAAGAGGGAAGCCACAACCTCTCCAGTGAAAGAGGTTTTTTAGTGCTGGGAAGGGAAAAAGATTGGCTAGAAATGATAGAAATCTAACACAAACTGAAAGCATTTCTGAAGCAGAGGCACAGTCGTTGGCCTCCACTTCAGAACAACAGATATTAGAGCCAGCAAATAAAACCTCCCTAAATTCCATCAATATAACGACATTTGTCTTTGCAAGCATAGAGGGTCCAAAGTCATCAACAAACAAAATTCCTTACATCAAGGGACTGCTTTCACAGAGACCCACATAAAGGATCATTTCGACAATGAAATATGGATCCCAGGTTATAACCTATTCAGATGCGACAGACTAAACAGGCAATAAGGGGGAGGGGGGGTTGGCTTGTACATCACAGAGACGTTCATTTGCTCAGAACTACTAAACACCTCAAATGATGCAGTTGAAGTTTTGACGGTAAAGAGTGAAAACCAAAACCTTGTCATTGTGGTTGTATACAAGCCTCCGGATGCAACTTCCCAGCAATTCCAGGAACAGCTTTTGAAAATTGACCACTGTCTGGAAAATCTCCCAACTCCTGCCCCAAACATCTTGCTACTGAGAGATTTCAACTTGCGACACCTAAAATAGAGGAGTGTAGCAAATAATATTTTAACAGAGATCACCCCAAGAGGCAGTTCAGCCAAAAATTCACAAACACACGAGCTATTAAATCTCTGCACCAAATTCACCTTAAACCAGCAAATATTAGAGCCTACAAGACTAGAAAATATGCTGGACCTTATCTTCACTAACAATGACAATCTGATACATAACCATATCAAAGACAATACACTCAGATCACAACATAATAGAGGTACAGACACATATGCACAGGGCTCCTGATCAGCAAAATGTGATCAGTCATGAGGGTGTCTTCATAGAATTCAACTTCAGTAAAAAAAACATATAATGGGAACAAATCACCCATGTCCTAAGTGAAACAAGCTGGGAAGATATCCTAAACAACACAGATCCCAACTTTTGCCAAGAAAAAATAAACTCTGTGGTTCTTGAGATTTGCTCAAAGTACATTCCATTAAGAAAAAGAAAGAGAAGATATAAACTAGAAAGAGATGCTCCCTATACAGATGAAGGCAAAGAATCACAGAGCTGCTGAGAGGGGCCAATGTATCTGAAATACGAAGAGAGGCACTGGCCAGCGAAATAGCAAATATCAAACTTAAGCTGAAGGAATCTTAACCCTTTGAGGGTCGACAGGCCCTCTCCGAAACTCGTTCTCAGGGTCGGCCAAATTTAAAAAAAAAAAAAATTTTTTTTTCTTATGAAAAAATAGTTTTTTTTTCTAAACATTATAGGATAAACAAAAAAAATTTACCATCAATACTTACGGAGATATGGATGCATGAAGTTTGCAGAAAATGAGCCGCGTATGGCAACAGCGGCGACTGCCGCTCCCCGGAAAAACTTTAGTTTATTGTATTTGAAGGTTTCTTTTTTTTTTTCACTATTTTATTTTTTCAAAAATTAGTGGCCTATGAGACCAAATTTAAAGGTGAAATGTACATATATACCTGTATAAAACAAAAAAAGCCACAAACAAATTATCAATATATTTTTTACAAACTTGTTTACAAAAAACAAACAATAAAAAACATTGTTTATTATTTTTTCTATTTTTATTTTAGTTCTGCAGCTTGGGGGAATCTGAAAATGGTGTCATACACAAGGTTTTTTTTATCTTTCTCCCTATTCTATCTCTTTCAATCTGTCTCTTCTTTCTGTCTGTCTACTCTGTCTCACAGGTAAATAAATACAAGTTACTTAGTAAAATTTCCCTGGATAACCCAAAAAACCCCAGACAAAGTGTTTATATCTGTTTGAAGATGGAGAAAAAGTGTGACCCCAGTTTTGTGGTCTCGGAGAAGAGGCTAGAGGATAAAGGGAGCTTGACAGACAGGCAAATAGACAGACAGAAATGTTAGTATACCCGCAAAAACAAAGGGGGGCAATGTTATCTATCTTTTGGGTTGCTCTACCCCCATTTACCCCCTCAAAAGTCAGCATTTTAGATGTTATCTCCCTTTATCTTTACTTTAGGGGGAACATTTATTTTACATTTATTATTTTATTACCCCATTATTTTTATTATGTTTTTATTTTTTATTATTATTATGTTTTTTATTATTATTTTTATTTTTTTATTATTATTATTATGTATTATTTTATCATTTTGTATTCTTCTTCTTCCCCCTCCTCCCTTTTCCTCCTCTCCCCCTCTCCCCTTCCTCTTCCTCCTCTCCCTCTTGCCTCCTCCCCCTTTTGCCCCCTCCCCCTCTTGCCTCCTCTCCTCTTGCCTCCTCTCCTCTTGCTCCTCCTCTCTTGCCTCTCCTCTCTTCCTCCTCCCCCCTCTTGCCTCCTCCTCTCTTTCCTCCTCCTCCTTTGCCTCCTCCTCCTCTTTCCTTCCTCCCCCTTGCCCCCTCCTCCTCTGCCTCCTCCTCCTCCCCTTCTTGGAACAAATTTTAAGAGTTGTAGTTATAATCACTATCACTATATCACCAATGCTCAATTGAGTCTGGGATTTTTTGGAAAAAAAGGAGTTTCCCCTTTGATTTGGTACAAATGAACGTGAACAAAAATGGCCCCGCACAGGGTGGAAGGCTGTGGGTTGTTGGGTTTTCCTCATATTACCATATTATGGTCATTAGTTTCGGTCAAAACCTCCCAGAAAATTTTAAAAATCATCTTCATGTCACTTCCCTCTGTATTAGAACTGTCACGGGGGAAAAAAAGTGTCCCAATTCACCGAGGGTGGGGGGAAACTTTTTTACCGAGGGCACGGTGGAAAATTGTGTATTTATGTGGCATTCCCAAAATGCACCCTGGGCCCCAGATTTTTTTCCTACTGCGCACACCCACCACCAGACCCCATTCTCCACATCTAGGCTTATCAGCCTTTTCCGCGAGATTTGAGGCCGCTAGTTTATGGTACAGTACGTCAAAAAAACCCCACTCGTAAGACGTCTGTACGACCAAACCCTAAAGGGTTAAAGGGACAAGGAATCATAGGAAGAACTAAAAGCATTAGGAAATTTAAAAAAAAAAAAAATTCTTCTCTTAGCTATATCTAAAGAAAAAAAAAATTTGTATTTGAGCCCTGCTTTGGCAAGATGGGACTACACAGTTGAAACCAAAAAATGAGTGAATACTAAAGTCCCCAAAACGACTCGTGTTCAGTGAGCCATTCCCAGATAAGGGTAACAATCCCAAAAGAATTCTTTATGAATGAGACCCCAAAAAAAATGGTCTCTCAAAAATTCTGATATTATCTACCACAAAAAGATTTTTAAAAGGCAATAAATGACAGCCCAGCACTCTGCCCCAGGCCCAGATTCTGGCACTCCATGTTCATAAAGAACTCCCAAGAAGCCACTGTATGTCCCTTCGCATTTATGGGAAGGGTAAGCCAGAGGTTTCAACACTCACAAAAAAATACAGCATAGCCCCCCTCTAAAAAGGTGGGCAGAAAGCAATGCAAAGAGCTACGACCAATGCACAAATCCCATATCACAAAAATTTTTAAAAGGGTTCTGGGAAAAGAAAAGATACCCAAAATCACCTGATCCCCTCAGTTACACACCGGGAAAAAACACGGGTTTTAGGCAGGTCGCTCCTGCCTGCCCGCTATGGATGTTACAAAAAATGAAATATCTATAAATTATAGACATCCCCTGAGAATTCTAAAGGTCTGCCCCTCTGCTTTCGCTGTTTTTGGGGTTTTTGTAACAGGTAGTAGCTACTGGCCCCGTTATCCATTAGAATTACAAAGTTTTAATAGTGGTTTTTGGACTGCAACTGATAGGATACTAAATAAAAAAATAAAAAAATGAGATGTTTATTCACAAAGTTTTAGGTGGACAAAATCAAAGTAAATTAATCTGAATTTTAAACTCCCACCCCTTCTCTAATGTACGTAGGGCCCCCCTTTACGGCTTTTTTGCCTTTTTGGGGGTTCCCCTAATATGGGGGCATCAAATTATGCCAAAATTTGTGTACAGCAAGTGGTCTTTCAAAAAACGGCGTGCTCCACCCGGTTTGTTTAATTCTCTGTGCCCATTATTATGTCTGGAAACTTTCCAAAATTAAGTTTTTAAAATTATTGCATATTTCACATGTACTCTGATAATTTTATCTGTGTACCTGTACCTAAATTACTTACACACTGTGCTGGTGTGCAGGTACCATTAAAAAATTTTTAAGTCTCTCTCTACCATGAAACAATATACATAAAATAATCATCTTTGGGCACATTAACCTTTAACTGTCCAAAGTGATTAAGTTCTTACCGTAGTGCCCCAAAAAGTAGTCTTTGTTTTTTTTTTTCCCTGCCTCCAATTTGGCACAATTGGTTTAAAGTACCTGTCAGTATAGAAGGGGTCTTAACCCTCGGTTTTGTGCCCCCTATTAAAAAATCGGGACCACTTGTACCTTGGGGGAGCACCGTTAAATTGAACCGCAAGAGCAAAAGCGTGGCAAATACTAAAGATTCTTAATGTCATGTCGTATTAGCACCCCCCCTTTTCAAGAGGAAGTGTCATCCTGAAGAATGTCCTAAAACCCTTTGCCCTAAGTAAAAAGAAAAAATTTGGAACTTAATTTGGGCGGGCTGGGGGCCCCACTGGTGGCTGGTGGTGGCGGCCCTCCGGGTGGCCACCTGGTGATGGTGATGACTGGCCAGCTGGCTGGTGGGGGTGGCTGGGGGGCACTGGCTGATTGGCTGTCTCTATCCCCGTCTGTCTTTTTGTATCTTGTCTTTCTTTGTTCTATCTTTTTTTAACTCACAGGAAACATATGAAAAATAATTTAACAGTTAAATTTTTACTAGGATAACCCCAAAAATCCAGAAAAATTGCTATACTGGCTTGTAGGTAGAAATCTTTTGTAATACCAGTTGGTTCATGAGCAACTCTCTGAGACAAGAGAGACAAGCAGACAGAAACATACAGGCAGACAGAAAGCAGTACACAGACGAAGAGAGAAGCTGACAGAGAGATAGATGCATAGAGCTAGACGTGCATGAGCTAGACAGCAGAGCTGGACAGATAGACAGAGAGCTAGAAAGATAGATGAACAGAGGTGTGGTTTTTGTGTGTTCTCTAAAAGTGTACATGCCCGCATATTTATGTTACCACCCCTACTCATCTTAAAATTCCACCCCCATATCTTTTAAATTTCCCCTATTCATTTAAAATTGTTCTCTGAATTGTATCTCAAAAAAGTTTCTTTTTGTATCTTATGTCTAACCTGTGACCAATCAAACTTTAATTACATTACCCAACAGAAAACCCATTCTACTGATTACCGCAACACAGTAAATGACCATTGACCCGTCTTTGTAATACCCTTTGTGCTAATTGTTTTTGTTTACAAAAATGTTTTTCCATGAATTTCATTGCTTGTTAATCTTAAGTTAAATTTTTTTTCCCCGCCCATTGTCTGCATCAAGGAGCTTTTGGGATTTGACTTTAAAACTGATTCCTTACTTCTCTGTATCATGTTCAAATTAAAAATAAATAAATATATAAATAAAATGATGTTCTTCAAGCTCTGCATAAACACTAGTACCTCTGTACTAGCATGTGCAATGTACAGACCTCAGTGGCAACATGCAGACCCCATCAACTTCCTAATGGAAAATATGGACTCCCTTCTGCTACAACACAACTGTCAACATATCATAATTGTTGGTGACCTCAACCAACACCTTATACAGAGGGACTCTGATGACCTTCTTGTAGTATTTGACATGAGAAACTTTGCTGATTTCCCTACTCACATCTCTGGCTCCTCCCTTGACCCAGTAGTGAGTGATCTGGCAGAAGGTATAGTCACTTGTCAACCCCTCGGCTACGTTGGATCATCTGACCACAAGGCTGTTTTTATGGCACTTCAGATCCCAACAGAACGAGGTGAGGAGTCCACACGCACAAACCGGCTATGGGAAAGAGGTAACTGGCCAGTCCTTTGCTCTGAGCTCGCCACCACTGATTGGAATGCTCTTCTCCAAGGAGATGTTGACAACCAAGTGAAAGCCTTAGCTGGACACATTCTTAATCTACAAGAACACATTCCTCACCGGCAATATGTGATGAAGCCTACAGATCAGCCTTGGTTTGGCTTTCATTGTAAAGAGGCTGCTACTGCTAAGTACAAGGCATGGAGAAGATATAAGAGACATCCTACCACCTATAACAGGAACTTGCACAGGCAAGCCTGTAGGCATATGGGTGACATTCAAAAGTGGGCCATTGCTAAATGGGAGGTGGACACAAAAAGAAAGCTGGCATCAGGTAGGGTAGGCTCCAAAACCTGGTGGTCCCTGGTCAAGGACAAACAAGGTTATCTGCCTGATGAACTCATTCCACTTCTAAATCAAGAGAAGGCGGACCTCTCTGCCAAACACTTTGCTACCAAAATGCAAGTTCCTGATCCAGCAAGGGACCCTCCTTGGCTAGCTGCAAAAACTGTGTCAAAACTGTCAGTGGTGACAATAAGGCAGGAGGAGGTGCATTTCCTTCTTAAATTGCTTAACCAAGAAAAGGCTGTGGGCCCAGACAAGTTGAGCCCAAGATTGCTTAGATGTGCAGACCAGCTAGCAGCACCTCTTAACTCGCATCTTTCATCACTGCCTAGTACAGTGTAAATGGCCTTCTCTGTGGAAAGAGGAAAATGTAGTCCCTGTTCACAAAAGGAAGAGCAGAGCAGAAATCAGCAACTTCAGACCAGTGTCACTCCTGTCAATCACTGGTAAGATCCTTGAGACAATAATCTCAAGACAAATGACAGAGTTTTTTAACTACCACTTACTACTTTGTGACCGTCAACATGGCTTCAGGAAAGGTTACTCTGCTGCTGATCTGTTGTTAAATCTCTCCACTAAGTGGAACCAGTCACTGGGTGAATCCAAAGTCAGCTGTTTGGTAGCACTGGACATTGCTGGCACTTTCGACTGGGTGTGGCACCAGGGCCTCTTAGCAAAACTTCAAGCACTGGGAATTGCAGGCTCTACGTTATGTCTCCTCAGTGATTACCTTCATGGTAGATCTCTAAGGGTAGTTCTCAATGGAACGGAATCAGCAAGACATCCTATTGGGGCAAGTGTTCCACAAGGAAGCGTGCTGGGACCATTGTTATGGAATGTCTACTTCAATGACCTTCTTCATCTCATCCCAGAATCCCATGCATATGCAGACGACTGTACACTGACATTCACTTATCCAGGAGAAGAAATGCCAGCTGTTATAAGCTACATCAATCACCAGCTAAGAGCTATATCAGCTTGGGGAAATAGATGGCAAGTAACATTTGCACCTGAGATAATGCAAATGATGATGGTCTCTAGGCACTATGATGGTAATGCTGGTAATGGGAGGGTGTTGGCAACTGGGGAAGAAGTTGATATCCTTGGGGTGAAATTTGACTCCAAACTGACCATGAAGAACCATGTTGTAAATCTTACAAACAAGGCAGCCAGGAAGCTTACAGCACTTCGCCGTATCTCGCATCTGCTTGACAGTAGGGGTTGCAAGATTCTGTACGAGGCACAAGTACGCTCACACCTTGAGTATGCTCCACTTTCTTGGTTTGCCTGTCCCCCCTCTCATCTGCAACTGCTTGACAGATTAGAGAACAGAGCAAGACGTCTCATCCCTGGCCTGGACCAATCCTGGATAGATCTGCTATTTCAGCAGAGCCTTCAACCATTCTTAATGAAGTTCAAGCAATTTGTAATCGACTAGGCCTCATAATATCTTCCTCTAAAACAAAGATATTAACAAGCAAACGACATCCCCCACCCATCTATTTGCAGGGTGAAATCATTAGCTACGTTAAAACTTACAGATATCTTGGTGTAGATGTACCCTTTAACAAATCCACTATACCACAACTAAACAAGAAATGCAAAGCTAGGCTAAATGCTCTCAAAGCTGTTGCTGGCTACAATCCCAACTATGGTGCTAATGTGAGAATCGTGAGAATGATGTACATAGCCTATGTTAGGTCCTTAATTGATTATGCTGCTCCCATGTTGATATTAGCTAGAGAAAGTTCTCTCCGACCCTTGGAGTTAATGCAAAATGAAGCTCTCAGGATTATTCTTGGCTGTCCCAGATCTACAAAATCTACAAAAGTTCTTAACATGAGGAAGGAGCTTGGTATTTCTAGTATCAGTGATAGGATTGTTGAAATTAACACTGTACTCGGTATTAGAATGTTGAGAAACCAACCAGACACTGTCACAGTGAATCTTACCAAGTGTCTAGAGGTAAATACACACAGATCTAAATGGATTGTGAAAATGTGCAATTGCATTAAGTTTTATAACCTGCATGAACTATATCACTGTAGGCAACAAGAGCATTTCACCCCTCCATGGAAGATGAGTTCATTTAATATCACATACCTACAAGTCCCTCCCAAGAAGCTTATTGCTAGTAATCCCTTCCTTAAATCTCTTGTTAGAGCAACTGCTCAAGAAGAAATTTCTCACCTAGCTGGTAGTAATAAGTTATCACAAGTTATATACACTGATGGATCTAAACAGGAGTCTTCTGGCAGGGCTGCATCTGCTCTTGTTGCCACCTCCCTAGTTAAGAACGATAATAAATTTGTTGAGTTAGGCATAAGAATTAACAACTGGGCATCTACGCTGCAAACTGAATTGTTTGCAATCCTAATGGCGCTAAAGCTAACCTATGATACTGAGCTTGACTCTATCATCATTACTGATTCTATATCATCACTGAAGGCTCTTGACTCATATAATGATTCTAACAACATGCTCATTGGAGAAGCCAGGTATAGATACTCAAAAATTAGGGACAAAGGAATTAATGTACAATTGCTATGGATCCCATCACACATTGGATTACTCCTTCATGATAAAGTTGATATGTTAGCCAAGAAGAGTACCCAGAAGGAGAATGTAGAATATAACTTTGGTATAACTGTGTCTAGCATTAGGAATAATATTAGGAGAGAAGTAAATAATGAAAATGATTGTTATAGGAATGCAGTTAGAAGCCTGAGTAGATCTGTAACCCACCATGATAACATGAACGTAGATAAGTATGTTTATGGAGCAACTTGCAATGTGAACAGACTGACTGATGTTGTAGTGGCCAGGCTTAGGCTTGGTTACAAGTACTTCTGGCAGTTTGGGAGACACACAGATGATGATCAAACTAAATGTAAATTATGTGATCAGGCATATGGTCACTCTCTTGAATACTATGTGCTTAATTGTCCACTTATTGAGGAATACAGAGACAGACAGTATAATAACCTATGTGACATCTCAAGATATCTTATTAATGAAAATAAGATACCAGATATACTAAGCAAATTTCCTAAATTTGCTGGCAACAGATAAGTGAACTATAGATATGTAGATATAAATCCATATGTATTCCTGTTAACCCTTTGGAGCCTAGTTCCTAGGCCTTTTGTGTATCCATATGCTCTCGCGCTACCGTCCACAGGATGGATATGGGGTGCACAATAAACTAGCCACTTCAGTGGCAAAATCTAATCTTCAACACAGGAGGGATGTGGGTGGCCTTACTGTTATGTACAAGGCCAATATTGTCAAAGTACCACACTTGGATCCAGTTCGAGGACAGTGGGAAACAAGCTTTTATGCCACAAGACTGGCAGAAAGCAGCAACTTCACTCTGGCTGTACTCTTCTCCAGAACATCACTCCATCTGAGATCATATACACCCAGGATGACTCGAGTCCGGAACACATTCGTACAGCATTATGATGTCAACAAGATAAAGTCAGATGATCAGATGAAGATAACGGCCCACAGATGGCTCCAACTTCATTCTGTTCCCTACTTGTATGTCTCATAACAATAAAAATGTTTTCAAATGAGCTGATGTAGGTAACAGCTCTTAGCTTGTCAATAAAGTTAGGAATCCTTAACCTGTAAATAGCTTGTCAATAAAGCTAGGGACCCTTAACCTTGTCAAACCCTGTGTAAAAAAAAAAAAATAGAGAGAGAAAGCTAGACAGACAGACAGACAGTGAAACTGAAAACAAATAAAGGGAAGGCTAATCAAATGTCACCACTGTCATTAGTGGGGTGATAAGATAAGTGATACACTCATGCATGATGCTTCAAGGGAACTTATTATTAACATTATTTTTTTTTTTCAACAAGTCGGCCATCTCCCACCGAGGCAGGGTGATCCAAAAAAGAAAGAAAATCCCCAAAAAGAAAATACTTTCATCATCATTCAACACATTCACCTCACTCACACATAATCACTGTTTTTGCAGAGGTGCTCAGAATACAACAGTTTAGAAGTACAGTGGACCCTCGACCAATGATGGCATCGACTAACATTAAATCTGACCAGCGATACATTTTAACGCAAAAATTTTGCCTCGACTAGCGCTAAAAAACTCGACCAACACTATTCGTTCTGTCTGAGACGCGTCCACTTCTGGCCAGTGTTTACAAGCCAGCCAGCCACCACGGTCGCATCCAAGCATACAGTTGGAACATTTCATATTATCACACCCTTTTTAGTGATTGCACCTGCAAAATAAGTCACCATGAGCCCCAAGAAAGCTTCTAGTGCCAACCCTACAGCAAAAAGGGTAAGAATTACTATGGATATGAAGAAAGAGATCATTGCTAAGTATGAAAGTGGAGTGCGTGTCTCCGAGCTGGCCAGGTTGTACACAAAACCCCAATCAACCATCGCTACTATTGTGTCCAAGAAAACCGCAATCAAGGAAGCTGTTCTTGCCAAAGGTGCAACTATGTTTACGAAACTGAGACCGCAAGTGATAGAAGACGTTGAGAGACTGTTATTGGTGTGGATAAATGAAAAACAGATAGCAGGCGACAGCATCTCTCAAGCGATCATATGTGAAAAGGCTAGGAAGTTGCATGAGGATTTAATTAGAAAAATGCCAGCAACTAGTGGTGATGTGAGTGAATTTAAGGCCAGCAAAGGTTGGTTTGAGAGATTTAAGAATTGTAGTGGCATACATAGTGTGATAAGGCATGGTGAGGCTGCCAGTTTGGACCAAAAAGCAGCTGAAAAATATGTGCAGGAATTCAAGGAGTACATAGACAGTGAAGAATTGAAACCTGAACAAGTGTTTAATTGTGACACTGACAATGTTGTGAAACACTTTAGGAATGTCATAAAGGAACGGGAGGTACAGGCCTCTATGGACAGGTATGTTGTGCGACAGAGGTCCAGTGACTCTCAAGCTGGTCCTAGTGGCATTAAAAGAAGGGAAGTAACACCGAAAAAGGACTTGCCACCTCAAGTCCTAATGGAAGGGGATTCCCCTTCTAAACACTAACACCATCAACACTCTCCCCTCCTCCCATCCCATCAATCACCACCAGATCTTCAATAAAGGTAAGTGTCATGTAACTGTGCATGTCTTCTTCAGTTTGTGTGTATTAAAATTAATATTTCATATGGTAAAAATTTTTCTTTTCAATACTTTTGGGTGTCTTGCACGGATTAATTTGATTTCCATTATTTCTTATGAGGAAAATTAACTCGACTAACGATAATTTCGATTAACGATGAGCTCTCAGGAACGGATTAATATCGCTGGTCGAGGGTCCACTGTATATAAGTATAAAGATACACAACATATCCCTCCAAACTGCCAATATCCCAAACCCCTCCTATAAAGTGCAGGCATTGTACTTCCCATTTCCAAGACTCAAGTCTGGCTATATAAAAATGACCAGTTACCCTGAATCCCTTCACTAAATATTACCCTGTTCATACTCCAACAGCTCGTCACGTCCCAAATACCATTCGTCTCCATTCACTCCTATCACGCTCATGTACACTTGCTGGAAGTCCAAGCCCCTTGCCCACAAAACCTCCTATACCCCCTCCCTCCAACCTTTTCAAGGATGACCCCTACCCCACCTTCCTTCCCCTACAGATTTATACGCTCTCCATGTCATTCTACTTTGATCCATGCTCTCTAAATGACCAAACCACCTCAACAACCCCTCTTCAGCTCTCTGACTAATTTCCACACTCTGAATTTTCTGCATAATATTCACACCACACATTGCCCTTAGACAGGACATCTCCACTGCCTCCAACCACCTCCTCGCTGCAGCATTTACAACCCAAGCTTCACAACCATATAATAGCGTTGGTACTACTATACTTTCATAAATTCCCTTCTTTGCCTCCATATATAACGTTTTTTGTCTCCACACATACCTCAACGCACCACTCACCTTTTCTCCTTCATCAATTCTATGATTGTAGATGAATGGTTCACAGAACCGACATGTTGATAAATTAGACACATGTGCAACTCTTGGGTATCTTTATTAAGGAAATGTTTCTCCACACAGTGGCTTCATCAGTCCATACACAGGAGAAACTGGAAGAACAGGAAGAGAATGAGGTAATCAGTCCCTCAACCTTGAGTCGATGTGGTCAGTCCATCAATCTTGAATAGAATATGGCATATGAGCGGAGAAGCAGCTTATAAACCGTAGGCAGGAGAGGTGCAGCAGTCATAGGTGGTGTCACATTTGTCCAATGTAGAAGTAGGTCGGGCCCAAGGGTTAGGCAAGCGAAGAATTCCCAAGTATTAAGATTCCAAGAAGTTGCAGTGTCTGACAGGATTGTAGATGAATGGTTCACAGAACCGACACGTTGATAAATTAGACACATGTGCAACTCTTAGGTATCTTTATTAAGGAAACGTTTTGCCACACAGTGGCTACATCAATTCAATTCAATTACAATTCAAAGTTTATTCTCTATAAAGATTACAATGTTGAATTTACAGAATTTGGATGTTGTGTGGTTTACATGTAGTTAAATAATGATTACCACTAGAACGCCTGGCGTGGCTAGGCACTTCGGGCAGACTTAGTTTAATTATTTTAAAATATTACAAATTATGAGGTAAGTTGGTATTATGGCTAAGTGACTAAATACTAGTTTGTGAGTTTAGCAATGTGAATGCTTTTGTTTTGGCACAGTACATAGTTTCAGTATTGGAGTATCATAGGATTCATTATTTTAAGATTGAGATTAATATTTCTGTTTATGGTCAAATGGGTGAGTGAGTGTAAGTGTGAACCACCAGGTGGTATTCGTGTAGTTAGTTGATGGGGTTTATCAGGGAGATAAGATGTTTTCTAATGGTAGTTTTGAAGGTGACGAATGTGTCTGCAGTTCTAGAGTTCTCAGGTAGGGTGTTCCAGATTTTGGGGCCTTTGACATACATTGAATTTTTGTAAAGGTTTAGCCGGACATGGGGAATGTCGTAGAGATGTTTGTGTCTGGTGTTATGCCTGTGGGTTCTGTCACAACTATCAAGAAAGCGTTTTAGGTCAAGGTTGATATTGGAGTTTAAGGTCCTGTGGATGTAGATTGCACAGTAGTAAGTGTGGATGTACTGAACAGGGAGTAAGTTTAGATCTATGAAGAGTGGGGGGGTGTGTTGCCAGGGATGGGATTTAGTGATTATTCTTACTGCAGCTTTTTGTTGGGTTATTATTGGCTTTAGGTGTGTTGCTGCAGTTGATCCCCAAGCACAAATAGCATAGGTGAGGTATGGATAAATAAGTGAGTGGTATAGTGTGAGAAGGGCATTTTGCGGCACGTAGTATCGTATCTTGGAGAGGATCCCAACTGTTTTGGATACTTTTTTGGTTGTGTGTTGGATATGGGTGCTGAAATTCAGGTTGTTGTCAAGGTATAGGCCTAGGAATTTGCCCTCATTATGTCTGGTAATTAGAGTGTTGTCGTTCTTAATGTAAATTTGTGCATCTCCTGCTCTGCTACCAAACATAATATAGTAGGTTTTGTCAGTGTTAAGCGTAAGTTTATTGGCTGTCATCCAAGTCGATATTTTGATCAGCTCCTCGTTAACAGTGGTGTTGAGGGTGGCAAGATTAGGGTGAGAGATGACATAAGTCGTGTCGTCAGCAAAGAGAATGGGTTTAAGGTGTTGGGATACATTTGGAAGATCATTGATGTATATGAGGAAGAGCAGGGGACCAAGGACACTTCCCTGTGGAACTCCAGTATCAAGTGGCCGTGTTGTTGATGCTGTGTCTTTAATGGTAACATACTGATATCTATTAGTAAGGTAAGATTTAAAATAAGCAAGCGCATGGCCTCTTATACCGTAATGGTCAAGTTTGTGGAGTAGGATGTCGTGGTCTACTGTGTCAAAAGCTTTTCTTAGGTCAATAAAAATTCCTAGTGGATATTCCTTATTTTCCAATGCTGTGTAAAGCAGATCTAGCATTTTTATGATTGCATCATTAGTGCTTTTATTTTTCCTAAATCCAAACTGGCAGGGGTTGAGTATGTTTTGTGCTGTTATAAATGAATATAGTCTCCTGTGCACGAGTTTCTCAAAGATTTTGGATAGCAATGGTAAGTTTGATATTGGCCTATAGTTGTTTAAGTCTGTAGGGTCACCACCTTTGTGTATTGGTGTAACCCTTGCCATCTTGAGTAGTTTCGGGAAGGTGCTAGTTTCTAGTGACTTGTTAAAAAGTAATGAAATAGTATGCGAAAGGATATGGGCCGCTCGCTTGTACAGTAATGGTGGGACATTAGACAGATTCCCCGAGTTGTTTTTAAGTGACTTTATAATCTCGGTGACTTCCGAGGGCTCAGTTGGTGCAAGATAGGAATTTGGGAAATTCCCATCTAGGTAGTCCCCGGCATGGGCATTAGTATGTGGAATTTTATTGGCGAGATTAGATCCTATGGTTGAGAAGAAGTCGTTTATCTTGTTAGCTGTGTCAGTGGGATGTAGTGGTGTTTCATTAGGTTTAGTTAGGACAATATTCTTGGTTTTATTCAGTTTGTGGGTCCCTAGAATCTGAGAGAGTGTTTTCCAGGTCTTTTTTATATCTCCTCTAGTGTCTGTGAATCTACTGTAGTAGTATAGTTGTTTGGCTTTCTTTATTACTTCGGTGAGAGCTGATGAATAGTGTTTAAGAATCTTTCTTTCTTTCAACACACCGGCCGTATCCCACCGAGGCGGGGTGGCCCAAAAGGAAAAACGAAAGTTTCTCCTTTTACATTTAGTAATATATACAGGAGAAGGGGTTACTAGCTCCTTGCTCCCGGCATTTTAGTCACCTCTTACAACACGCATGGCTTACGGAGGAAGAATTCTGTTCCACTTCCCCATGGAGGTAAGAGGAAATAAACAAGAACAAGAACTAGAAAGAAAATAGAAGAAAACCCAAAGGGGTGTGTATATATATGCTTGTACATGTATGTGTAGTGTGACCTAAGTGTAAGTAGAAGTAGCAAGACATACCTGAAATCTTGCATGTGTATGAGACAGATAAAAAAAAGACACCAGCAATATTACCATCTTGTAAAACAATTACAGGCTTCAGTTTTACACTCACTTGGCAGGACAGTAGTACCTCCCTGGGCGGTTGCTGTCTACCAACCTACTACCTATGGTGTTTAAGAATATCTTTGTGTATTAAGCCCTGTCTATATTGCGTTTTCATATTGGTGTTTCTTGTCAATGGATTTCAGAATGGTGCTGGTTAGCCATGGGCAACCAAGCCGTTTGTTTGTGATCTGTTTCGTTTTTATAGGACAATGTTTGTTGTATAGTCTAAATAATTTGTTAAAAAAAATGTCTGTCCAGTCATCAATACCATTGGCCTTGGAGAATTCTGTAGGCCAGTCAACAATCTCGAGGTCAGTTGTGAACTTCCTTATTGAGGCCTCGTCATGGAGTCTAAATGAGACTTTGTTGTATTCAAGTGGTGGTTTATTAATGTTTGTCAGGAGGAAGGCAGGGTAGTGGTCTGTAGTGCTATCTGTGATTATCCCTGATTTAAGGGGGGGCTAGTATATTGGTCCATATGTGGTCTATTATGGTTGCACTTGTCTTGGTGACCCTGGTTGGTTTAGTTATTGTTGGTATGAGAAGTGTGTTGTTCATATTGTTGATGAAATCAGTTACAGGCTGATCATCTAGTAAGGCAAGGTTGATGTTGAAGTCTCCAGCTAAGAGAAGGTGGTGCTTATTCATTTGTCTGTTTGTTATTGGTGACTTTAAATTCTCACAGGATAAACTTGAAGAACAGGAGGAGAATGAGGTAATCAGTCCTTCAACCTTGAGTCGATGTGGTCAGTCCATCAATCTTGAATAGAATACGGCATATGAGCGGAGAAGCAGCTTATAAACCATAGGCAGGAGAGGTGCAGCAGTCGTTTCCTTAATAAAGATACCCAAGAGTTGCACATGTGTCTGATTTATCAATTCTATGATTAACCTCATCCTTCATAAATCCATCCGCTTACACATCAACTCCCAAATATCTGAAAACATTCACTTCTTCCATACTCTTCCTCCTCCCCAGTTTGATATCCAATTTTTCTTTATCTAAATCATTTGATTCCCTCATCACCTTACTCTTTTCTATGTTCACTTTCAACTTTCTACCTTTACACACACTCCCAAATTCATCCACTAACCTTTTGCAATTTTTCTTTAGTATCTCCCATAAGCACAGAATCATCAGCAAAAAGTAACTGTGTCAACTCCCATTTTGTATTTGATTCCCCATAATTTAATCCCACCCCTCTCCCTAACACCCTAAACATACATGTATTAAACAACCACGGTGACATTACACATCCCTGTCTAAGATCTACTTTTACCGGGAAGTAGTCTCCCTCTCTTCTACACACCCTAACCTGAACCACGCTATCCTCATTAAAACTCCTTACAGCATTTAGTAACTTACCACCTATTCGAAGAGAGGAGCTAACGACAACATTTCGGTCCGACTTGGACCATTTACAAAGTCACAGTGTGACTTTGTAAATGGTCCAAGTCGGACCGAAACGTCGCCGTAAGCTCCTCTCTTCTATGTGCGGGTTATTTTGTATCGTTCCAGTCACGGTATTGTGCCTTTTTTGTTATTTACCACCTATTTCATATACGTGTAACATCTGCCATATTGTTCCCTTATCCATTCTATCATATGCCTTTTCTAAATCCATAAGTGCAATAAAAAGTTCCCTACCTTTATCTAAACTGTTCACATATATGCTTCAATGTAAACACTTGATCTACACATCCCCTACCCACTCTAAAACCTCCTTGCTCATCCGCAATCCTACATTATGTCTTATCTCTAATTCTTTCAATAATAACCCTACCATACACTTTTCCTGGTATACTCAGTAAACTTATTCCTCTATAATTTTTACAATCTCTTTTGTCCCCCTTCCCTTTATATAAAGGGACTATACATGCTCTCTGCCAATCCCTAGGTACCTTCCCCTCTTTCATACATTTATTAAACAAAAATACCAACCACTCCAACACTGTATCTCCCCCCTGCTTTTAACATTTCTGTCATGATCCCATCAGTTCCAGCTGCTTTACCCCCTTTCATTCTACGTAATGTCTCACGTACCTCCCCCACACTCGCATCCTGCTCTTCTTCACTTCTACAAGATGATATACCTCCCTGGCCAATGCATGAAATTACCGCCTCCCTTTCTTCGTCGACATTTAAAAGTTCTTCAAAATATCCTAGCCATCTACGCAATACCTCCTTCTCCCCATCCACTAACTCCCCTACTCTGTTTTTAACTGACAAATCCATTCATTCCCTAGGGTTTCTTAACTTGTTTAACTAGCTCCAAAATTTTTTCTTATTTTCATTAAAATTTCTTGACAGTGCCTGTCCCACTCTATCATCTGCTCTCCTTTTTGCACTCTCTCACCACTCTCTTCACCTTTCTTTTACTTTTCATGTACTCTACTCTTCGTATAACACTTCTGCTTTGTAAAATCCTCTCATAAGCTCCCTTTTTCTCTTTTATCACACCCTTTACGTTATCATTCCACCAATCACCCCTCTTTCCTCCAGCACCCACCCTCCTATAACCACAAACTTCTGCCCCACATTCTAATACTGCATTTGTAAAACTATTCCAACCCTCTTCAACCCCTCCACTACTCATACTTGCACGAACCCACCTTACTGCCAATACAGTAGTTACTTATATCTCACCCAAACTTCCTCCTCCCATAGTTTATACACTTTCACTTCCCTCTTACTTGTTGTCATTTTCCTCTTGTCTCATCTACCTCTTACTCTAACTGCAGCTACAACTAAATAATGATCCAATACAGTGGACCCCCGGTTAACGACATTTTTTTATTCCAGAAGTATGTTCAGGTGCCAGTACTGACCGAATTTGTTCCCATAAGGAATATTGTGAAGTAGATTAGTCCATTTCAGACCCCCAAACATACACGTACAAACGCACTTACATAAATACACTTACATAATTGGTCGCATTGGGAGGTGATCGTTAAGCGGGGGTTAACTGTTTATCAGTTGCCCCTCTATAAATGTGTACATCCTGGAGCCTACCCATCAACCTTTTATCCACCAATACATAATCTAATAAACTACTTTCATTATGTGCTATATCATACCTTGTATATTTATTTATCCTTTTTTTTTCATAAAATATGTATTACTTATTACCAAACCTCTTTCTATGCATAGCTCAATTAAAGGCTCCCCATTTTCATTTACCCCTGGCACCCCAAATTTACCTACTACTCCCTCCACAACATTTTTACCCACTTTAGCACTGAAATCCCCAACCACAAATACTCTCACACTTGGTTCAAAACTCCCCACACATTCACTCAACATTTCCCAAAATCTCTCTCTCTCTCCTCTACACTTCTCTCTTCTCCAGGTGCATATACGCTTGCTATAACCCACTTTTCACATCAAACCTTTATTTTACTCCACATAATCCTTGAATTAATACATTTATAGTCCCTCTTTTCCTGCTATAGCTTATCCTTCAACATTATTGCTACTCCTCCTTTAGCTCTAGCTCTATTTGAAACTCCTGACCTAATCCCATTTATTCCTCTCCACTGAAACTCTCCCACCCCCTTCAGCTTTGTTTCACTTAAAGCCATGACATCCAGCTTCTTCTCATTCATAACTTCCACACTCATCTCTTTCTTATCATCTGCACAACATCCACACACATTCAGACATCCCACTTTGACAATTCTCTTTTTCTTATTACTATTATTATTATTATAATTATTATTATTATTATTATTATTATTATTATTATTATTACATACTCCCGTATCTAAAACATTGCTGGGACCTATAAATACTATGCATATATTTCTAGACAATAGTATGTGACTAAGGTAGGTGAAAATATTCACCTGTTACTGTGTTTGTG
Source organism: Cherax quadricarinatus (assembly GCF_026875155.1). Classification (NCBI taxonomy): domain Eukaryota; kingdom Metazoa; phylum Arthropoda; class Malacostraca; order Decapoda; family Parastacidae; genus Cherax; species Cherax quadricarinatus. The sequence continues at coordinate 40,425,258 of NC_069399.1, forward strand.
ACTATTTGAGTACTATTTCAGTACCTAATATTAGTGTCAGAACAAAGATTGGCTATCAAATCACAAGAACTACTATAAATAGTAATTATCAGAACATAAAAATTATATAAAATAATTTGAAAATGAGAAAAAAGGTATATCAGCAACACTTCTGCAAGCAGCAGGACTCCATGTTGCCGTCAGAAGAGCATCAAGGGCCAACTTCACAGGCTCATATCTCGGTGAGTACTGGCCCTAAAAATTTTTTTTTAACCTATGACATGTAGAAAAATGAGCTTTTTATTTCTATAAAAAAAAACGAATTTTTGTTTCAAAATATTCAGAGCGCTGGGCAAGAGAACGTAGACCTACGTTTGGACAGTTAACGGGTTAAATGTCTTATTTTACACTAATACAGACATTTTCATTAATCCAACTATGATATTTTCTTTAAAATTATATAAGAAACACGTTACATAGCATATAAACATGATACATACACTCACAGAATAAAAATGACATAAATATGAGATCTGTTTACAAAGTGGCTTTGTAGGTAGTGTCAGAAGAATTACGTTTTCTCTAGTCAAACACTGGGGGATAACTGTAGAAAAATATTCCTTTCGTATGACTTCACTCTATATATAGCAATTCACAACCCTTGTGGGTTTAATGCTTTTTTTTATGATAATAATAATAATAATAATAATAATAATAATAATAATAATAATAATAATAATAATTTCTAGGTAGTAGGTTGGTAGACAGCAACCGCCCAGGGAGGTACTACCGTCCTGCCAAGTGAGTGTAAAATGAAAGCCTGTAATTGTTTTACACAATGGTAGGATTGCTGTTTTTTTTTTTTTTTTTTACTGTCTCATACACATGCAAGATTTCAGGTATGTCTTGCTACTTCTACTGACACTTAGGTCACACTACACATACATATACAAGCATATATATACACACCCCTCTGGGTTCTCTTCTATTTTCTTTCTAGTTCTTGTTCTTGTTTATTTCCTTTTACCTCCATGGGGAAGTGGAACAGAATTATTCCTCCGTAAGCCATGCGTGTTGTAAGAGGCGACTAAAATGCCGGGAGAAAGAGGCTAGTAACCCCTTCTCCTGAATATATTACTAAATGCAAAAGGAGAAACTTTCGTTTTTCATTTTGGGCCACCCCACCTCGGTGTGATACTGCTGGTGTGTTGAAAGAAAGAATAATAATTATCATTCACTCTAAAAATGGTATGTTGCATGTGAATGGAATTGTTGCTGTTTGTTTATTCTGAACTAACTTGTACAACTTGTACACAATGTAAGAGTATTTGGATTGTGAGGTAATTTTTTTTTTTATTTTTTTTATTATCACACCGGCCGATTCCCACCAAGGCAGGGTGGCCCGAAAAAGAAAAACTTTCACCATCATTCACTCCATCACTGTCTTGCCAGAAGGGTGCTTTACACTACAGTTTTTAAACTGCAACATTAACACCCCTCCTTCAGAGTGCAGGCACTGTACTTCCCATCTCCAGGACTCAAGTCCGGCCTGCCGGTTTCCCTGAATCCCTTCATAAATGTTACTTTGCTCACACTCCAACAGCACGTCAAGTATTAAAAACCATTTGTCTCCATTCACTCCTATCAAACACGCTCACGCATGCCTGCTGGAAGTCCAAGCCCCTCGCACACAAAACCTCCTTTACCCCCTCCCTCCAACCCTTCCTAGGCCGACCCCTACCCCGCCTTCCTTCCACTACAGACTGATACACTCTTGAAGTCATTCTGTTTCGCTCCATTCTCTCTACATGTCCGAACCACCTCAACAACCCTTCCTCAGCCCTCTGGACAACAGTTTTGGTAATCCCGCACCTCCTCCTAACTTCCAAACTACGAATTCTCTGCATTATATTCACACCACACATTGCCCTCAGACATGACATCTCCACTGCCTCCAGCCTTCTCCTCGCTGCAACATTCATAACCCACGCTTCACACCCATATAAGAGCGTTGGTAAAACTATACTCTCATACATTCCCCTCTTTGCCTCCAAGGACAAAGTTCTTTGTCTCCACAGACTCCTAAGTGCACCACTCACTCTTTTTTCCCTCATCAATTCTATGATTCACCTCATCTTTCATAGACCCATCCGCTGACACGTCCACTCCCAAATATCTGAATACGTTCACCTCCTCCATACTCTCTCCTCTCCAATCTGATATTCAATCTTTCATCACCTAATCTTTTTTGTTATCCTCATAACCTTACTCTTTCCTGTATTCACCTTTAATTTCTTCTTTTGCACACCCTACCAAATTCATCCACCAATCTCTGCAACTTTTCTTCAGAATCTCCCAAGAGCACAGTGTCATCAGCAAAGAGCAGCTGTGACAACTCCCACTTTGTGTGTGATTCTTTATCTTTTAACTCCACGCCTCTTGCCAAGACCCTCGCATTTACTTCTCTTACAACCCCATCTATAAATATATTAAACAACCACGGTGACATCACACATCCTTGTCTAAGGCCTACTTTTACTGGGAAAAAATTTCCCTCTTTCCTACATACTCTAACTTGAGCCTCACTATCCTCGTAAAAACTCTTCACTGCTTTCAGTAACCTACCTCCTACACCATACACTTGCAACATCTGCCACATTGCCCCCCTATCCACCCTGTCATACGCCTTTTCCAAATCCATAAATGCCACAAAGGTAATTATTATAATAAAAAAATATTTTGAGGTAAAAGTTTTACAAACTCTTACAAATGTACGTGAATGAACTAAAAGTAGAAACATGTTAATACAGTGGACCCTCAGGTAACAATGGCATCACCTAATGTTAAATCAGGCTAGCGATACATTTTAATGCAAAAATTTTGCCTTGCCTAGCACTAAAAAACTCACCCAACGCGATTCATTCGAGATGTGTCCACGTGTGGCCTGAGCATGCCTCACTTGTCCCGTGGGTGCCAGTGTTTGCAAGCCAGCCACCGTGGTCGCATCCAAGCATACAATCGGAACATTTCATATTATCACAGCGTTTTTAGTGATTGTACCTGCAAAATAAGTCACCATGGGCCCCAAGAAAGCTTCTAGTGTCAACCCAGCAGGAAAAAGGGTGAGAATTACTATGGATATGAAGAAAGAGATAATTGCTAAGTACGAAAGTGGAGTGCATGTCTCCGAGCTGGCCAGGTTGTATGCGAAACCCCAATCAACCATCGCTACTATTGTGGCCAAGAAAATGACAATCAAGGAAGCTGTTCTTGCAAAAGCTGCAACTTTGTTTTCGAATAAGAGATCACAAGTACTCGAAGATGTTGAGACTCTGTTATTGGTGTCGATAAACGAAAAACAGATAGCAGGAGATAGCATCTCTCAAGCGATCATATGTGAAAAGGCTAAGAAGTTGCATGAGGATTTAATTAGAAAAATGCCAGCAACTACTGATGTGAGTGAATTTAAGGTCAGCAAAGGTTGGTTTGAGAGATTTAAGAATCGGAGTGGCATACATAATGTGATAAGGCATGGTGAGGCTGCCAGTTCAGACCAAAAAGCGATTGAAAAATATGTGAAGGAATTCAAACCTGAAGAATTGAAACCTGAACAAGTGTTTAATTGTGACAAAACAGGCCTGTTTTGGAAGAAAATCCCAAACAGGACCTACATTACTCTGGAGGAAAAGGCACTCCCAGGACATAAGCCTATGAAAGACAGGCTTACTCTCTTGATGTGTGCTAATGCTAGTGGTGATTGCAAAGTGAAGCCTTTATTGGTGTATCACTCTGAAACTCCCAGAGTGTTCAGGAAAAACAATGTCCTCAAGGCTAATTTGTATGTGATGTGGAGGGCAAACAGTAAGGCATGGGTCACTAGAGACCTTTTCTATGACTGGTTACACCATGCATTTGCCCCCACTGTGAAAAATTACCTCCTGGAAAATAAATTGGGCCTTAAGTGCCTCCTGGTATTAGACTTGGCAGAGCGACTTTGTGGGGACATGAGCTTCATTAAGGTAAAGTTTTTGCCTCCTAATACCACTCCTCTCCTGCAGCCCATGGACTAGCAGGTCATTTCAAACTTCAAAAAACTCTACACAAAAGCTATGTTTCAAAAGTGCTTTGTAGTGACCACAGAAACTCAGTTGACTCTAAGAGAGTTTTGGAGAGATCACTTTAGCATCCACAATTGTGTAAACATTATAGGTAAGGCTTGGGAGGGAGTGGCTAAGAGGACCTTGAATTCTGCTTGGAAGAAACTGTGGCCAGAATGTGTAAACAGAAGGGATTTTGAAGGATTTGAGGCTAACCCTGAGAAGTGTATGCCAGTTGTGGAATCCATTGTGGCATTGGGGAAGTCCTTGGGGTTGGAGGTTAGTGGGGAGGATGTGGAAGAGTTGGTGGAGGAGGACAATGAAGAACTAACCACTGATGAGCTGCAAGATCATCTTCAACAGCAAGAGGCCAGACCTGAGGAAACTACTTTGGAGGAGGGGATAAAGAAATTGAAGAAGTTGCCTACTTCAAAGATTAAGGAAATGTGTGCAAAGTGGCTTGAAGTGCAAACCCTTTTTGATGACAATCACCCTCACACAGCTATTGCAAGCCGTGCTGGTGACTATTACACTGACAAAGTTGTGAACCACTTTAGGAAAGTCATAAAGGAACGGGAGGTACAAGCCTCTGTGGACAGATATGTTGTGCGACAGAGGTCCAGTGACTCTCAAGCTGGTCCTAGTGGCATTAAAAGAAGAAGGGAAGTAACCCCGGAAAAGAACTTGCTACCTCAAGTCCTAATGGAAGGGGATTCCCCTTCTAAACATTAACAACATCCAAACTCTCCCCTCCTCCCATCCCATCAATCATCACCAGATCTTCAATAAAGGTAAGTGTCAGTTTGTGTGTATTAAAATTAATATTTCATGTGGTAAATTTTTTTTTTCATACTAGGGGTGTCTTGCACAGATTAATTTGATTTCCATTATTTCTTATGGGGAAAATTAATTCGGCTAACGATAATTTCAGCCAACGATGAGCTTTAGGAACGGATTAATATCGTTGACTGAGGGTCCACTGTACTCATTTATTTGGCCTGACCAAGTGATCGCCCACTACCTGTTCAGTTTGTGCTTTTACATTGTCTGAACTCCGTATCTCGTTCTCTCTCTCATTTACTTTTTTGTTAACTACAGTGGACCCCTGAGTTTCGGCAGACTCGACTTTCGTGAAATTCGACCTTTGGCGAGTTTTTTTGGAAAAATTTGGCCTCGAGTTTCGTGAAAAAACTCGTTTCGGTGACCGTCACCGTGCACACAAAGCCAGTCTCCCACGCCATTCACGCTCAGTGTGCCATTGTTTACCAACACGTGACCATCATCCCGCGGGTTCATACGTAATAATCCATTGTTTTTTGTTATTACAACTGCTATATAAGTCACCATGGGCCCAAGGAAAGCTAGTGCAAGCCCTTTGGTAAAGAAAATGAGGAACATGATCGAATTCAAGAAGGAAATCGTTGAAAAATATGAGAGTGGAGTGCGTGTTACAGAGTTTGCCATGATGTATGGCAAGCCCCATTGAACCATCACTTCGACTGTGGCGAAAGGAAAGGAAATAAAGTGTGCTGTTGTTGCAAAAGGGGTGGATATGCTGACAAAAAGGAGATCACAAATCCTCAAAGAAGTGGAGAGGTTATTGTTGGTGTGGATTACCAAAAACAGTTAGCAGGAGGAGGAAGAGAGATGGAGGAAGGTGCCTTCTTCAAAGATTAAGGACATTTGTGCAAAGTGGACTGAAGTGCAAACATTTATGGATGAACTCCACCCTAACAAAGCTGTTGAAGGCTGTATTGGCAACATGTACAATGACAGTGTTGTGTCCCACTTCTGGGAAATCTTAAAGAAACGCCAGAAACAGACCTCTCTGGACAGATATTTTGTGCGACAGGGGTCCAGTGACTCTCAAGCTGGTCCCAGTGGCATTAAAAGAAGAAGGGAAGTAACCCCAGATATGGACTTCATACCTGAAGTCCTAATGGAAGGAGATTTTTTTTATTATTTTTATTATCACACCGGCCGATTCCCACCAAGGCAGGGTGGCCCGAAAAAGAAAAACTTTCACCATCATTCACTCCATCACTGTCTTGCCAGAAGGGTGCTTTACACTACAGTTTTTAAACTGCAACATTAACACCCCTCCTTCAGAGTGCAGGCACTGTACTTCCCATCTCCAGGACTCAAGTCCGGCCTGCCGGTTTCCCTGAATCCCTTCATAAATGTTACTTTGCTCACACTCCAACAGCACGTCAAGTATTAAAAACCATTTGTCTCCATTCACTCCTATCAAACACGCTCACGCATGCCTGCTGGAAGTCCAAGCCCCTCGCACACAAAACCTCCTTTACCCCCTCCCTCCAACCCTTCCTAGGCCGACCCCTACCCCGCCTTCCTTCCACTACAGACTGATACACTCTTGAAGTCATTCTGTTTCGCTCCATTCTCTCTACATGTCCGAACCACCTCAACAACCCTTCCTCAGCCCTCTGGACAACAGTTTTGGTAATCCCGCACCTCCTCCTAACTTCCAAACTACGAATTCTCTGCATTATATTCACACCACACATTGCCCTCAGACATGACATCTCCACTGCCTCCAGCCTTCTCCTCGCTGCAACATTCATCACCCACGCTTCACACCCATATAAGAGCGTTGGTAAAACTATACTCTCATACATTCCCCTCTTTGCCTCCAAGGACAAAGTTCTTTGTCTCCACAGACTCCTAAGTGCACCACTCACTCTTTTTCCCTCATCAATTCTATGATTCACCTCATCTTTCATAGACCCATCCGCTGACACGTCCACTCCCAAATATCTGAATACGTTCACCTCCTCCATACTCTCTCCCTCCAATCTGATATTCAATCTTTCATCACCTAATCTTTTTGTTATCCTCATAACCTTACTCTTTCCTGTATTCACCTTTAATTTTCTTCTTTTGCACACCCTACCAAATTCATCCACCAATCTCTGCAACTTTTCTTCAGAATCTCCCAAGAGCACAGTGTCATCAGCAAAGAGCAGCTGTGACAACTCCCACTTTGTGTGTGATTCTTTATCTTTTAACTCCACGCCTCTTGCCAAGACCCTCGCATTTACTTCTCTTACAACCCCATCTATAAATATATTAAACAACCACGGTGACATCACACATCCTTGTCTAAGGCCTACTTTTACTGGGAAAAAATTTCCCTCTTTCCTACATACTCTAACTTGAGCCTCACTATCCTCGTAAAAAACTCTTCACTGCCTTCAGTAACCTACCTCCTACACCATACACTTGCAACATCTGCCACATTGCCCCCTATCCACCCTGTCATACGCCTTTTCCAAATCCATAAATGCCACAAAGACCTCTTTAGCCTTATCTAAATACTGTTCACTTATATGTTTCACTGTAAACACCTGGTCCACACACCCCTACCTTTCCTAAAGCCTCCTTGTTCATCTGCTATCCTATTCTCCGTCTTACTCTTAATTCTTTCAATTATAACTCTACCATACACTTTACCAGGTACACTCAACAGACTTATCCCCCTATAATTTTTGCACTCTCTTTTATCCCCTTTGCCTTTATACAAAGGAACTATGCATGCTCTCTGCCAATCCCTAGGTACCTTACCCTCTTCCATACATTTATTAAATAATTGCACCAACCACTCCAAAACTATATCCCCACCTGCTTTTAACATTTCTATCTTTATCCCATCAATCCCGGCTGCCTTACCCCCTTTCATTTTACCCTACTGCCTCACGAACTTCCCCCACACTCACAACTGGCTCTTCCTCACTCCTACAAGATGTTATTCCTCCTTGCCCTATACACGAAATCACAGCTTCCCTATCTTCATCAACATTTAACAATTCCTCAAAATATTCCTTCCATCTTCCAATACCTCTAACTCTCCATTTAATAACTCTCCTCTCCTATTTTTAACTGACAAATCCATTTGTTCTCTAGGCTTTCTTAACTTGTTAATCTCACTCCAAAACTTTTTCTTATTTTCAACAAAATTTGTTGATAACATCTCACCCACTCTCTCATTTGCTCTTTTTTTTACATTGCTTCACCACTCTCTTAAACTTCTCTCTTTTTTCTCCATATACTCTTCCCTCCTTGCATCACTTCTACTTTGTAAAAACTTCTCATATGCTAACTTTTTCTCCCTTACTACTCTCTTTACATCATCATTCCACCAATCGCTCCTCTTCCCTCCTGCACCCACTTTCCTGTAACCACAAAACTTCTGCTGAACACTCTAACACTACATTTTTAAACTACCCCATACCTCTTCGACCCCATTGCCTATGCTCTCATTAGCCCATCTATCCTCCAATAGCTGTTTATATCTTACCCTAACTGCCTCCTCTTTTTAGTTTATAAACCTTCACCTCTCTCTTCCCTGATGCTTCTATTCTCCTTGTATCCCATCTACCTTTTACTCTCAGTGTAGCTACAACTAGAAAGTGATCTGATATATCTGTGGCCCCTCTATAAACATGTACATCTGAAGTCTACTCAACAGTCTTTTATCTACCAATACATAATCCAACAAACTACTGTCATTTTCGCCCTACATCATATCGTGTATACTTATTTATCCTCTTTTTCTTAAAATATGTATTACCTATAACTAAACCCCTTTCTATACAAAGTTCAATCAAAGGGCTTCCCATTATCATTTACAACCTGGCACCCCAAACTTACCTACCACAACCTCTCTAAAAGTTTCTCCTACTTTAGCATCAAGTCCCCTACCACAATTACTCTCTCACTTGGTTCAAAGGCTCCTATACATTCACTTAGCATCTCCCAAAATCTCTCTCTCTCCTCTGCATTCCTCTCTTCTCCAGGTGCATACACGCTTATTATGACCCACTTCTCGCATCCAACCTTTACTTTAATCCACATAATTCTTGAATTTACACATTCATATTCTCTTTTCTCCTTCCATAACTGATCATTTAACATTACTGCTACCCCTTCCTTTGCTCTAACTCTCTCAGATACTCCAGATTTAATCTCATTTATTTCCCCCCACTGAAACTCTCCTACCCCCTTTAGGGCCAGGACATCCAACTTCTTTTCATTCATAACATCAGCAATCTCCTTCCAAAAAATAGTGTACACCTTCCTCCTATCCCCTCCTCCCGTCTTCCATCCACGCAAAAGTCTTCAGTAAAGGTAAGTGTAATGTTATTATCATTTTTTTAACTGCATGTACTTGATTTCTGATTGTTTTCATTATGTAAATCTTTATTTAATTTGAAAAAAAAAAATTTCTTTTAATATTTTTGGGTGTCTGGAATGGATTAAATTTTTTTTTTTTATCACACTGGCCGATTCCCACCAAGGCAGGGTGGCCCGAAAAAGAAAAACTTTCACCACCACTCACTCCATCACCGTCTTGCCAGAAGGGTGCTTTACACTACAGTTTTTAAACTGGATTAATTTTATTTCCATTATTTCTTATGGGGAAAGTGGTTTCGAGTTTCGTGAATTTCAACCTTCGGCGGGCTCTCTGGAATGGATTAATCACGAAACTCGGGGTCCACTGTAGTTGGTTTTCACTGACGATGGCGTCTAACCTTAATTGTGATAAAAAGAGGAGTCGTAAGCCTCTTGCTTTAAGTGCCAAGTTAGAAATGATGAAATTGAGTGAACATGGTATGTCTATGACTGAGATAGCATGTAAGCTTGATTTGGCTCATCAAACAGTTAGTACAATTGTGAACAATAAGGAGAAAGTGTTGTGAGAAATTAAAAGTGCTTCACCAGTGAACACTGAAGTTATAAGAAAACGTGATAACCTTATTGCTGACATGGAAAAACTTTTAACCCTTAACCCTTAAATGGTCCAAACAGATCAACGTTCAAATCCGCAGTGCTCCAAAAGTAGATCTACATTTTTTTACATATTTTCGAACATAACAAAAAAACAAATGTAGATAAAAGTTTTTTACACATTTTCAAATGAAAAAAAAAAGATGATCTACATTTTTTTACATACTTTCAAATGTTGAAAAAATGTATATATACGTTTGGACCATTTAAGGGTTAAACTGTCCAAACATAGATTTACGTCCATGTGAAGGGGGACTCTGAACGTAGATCTACATTTTTTTTACACACTTTCAAATGGGGAAAATCAAGGTTGGAGCACTACTCACGTGAACGTAGATCTACGTTTGGACAGTTTAATGGTTAATGGTGTGGGCTGACAATCAGACTAGTCACACTGTGCCTTTAAGCTGAGCCATTATCTATGAAGGCTGAGAGAGGTGAGGAAGCTGCTGAAGATAAATTCGCAGCTAGCAGAGGCTGGTTTAAAAGGTTTAAGGAAAGAGGTCAACTCCACATCAGAGTGCAGGTGAAGCTGCAGGTGCCGATAATTTAGCTGCAGAAAATTATCCATATGAGTTAGCCGAGATAATAGAATGTGATGGATATACCCAGCAACAGATTTTTAATGTGGATAAAACTGCATTATTTTGGAAGAAGATGCCATCCAGAACATTTATTGCAATGATGATGTAAAGAGAGTAGTAAGGGAGAAAAAGTTATCATATGGAGGTTTTACAAAGTAGAAGTGATGCAAGGAGGGAATAGTATATGGAGAGAAAAAGAGAGGTTAAGAAAGTGGTGAAGCAATGTAACAAGAGAGCAAATGAGAGAGTGGGCAAGATATTATCAACAAATTTTGTTGAAAATAAGAAAAAGTTTTGGAGTGAGATTATTAAGTTTTGGAGTGAGATTAATAAGTTGAGGAAGCCTAGGTTAAGAATGGATCTAACAGCTAAAAATAGGAGAGGAGAATTATTAAAAGGAGAGTTAGAGGTATAGGGAAGATGGAGTGAATATTTTGAGGAATTGTTAAATGCTGATGAAGATGGGGAAGCTGTGATTTCGTGTATAGAGCAAGGAGGAATAACATCTTTCAGGAGAAAGGAAAAGCCAGTTGTGAGTGAGGGGAAACTTTGTGAGGCAGTGGGTATAATGAAAGGGGGTAAGGCAGCTGGGATTGATGAGATAAAGATAGAAATGTTAAAAGCAGGTAGGGACATAGTTTTGGAGCGGTCGGTACTTTTATTTAATAAATGTATGGAAAAGGGTAAGGTACCTAGGGATTGGCAGAGAGCATGCACATTTTCTTTGTATAAAGGCAAAGGGGACAAAATAGAGAGGAAAAATTATAGGGGAATAAGTCTGTTGAGTATAAGTACCTGCTAAAGTGAATTGTAGAGTTATTACTGAAAGAGTAGGATAGCAGATGAACAAGGAGGCTTTAGGAATGGCAGGGGGTGTGCAGACCAAGTGTTTAGTAACAGTGAAACATATAGGTGAACAGTATTTAGATAAGGGTAAAGAGGTTTTTGTGGCATTTATGGATTTGGAAAAGGCGTATGACAGGGTGGATAGGGGAGCAATGTGGCAGATGTTGCAAATGTATGGAATAGGAGGTAGGTTACTGTAAGCAGTGAAGAGTTCTTATGAGAATAGTGAGAGTATGTAGGAGAGAGAGGGAGATTATTTCCCAGTAAAAGTAGGCCTTAGACAAGGATGTGCGATGCCACCATGGTTGTTCAATATATTTATAGATGGGGTTGTAAGAGAAGTGAATGCTCGGGTGTTGGCAAGAGGAGTGAGATTAAAAGATAAAGAATCTAACATAAAGTGGGAGTTATTACATAAGAACATAAGAAAGAAGGAACACTGCAACAGGCCCACTGACCCACGCGGAGCAGGTCCATGTCCCCCCCCCCCCCCCGGATTAGCCCAATGACCCACCCAGTCTGGTCAGGTCATATTCACTTAAGGAAGGAGCACGGCACCAGACCCTGCAGCACAAGCTAGTCAGGTCCAACTCACACCCACCCACACCCACTCATGTATTTATCTAAACTATTTTTAAAACTACACAATGTTTTAGCCTCAATAACTGTACTCGGGAGTTTGTTCCACTCATCCACAACTCTATTACCAAACCGGTGCTTTCCTATATCCTTCCTGAATCTGAATTTTTCCAGCTTGAAACCATTGCTACGAGTCCTGTCTTGGCTGGAAATTTTCAGCACGCTATTTACATCCCTTTTATTTATTCCTATTTTTCATTTATACACCTTGATCATATCCCCCCTAATTCTACACCATTCAAGGGAGTGCAGATTCAGGGCCCTCAGTCTATCCTCATAGGGAACATTTCTGATACATGGGATCATCTTTGTCATCCTCTTCTGTATGTTTTCCAGAGCATTTATATCCATTCTGTAATACGGTGACAGAACTGAGCAGCATAGTCTAAATGAGGCCTAACCAAGGATATATAGAGTTGAAGAACAACCTGAGGACTTCTATTATTTATACTTCTAGATATGAAGTCAAGAATTCTGTTAGCTTTATTGCGAACACTAATGCACTGTTGTCTTGGTTTTAGATTACTGCTAACCAGAACCCCTAAATCCTTTTTGCAATCAGTAGTATTAAGATCTACATTATTTAGTTTATATGTGGCACGGTTATTTTCCTGTCCAACACTTAGAACTTTGCATTTGTTTATATTAAACTACATCTGCCACTTCTCCGACCACTGCATCAGTCTATTCAAATCATCCTGGAGTGCTCTAGTGTCCTCATTAAAATGAATTGGACAGCCTATTTTGGTGTCATCAGCAAATTTGCTCATGTCGCTATTTACTCCCTCATCAATGTCGTTTATGTAAATTGTGAACAACAACAGGCCCAACACTGACCCCTGAGGAACACCGCTTGTGACGTGCCCCCATTCTGATTTCTCCCCATTTATGCAAACTCTCTGCTGCCTATTTGTCAGCCACGCCTCTACCCAGGAAAAAATTTCTCCTGCTATTGTGTGTGCCTTAAGTTTCCTCAATAGCCTCTGGTGTGGAACTCTATCGAAAGCCTTACTGAAGTCCATATACACAATATCATGTTCATTACCATGATCTACCTCCTCAAACACCTTAGTGAAAAATGTTAGTAAAATTGTAAGACAGGAATGCCCCTTTGTAAAACCGTGTTGAGATTCATTAATCAATCTGTGCTTATCAAGATGACTATGAATTGCTTCGGCAATTATTGATTCCATAAATTTTCCCACTATGGAGGTAAGGTTTATTGGTCTATAGTTTGAAGCCAAGGACCTGTCACCTGTCTTGTAAATAGGTATTAAATTTGCCATTCTCCGCTTATCAGGCACTATGCCAGTTTGTAGTGGTATGTTAAAAAGATTAGCCAAAGGTATGCTAAGTTCCTCTTTACGTTCCTTTAACACCCTTGCAAACAGTTCATCAGGACCTGGGTATTTGTTAGGTTTTAGTTTCTCTATTTGTCCGAGGACCATGTCACTAGTTGCCGCAATCGTGCATAGTTTATTATCGTCCTATTCTACATAATCTATTATGTGCTTTTGGGAGAATCTTAAGAGAAGTTGCAGAGGTTGGTAGGGTATGTAAAAGAAGAAAATTGAAAGTGAATATATGAAAGAGTAAGGTGATGAGGATAACAAAAAAATTAGGTGATTAAAGATTGGGTATCAGATTGGAGGGAGAGAGTATGGAGAAGGTGAATGTATTCAGATATTTAAGAGTGGACATGTCAGCAGATGGGTCTATGAAGGATGAGGTGAATCACAGAACTAATGAGGGAAAAAGGGTGAGTGGTGCACTTGGGAGTCTGTGGAGACAAAGAACTTTGCCCGTGAAAGCAAAAAGGGAATGTATGAAAGTATAGTTGTACCAACACTCTTGTATGCGTGTGAAGCATGGGAGATGAATGTTGCAATGAGGAGAAGTATGGACGCAGTAGAGATGTCATGTCTGAGGGCAATGTGTGGTGTGAATATAATGCAGAGAATTCGTAGTTCGGAAATTAGGAGAAGGTGTGGGATTACCAAAACCATTATCCAGAGGGCTGAGGAGGGGTTGTTGAGGCGTAGAGAGAATGGAATGAAACAGAATGACGTCAAGTGTATAAATCTGTAGTGGAGGGAAGGTGGGGTAGGGGTCACCCTAGGAAATGTTGGAGGGAGAGGGTGAAGGAGGTTTCGTGAGGGGCTTGGACTTCCAGCAAGCAAGTGTGAGTGTGTTAGATAGGAGCGAATGGAGACAAATGCTGTTGGAGTGTGAGCAAGGTAATATTTATGAAGGGATTCAGGGAAACTGGCAGGCCGGACTTGAGTCCTGGAGATGGGAAGTACAGTGGACCCCCGCATAACGATCACCTCCGAATGCGACCAATTATGTAAGTGTATTTATGTAAGTGCGTTTGTACGTGTATGTTTGGGGGTCTGAAATGGACTAATCTACTTCACAATATTCCTTATGGGAATAAATTCGGTCAGTACTGGCACCTGAACATACTTCTGGAGTGAAAAAATATCGTTAACCGGGGGTCCACTGTATAGTGTCTGCACTCTGAAGGAGGGATGTTAATGTTGTAGTTTTATAAACTGTAGTGTAAAGCATCCCTCTGGCAAGACAGTGATGGAGTGAATGATGGTGAAAGTTTTTTTTTTTTTCAACCACCCTGCAACGGTGGAAGATGGCTGATGTGTTAATAATAAATAATAAAAAAAATCACATTTGAAACCTGGAGAGTCAATATTTAAAGGAAAAGAATTATAGGAAAGATTTATTATAAAATATTAATAGTAATATATTATCTTTTATTACATGTAATTAATTAACAATTATTTTCTGCCTGAGTTTTATTTGTGCAAATTTAATGATTTAGGGATTTATTAATAAAAAACTTTATAAAACTGGGATGCTTAAATGTGCGTGGATGTAGTGCGGATGACAAGAAACAGATGATTGCTGATGTTATGAATGAAAAGAAGTTGGATGTCCTGGCTCTAAGCGAAACAAAGCTGAAGGGGGTAGGAGAGTTTCAGTGGGGGGAAATAAATGGGATTAAATCTGGAGTATCTGAGAGAGTTAGAGCAAAGGAAGGGGTAGCAGTAATGTTAAATGATCAGTTATGGAAGGAGAAAAGAGAATATGAATGTGTAAATTCAAGAATTATGTGAATTAAAGTAAAGGTTGGATGCGAGAAGTGGGTCATAATAAGCGTGTATGCACCTGGAGAAGAGAGGAATGCAGAGGAGAGAGAGAGATTTTGGGAGATGTTAAGTGAATGTATAGGAGCCTTTGAACCAAGTGAGAGAGTAATTGTGGTAGGGGACCTGAATGCTAAAGTAGGAGAAACTTTTAGAGAGGGTGTGGTAGGTAAGTTTGGGGTGCCAGGTGTAAATGATAATGGGAGCCCTTTGATTGAACTTTGTATAGAAAGGGGTTTAGTTATAGGTAATACATATTTTAAAAAAAAGAGGATAAATAAGTATACAAGATATGATGTAGGGCGAAATGACAGTAGTTTGTTGGATTATGTATTGGTAGATAAAAAGACTGTTGAGTAGACTTCAGGATGTACATGTTTATAGAGGGGCCACAGATATATCAGATCACTTTCTAGTTGTAGCTACACTGAGAGTAAAAGGTAGATGGGATACAAGGAGAATAGAAGCATCAGGGAAGAGAGAGGTGAAGGTTTATAAACTAAAAGAGGAGGCAGTTAGGGTAAGATATAAACAGCTATTGAGGATAGATGGGCTAATGAGAGCATAGGCAATGGGGTCGAAGAGGTATGGGGTAGGATTAAATATGTAGTGTTAGAGTGTTCAGCAGAAGTTTGTGGTTACAGGAAAGTGGGTGCAGGAGGGAAGAGGAGCGATTGGTGGAATGATGATGTAAAGAGAGTAGTAAGGGAGAAAAAGTTAGCATATGAGAAGTTTTTTACAAAGTAGAAGTGATGCAAGGAGGGAAGAGTATATGGAGAAAAAGAGAGAGGTTAAGAGAGTGGTGAAGCAATGTAAAAAGAGAGCAAATGAGAGAGTGGGTGAGATGTTATCAACAAATTTTGTTGAAAATAAGAAAAAGTTTTGGAGTGAGATTTAACAAGTTAAGAAAGCCTAGAGAACAAATGGATTTGTCAGTTAAAAATAGGAGAGGAGAGTTATTAAATGGAGAGTTAGAGGTATTGGGAAGATGGAGGGAATATTTTGAGGAATTGTTAAATGTTGATGAAGATAGGAAGCTGTGATTTCGTGTATAGGGCAAGGAGGAATAACATCTTGTAGGAGTGAGGAAGAGCCAGTTGTGAGTGTGGGGGAAGTTCGTGAGGCAGTAGGTAAAATGAAAGGGGGTAAGGCAGCCGGGATTGATGGGATAAAGATAGAAATGTTAAAAGCAGGTGGGATATAGTTTTGGAGTGGTTGGTGCAATTATTTTAATAAATGTATGGAAGAGGGTAAGGTACCTAGGGATTGGCAGAGAGCATGCATAGTTCCTTTGTATAAAGGCAAAGGGGATAAAAGAGAGTGCAAAAATTATAGGGGGATAAGTCTGTTGAGTGTACTGGTAAAGTGTATGGTAGAGTTATAATTGAAAGAATTAAGAGTAAGACGGAGAATAGGATAGCAGATGAACAAGGAGGCTTTAGGAAAGGTAGGGGGTGTGGACCAGGTGTTTACAGTGAAACATATAAGTGAACAGTATTTAGATAAGCTAAAGAGGTCTTTGTGGCATTTATGGATTTGGAAAAGGCGTATGACAGGGTGGATAGGGGGGGGCAATGTGGCAGATGTTGCAAGTGTATGGTGTAGGAGGTAGGTTACTGAAAGCAGTGAAGAGTTTTACGAGGATAGTGAGGCTCAAGTTAGAGTATGTAGGAAAGAGGGAAATTTTTTCCCAGTAAAAGTAGGCCTTAGACAAGGATGTGTGATGTCACCGTGTTGTTTAATATATTTATAGATGGGGTTGTAAGAGAAGTAAATGCGAGGGTCTTGGCAAGAGGCGTGGAGTTAAAAGATAAAGAATCACACACAAAGTGGGAGTTGTCACAGCTGCTCTTTGCTGATGACACTGTGCTCTTGGGAGATTCTGAAGAGAAGTTGCAGAGATTGGTGGATGAATTTGGTAGGGTGTGCAAAAGAAGAAAATTAAAGGTGAATACAGGAAAGAGTAAGGTTATGAGGATAACAAAAAGATTAGGTGATGAAAGATTGAATATCAGATTGGAGGGAGAGAGTATGGAGGAGGTGAACGTATTCAGATATTTGGGAGTGACGTGTCAAGCGGATGGGTCTATGAAAGATGAGGTGAATCATAGAATTGATGAGGGAAAAAGAGTGAGTGGTGCACTTAGGAGTCTGTGGAGACAAAGAACTTTGTCCTTGGAGGCAAAGAGGGGAATGTATGAGAGTATAGTTTTACCAACGCTCTTATAATGGGTGTGAAGCGTGGGTGATGAATGTTGCAGTCGAGGAGAAGGCTGGAGCGCAGTGGAGATGTCATGTCTGAGGGCAATGGTGGTGTGAATATAATGCAGAGAATTCGTTAGTTTGGAAGTTAGGAGGAGGTGCGGATTACCAAAACTGTTGTCCAGAGGCTGAGGAAGGGTTGTTGAGGTGGTTCGGGCATGTAGAAGAATGGAGCGAAACAGAATGACTTCAAGAGTGTATCGTCTGTAGTGGAAGGAGGGCGGGGTAGGGGTCGGCCTAGGAAAGGTTGGAGGGAGGGGTAAAGGAGGTTTGTGTGCGAGGGCTTGGACTTCCAGCAGGCATGCATGAGCGTGTTTGATAGGAGTGAATGGAGACAAATGGTTTTTAATACTTGACGTGCTGTTGGAGTGTGAGCAAAGTAACATTTATGAAGGGATTCAGGGAAACCGGCAGGCCGGACTTGAGTCCTGGAGATGGGAAGTACAGTGCCTGCACTCTGAAGGAGGGGTGTTAATGTTGCAGTTTAAAAACTGTAGTGTAAAGCACCCTTCTGGCAAGACAGTGATGGAGTGAATGATGGTGAAAGTTTTTCTTATTCGGGCCACCCTGCCTTGGTGGGAATCGGCCAGTGTGATAATAAAAAAAAAAAAATAATAATTCTCTATGATATAATAATAATATAGTGTAAGTATGGGCTTTGCTTTGTGGTTTATTTTTTTATATATTAGTAATTTCTGCTGTAAAAAGAAAGCGCTTTGTGTCGTTAATTTCCAAGATGTCTGTAATCTGTAGAGTCTAGTGGTGACGGGTTCTTGGAGGGGATCCTGGATCAACTCCAACTGCTAATAATGAGAGTAATGAAGAAGAGATTTTAAGGTTGAAAGGGTCCTAAGAAGCAAGATCGCCACCCATCTAGAAACCCATCAATTACACAACCCAGGGCAACATGGGATTAGAGCAGGTCGTTCCTGTCTGTCTCAGCTATTGGATCACTACGACAAGGTCCTAGATGCACTAAAGAGAAAAAGAATGCAGATGTAATATATACAGACTTTGCAAAAGCCTTCGACAAGTGTGACCGTGGCGTAATAGCGCACAAAACGCGTGCTAAAGGAATAACAGGAAAAGTTGGTAGATGGATCTATAATTTCCTCACAAACAGAACACAAAGAGTAGTAGTCAACAGAGTAAAGTCTGAGGTGGCTACAGTGAAAAGCTCTGTTCCACAAGGCACAGTACTCGCTCCCATCTTGTTTCTCATCCTAATATCTGACAAAGACAAGGATGTCAGCCACAGCACCGTGTCTTCCTTTGCATATGACACCCGAATCTGCACGAGTGTCTTCCATTGCAGACACTGCAAGGCTCCAGGCAGACATCAACCAAATCTTTCAGTGGGCTGCAGAAAACAATATGAAATTCAATGATGAGAAATTTCAATTACTCCGATATAGTAAACACAAGGAAATTAAAACTTCATCAGAATACAAAACAAATTCCGGTCACAAAGTAGAGCAAAACACAAACGTCAAAGACCTGGGAGTGATCATGTAGGAGGATCTCACCTCCAAGGACCATAACATTGTATCAATTGCAGCTGCTAGAAAAATGACAGGATGGATAAAGAGAACCTTCAAAACTAGGGATGCCAAGCCCATGATGACACTCTTCAGGTCGCTTGTTTTATCTAGGCTGGAATATTGCTGCACATTAACAGCACCTTTCAAGGCAGGTGAAATTGCTGACCTAGAAAATGTACAGAGAACCTTCACGGCACGCATAATGGAGATAAAACACCTCAATTACTGGGAGCGCTTGAAGTTCCTGAATCTGTATTCCTTGGAACGCAGGCAGGAGAGATATATGATTACATACACCTGGAAAATCCTAGAACTTGCACACGAAAATCACTCACAACAAAAGCAAAAGACTTGGCAGACAATGCAGCATCCCCCCAATGAAAAGCAGAGGTGTCACTAGCATGTTAAGAGACAATACAATAAGTGTCAGGGGCCTGAGACTATTCAACTGCCTCCCAGCATACATAAGGGGGATTACCAATAGACCCCTGGCAGTCTTCAAGCTGGCACTGGACAAGCACCTAAAGTCGGTACCTGACCAGCTGGGCTGTGGCTCATATGTTGGATTGCATGCAGCCAGCAGTAACAGCCTGGCTGATCAGGCTCTGATTCACCAGGAGGCCTGGTGACAGACCGGGCCGTGGGGGCGTTGACCCCCGGAACTCTCTCCAGGTAAACTCCAGCCCTAAGTAGGGAAGAAAAAGTTCTGAGAAGGATTAAGCATACAAAGATCCGGGAAAAAAAAGTGTTAGAAATCCTTAGGGCTGACGAGAGAAAGAGTTTGTTAATAAAAATGGAACAGGTAACAGGGTAGATATATTTAATTTGAATCAAGTAATTAAATTTGTCCCAAATTTTTGGGAAAGAAAATCTTGATAATTTTTTTACTTCGTCTGAAAAAACAGCAAAATCCCAGAAGTGGCCAGACAGTTGGCAGACGTAGGAGTGAAGACCTGATTAGCAGGTATAGGTCAGCAATAGAAATAATTAGGAGTAAGGGTGGTAACCCTGTCATATGTGGTATTTTGCCAAGGAGAGGAGTTGGAAATGAATGGTTGTCCAGGGCAATTGGTGTCAATTGCTGGCTGGACAAATACTGTAAGGAAAATGGGGTAACATTCATTGACAACTGGGACCTCTTCTATGGCAGAAGTGACATGTATGCCAGGGATGGGGTTCACTTACCTAGGTCTGGGGTGGTAGCACTGGCAACTGCAGTGGAGGGAGCAGTTAGGACTTTAAACTAAGAATAGTTAGTGGTATGGGTTTTGGCAGGAAAACAGTGAAGTCCCAGTGTAGTAATATTACGAGTTCTAGGGGAACTAGTAATAAGCAGAACGAGGTAGATATTGAAAAGCCAGGGACTTTGGGTGATAAGGACAGTAATAGGTTTAGTAGAAAAATAGAAATGAGCAGGAAGGGTAAAGAGAAAGGAGAGTCTTTCAATGTTTATTATGCTAATTGCCGTGGTGCTAGGAATAAGATGGACGAGTTGAGATTAGTTGCTAGTGCAGGTAACATTGATGTATTTGCCTTAACTGAGACGTGGTTTAATTCAAAAAGTCGGGACATGCCTGCGGAATGTCATATTCAGGGTTTTAAATTGTTCCAAGTAGATAGAAATATCGGGAAGGGGTGTGGGGTGGCATTGTATGTCCGAGATCGCTTGAACTGTTGCATAAAAACGGGTATTAAGTCTGAAGTAACACATACAGAGTCTGTTTGGATAGAATTTTCAGAGGGGCATGAAAAACTGATTTTAGGAGTGATATACAGTGGACCCCCGCATAACGGACGCCTTGCATAGCGGACAATCCGCATAGCGGACGCTTTGATCGCTAAAATTTTGCCCCGCATAGTGGACAAAAACCCGCTCAGCGGCCTTCGTCCGAGACGCGTCC
Source organism: Cherax quadricarinatus (assembly GCF_026875155.1). Taxonomy (NCBI): domain Eukaryota; kingdom Metazoa; phylum Arthropoda; class Malacostraca; order Decapoda; family Parastacidae; genus Cherax; species Cherax quadricarinatus. Next base: position 40,446,079 of record NC_069399.1, read on the forward strand.
AATGTGCGCTTGAGCCACGCTCACATGTTCCGCGGGTGGCATTGTTTACCAGCCAGCCTCCGCGGTAACATCCAAGCATACAATCGGAACATTTTGTATTATTACAGTGTTTTTGGTGATTTTTTTCTGGAAAATAAGTGACCATGGGCCCCAAGAAAGCTTCTAGTGCCAACCCTACAGCAATAAGGGTGAGAATTACTATGGAGATGAAGAAAAAGATCATTGATAAGTATGAAAGTGGAGTGCGTGTCTCCGAGCTGGCCAGGTTGTATAATAAACCCCAATCAACCATCGCTACTATTGGTGGTACAGCTGCTGCTGCTGCTGTATCACCGTCAGCTGCTGCTGCACTGTCAGCTGCTGCTGCTGTACCACCGTCAGCTGCTCCTGCTGCTGTAGTACCGTCTGCTGCTGCTGTAGCATCGTCTGCTGCTGCTGTAGCATCGTCTGTTGCTGCTGTAGCATCGTCTGTTGCTGCTGTAGCATCGTCTGTTGCTGCTGTACCACCGTCAGCTGCTGCTGCTGCTGTAGCATCGTCTGCTGCTGCTGCTGCTGTAGCATCGTCTGCTGCTGCTGTAGCATCGTCTGTTGCTGCTGTAGCATCGTCTGCTGCTGCTGTAGCATCGTCTGCTGCTGCTGTAACATCGTCAGCTGCTGCTGCTGCTGCTGTAGCACAGTTGTTGGTGTGGCTTATTGAGAATACCAAGAAACAATTAACCCCAGAGGATTTGCCACCCAGGATAGCCCAAAAAAGTCAGTGTCATCGAAGACTGTCTAACTTATTTCCATTGGGGTCCTTAATCTTGTCTCCCAGGATGCAACCCACACCAGTCGACTAACACCCAGGTGAACAGGGAAAATGCCTGGAACTAGTGCTCATATTGGTGAATTTAGAGCCAGCAAAGGTTGGTTTGAGAGATTTAAAAATCGTAGTGACATACACAGTGTGATAAGGCCTGTTCTGGAAGAAAATACCAAACAGGACCTACAGTACTCAGGAGGAAAAGGCACTCCCAGGACACAGTGTCTCATCAGTCATTGCTGCATCTTCAATAAAGGTAAGTGTCATTTATTCTTCATTTAGTAGAGTAGTACATGCACAATATATATTGTGCATGTACTACTCTACTATTGTGCATGTATCCTTCTCTTTGTGTGTAGGAAAATGTATATTTCATGTGGTAAAATTTTTTTTTTCAAACTTTTGGGTGTCTTGCACGGATTAATTTGATTTCCATTATTTCTTATGGGGAAAATTCATTCACATAGCGAACATTTCGCATAACAGCCAGCCCTCTTGCACGGATTAAGGTCGCTATGCGGGGGTCCACTGTACCGTCCCCCAAACTTAGATAGGGACCAAGGGAGACTACTATGGGAGGAAATTGTTAAGGCCACAAGGCACGATAATGTAGTAATTCTAGGAGACTTTAACTTTAGTCATATTGATTGGAATTTCTTGACTGGGAATTTAGAATCATACGACTTCTTAGAAGTAGTTCAGGATTGTTTTTTGAAGCAATTTGTGACAGAACCTACAAGGGGAAATAACCCGCTTGACTTAGTTATGGCAAACAATGAATCCCTTGTTAATAATTTAGAAATTTCAGAGGAACTGGGTGCTAGCGACCACAAATCAATTACATTTAGCATTGAATGGAAGTACGATAGTAGTGATAACTCAGTAACAGTCCCAGATTTTCGCTTAGCAGATTACGATGGGCTTAGAGAACACTTATCATCTGTTGACTGGGGTAACGAAGTGAGCTATCAATATGACAGTTTTCTGAACACTATACATGCTGCTCAAAGAACGTTTATCCCATATAAAGAAATTAGATCAAATAGAAATGACCCAAAATGGATGAATAATAGGCTCAAATATCTACTAGGGCATAAGAAAGGAATTTATAGGCATATCAAAAGAGGTGAGGGTCATCTTATGAATCAGTATATTGACATTAAGAGGGACATTAAAAAGGGGATAAGAAAAGCTAAAAGGGACTATGAAATTAAAGTTGCTAGGGATTCTAAAACTAACCCAAAAAGTTTTTTCCAGGTCTATAGAACAAAAGTTAGAGATAAGATAGGTCCCCTTAAAAATAACTATGGGCACCTTACTGACAAAGAGAATGAAATGTGCTCGATTTTTAATAATTATTTTCTCTCAGTTTTTACACAGGAAGACACTAACAATATTCCAGTAATTAATTTTTATAGTGGGCTAGAAGAAGATAAATTATGTAACATCACAGTCACTAGTGAAATGGTTGTGAAACAGATAGACAGACTGAAGCAAAATAAGTTGCCGGGTCCTGATGAGGTTTTTTCAAGGGTTCTTAAGGAATGCAAAATGGAACTCTGTGAACCATTAACTAATATTTTTAATTTATCTCTTCAAACAGGTGTAGTGTCTGATATGTGGAAGATGGCTAATGTAATTCCTATTTTTAAAACAGGGGACAAGTCATTACCGTCAAATTACCGCCCAATAAGCCTGACCTCAATTGTAGGCAAATTACTAGAGTCAATTACAGCTGAGATTATAAGAAGCCATCTCGATAAGCATAGCTTGATTAATGATACTCAGCATGGATTCACAAGAGGCCGGTCTTGTCTAACTAATTTATTAACTTTCTTCAGTAAAGCTTTTGAGGCTGTTGACCACAATAAAGAATTTGATATTATTAACTTAGATTTTAGTAAGGCTTTTGATAGAGTTCCGCACCATAGACTGTTAAAGAAAGTGGCAGCTCATGGCATTGGGGGAAAAGTGCTCTCGTGGATCGAGTCATGGCTCACTGACAGGAAGCAGAGTGTGTCCATAAATTGGGTTAAATCCGAGTGGGGATCTGTAACAAGTGGCATTCCACAGGGATCAGTCTTGGGCCCATTGTTGTTTATAATATATATCAATGATCTTGACGAGGGAATTACTAGTGATATGTGCAAATTCGCCGATGACACAAAGATAAGTAGGATAATTGATTCAAACGTAGATGTTATGGAACTTCTGGAGGATTTAAACAAACTCTATTCTTGGTCAGAAAAGTGGCAGATGCAGTTCAATGTAGATAAATGCAAGGTTCTGAAGCTTGGGAGTGCCCATAACCCTAGTACTTATAAGTTAAATGATGTAGAACTTAGCCATACAGATTGCGAAAAGGACTTGGGGGTTATGGTGAGCAGCAACCTTAAACCAAGACAGCAATGCCTAAGCGTACGTAATAAGGCAAATAGATTACTGGGATTTATATCAAGAAGTGTAAGCAACAGAAATCCAGAGGTCATACTGCAGCTTTATACATCATTAGTAAGGCCTCACCTTGATTATGCAGCTCAGTTCTGGTCTCCATGTTACAGAATGGACATAAATTCGTTAGAAAACATTCAGCGTAGGATGACTAAATTAATACATAGCATTAGAAATCTTCCTTATGAAGAAAGATTGAAGACTCTTAAAGTTACATTCACTTGTTAGACGAAGAATGAGGGGAGACCTGATCGAAGTGTATAAGTGGAAGATAGGTATTAATAAAGGGGATATTAATAAGGTCTTGAGGATGTCTCTCCAAGAGAGAACCCGCAGTAATGGATTTAAATTAGATAAGTTTAGATATAGAAAGGACATAGGAAAGTAGTATTGGTTTGGAAATAGGGTAGTAGATGAGTGGAACAGTCTACCTAGTTGGGTTATTGAGGCTGGGACTTTGGGTAGTTTCAAATTTAGGTTGGATAAGTACATGAGTGGGAGGGGTTGGATTTGAGTGGGACTTTCACATCAGAGCTTATTTCTTGGGTGGCATTGAAAATTGGGTTTACCTGGAGTTTACCTGGATTGGGCAAATGTTTTGTTAGTGGGATGAATTGTAAAGGACCTGCCTAGTATGGGCCAACAGGCCTCCTGCAGTGTTCCTCCTTTCTTATGTTCTTATGAGTATGGAAAGGAGAAGATGTCACTGCTGACGATGTGGTGCCGCTCCAAGGATATTGTAGGCGATTATGAAGGTGTACTGGCGTTAATTTTACTAGAGGATCTTTTGAACAGTGTACCTCCTGATCCTAAGGCATATCTTGAGGAAAAAGATTTTAATGATTTTAACCATGCTCTAGAGTTGGGTGAAAGATTTGTTAGCCAATGACAAATATGGAGGTAGTTATTGCTCAGACCATGTTCATAATAATTTTTCTCCAACTAGGAGGAATAAGAAATTCCACAGGTTTAAGCTAAATTTTTTCCGGCACCATAATCCAAAGAGTTTTCAGCGTACTTACCACCAGAATCTTGGTTCCCAGGGATTTAAGCCTACTTCTCAGTTACCCACTCAGGAAAGTGGTCAGTCAGTTTTGGGTTCAGGAAATCAGGGAACAGGCAGAAAAAGTCCAGTTTCCCAGTGACAAGGGGCTCAGCCTACCTCAAGTGGGCATGGTACCTTTAAAGTTTATAATTGTACTTATTGTAATAAGAAGGGTCACTTACAGCAATATTGCAGAGAGATGCTTAGGGACCAGACTGCTGCACAGGACTCTCAAGTAAGTACCCTAGTTACACATGCAGTAGCTTGTACTGTAGTCTTACCCCAGAGTACATGAGGAAGTTCAGCTGTTTTAGACCCTCGGATGGAGGTCTTTTCAAGTAAGTCCACAGTGACCTTGCACCAAAATAAAGGTAGGGATAGATGGTGGCCCCGTGGCCTGGTGGCAGCTCCCGCTTCACACACGGAGGGCCCGGGTTCGATTCCCGGCGGGTGGAAACATTTCGACACGTTTCCTTACACCTGTTGTCCTGTTCACCTAGCAGCAAATAGGTACCTGGGTGTTAGTCAACTAGTGTGGGTCGCATCCTGGGGGACAAGATTAAGGACCCCAATGGAAATAAGTTAGGACTTCTGAGTCTATCCCTTCTGTTATGTCGTTCACATATACAAAGAACAGCACAGGTCCTAGGACTGATCCCTGTGGAACCCTGCTTGTCACAAGCACCCACTCTGACACCTCGTCACGTACCATGACTCGTTGTTGCCTCCCTGTCAGGTATTCTCTGATCCATTGCAGTGCCTTTCCTGTTATGTGTGCCTGATCCTCTAGCTTTTGCAGTAACCTCTTGTGAGGGACTGTGTCGAAGGCCTTCTTGCAGTCCAAAAAAATGCAGTCGATCCACCCCTCTCTCTCTTGTCTTACTTGTCACCTTGTCATAAAACTCTAGTAGGTTTGTGACACAGGATTTTCCTTCCCTGAAACCATGCTGGTTGTCAATTATACACTTGTTTCTTTCCAGGTGCTCCACCACTCTCCTCCTGATGATCTTCTCCATGACCTTGCATACTATACACGTTAGTGATACAGGTCTGTAGTTTAGTGCCTCATGTCTGTCTCCCTTTTTAAAAATTGGGACTACATTTGCCATCTTCCATACCATACTCTGTGTGTGTGTGTGTGTGTGTGTGTGTGTGTGTGTGTGTGTGTGTGTGTGTGTGTGTGTGTGTGTGTGTGTGTGTGTGTGTGTGTGTGTGTGTGTGTTTGTTTGTTTGTTTTTACACTCACCTAATTGTGGCTGCAGGAGCCGAGACTCAGCTCCTGGCCCCACCTCTTCACTGATTTCTACTAGGTCTTCTTGCTCTCTGCTCCCGGAGCTTTGTCATTCCTCATCTTAAAGCTATGTATGATTCCTGCCTCCACTACATCACTCGCTAGACTATTCCACTTCCTGACAACTCTATGACTGAAGAAATACTTCCTAACATCCCTGTGACTCATTTGAGTCTTCAGCTTCCAACTGTGACCCCTTGTTTCTGTGTCACCTCTCTGGAACATCCTGTCTCACCACCTTATCTATTCCATGCAGTATTTTGTATGTCGTTATCATGTCTTCCCTGACCTTCCTGTCCTCCAGTGCTGTCAGGTCGATTTCCCTCAACCTTTCTTCGTAGGACATTCCTCTGAGCTCCAGAACTAACCTTGTTGCAAACCTTTGCACTTTTTCTAATTTCTTGATGTGCTTGACCAGGTGTGGGTTCCAAACTGTGTATGTGTGTGTGTTTGTTGGTAGTCATGCCAGATACATGTCTAGGTCAGCTATGCTAACATTTTTGTTTTTCTTGGTGCTGGCTGGCATGCCTCACCTGCTGTGTTGATGTATGAACTGTTGGGCCAAAGGTTGTGAAAAGGTGTTGACGGTGATGCCTCACCATTTTTGGGTTATCCTGTGTGTTTTGGGGGTTGCTTCTCCAGGACCCACCTGTTTTTTTTTTAATCACCAATGTGGGGTGACTCCAGGGTTCCTTGGAATGACAGTATAGGTGAAGGCATGACAGGTCCACCTTTTGAGTTGTCAACAATGATGACTCTGGTGTTTCGTCAAGGCCACAGTCCCACTGACAAAATTTATATGTGACTAACTACCCAGGTTTTGAAGTCTGATAATTTTCCCTCACGTGCTCTCCAATTTCTCCCAGAGGTGTGTTTTGCATAGCCAGCTTTGCTTATTGCACAATACTGTGAGACGCACGGTTGATAATGAAACTTTTTTTAATGTAATATGTACAATAATTTTTTGAACTACACCTACCATCCGACTTACGACCTGCTCGACTTACGACGACTCGACTTACGACCGTGTTTTTTATGCCAAATTTCTGGGAAATAAACAAGTGTTTGTGTTGTACACAGTGTTTATCCTAAACCTTACAGTATAAAATACAGTACTAACAGCATAAAAAGTAAAAACATGAAATACCAAAATAAAACAATAAAATAAAGTCATTACAAAAATGTAATGTTGATATTCAGTAGTAAAGTTTGACTTACGACCGGTTTCTCGGAACCGAACTCGGTCATAAGTCGGATGGTAGGTGTATTTCTCGAGACTTCATAATGTTAATATTTTCTGAAGTACGTACCTGTTTTATTTTTACAAGCAAAGATGTGTGACAATGGGTACTAATGTGTATCAGTTTTATGTAATTAATGTGTATCAGTTTTATGTAATTATTGTGTACAGAGGTAACCCAGTCAACTCCATTTATTTTTGTGTCATGAATAGTAAAATGCAGGTAGTAGGTTGGTAGACAGCAACCGCCCAGGGAGGTACTACCATCCTGGCAAGTGAGTGTAAAACGAAAGCCTGTAATTGTTTTACATGATGGTAGGATTGCTGGTGTCCTTTTTTCTGTCTCATGACCATGAAAGATTTCAGGTACATCTTGCTACTTCTACTTACACTTAGGTCACACTACACATACGTGTACAAGCATATATATACACACCCCCTCTGGGTTTTCTTCTATTTTCTTTCTAGTTCTTATTCTTGTTTATTTCCTCTTATCTCCATGGGAAAGTGGAACAGAATTCCTCCTCTGTAAGCCATGCGTGTTGTAGGAGACTAAAATGCCGGAAGCAAGGGGATAGTGTTATGTTGGTATGTCTTATTATTTTGATAGTAAGGTTCTCACTACATGTTCTAGTGTGGGGTAGCTTTTTGCTTAATGGCCTTATCTGTCTAGGGGTAATACTTACATCATGGCTGATCATCTTGAGTGTCTCTGATACCCTTTCACCAGCCCTCTTCACAGGTTATGTAAACTACTACTGGTGGCCCCGGTGGCCTGGTGGCTAAAGCTCCCGCTTCACACACGGAGGGCCCGGGTTCGATTCCCGGCGGGTGGAAACATTTCGACACGTTTCCTTACACCTGTTGTCCTGTTCACCTAGCAGCAAATAGGTACCTGGGTGTTAGTCGACTGGTGTGGGTCGCATCCTGGGGGACAAGATTAAGGACCCCAATGGAAATAAGTTAGACAGTCCTCGATGACGCACTGACTTTCTTGGGTTATCCTGGGTGGCTAACCCTCCGGGGTTAAAAATCCGAACGAAATCTTATCTTATCTTATCTTAAATATAACTGTATTCTAAATAGATTTTTTATATTTTTTTATTTTCACACTGGCCGATTCCCACCAAGGCAGGGTGGCCCGAAAAAGAAAACCTTTCACCATCATTCACTCCATCACTGTCTTGCCAGAAGGGCGCTTTACACTACAGTTTTTAAACTGCAACATTAACACCCCTCCTTCAGAGTGCAGGCACTGTACTTCCCATCTCCAGGACTCAAGTCCGGCCTGCCGGTTTCCCCGAACCCCTTCATAAATGTTACTTTGCTCACACTCCAACAGCACATCAAGTATTAAAAACCATTTGTCTCCATTCACTCCTATCAAACACGCTCACGCATGCCTGCTGGAAGTCCAAGCCCCTTGCACACAAAACCTCCTTTACCCCCTCCCCCCAACCTTTCCTAGGCCGACCCCTACCCCGCCTTCCTTCCACTACAGACTGATACACTCTTGAAGTCATTCTGTTTCGCTCCATTCTCTCTACATGTCCGAACCACCTCAACAACCCTTCCTCAGCCCTCTGGACAACAGTTTTGGTAATCCGCACCTCCTCCTAACTTCCAAACTACGAATTCTCTGCATTATATTCACACCACACATTGCCCTCAGACATGACATCTCCCACATGGTGCATCTCAGCAACTTTTGTCCTTCTCTTTTCTTGACTAACTCTGGGCTAACCAGTGTTTTGACACACTTTAGTCACCCTGGGTATGGTGGCCACAACTTAAGTTAAAAAAAACTCACCTCGGGAGCACACATAATGCCCCAAAAAGATAGAAAAAAGGACCCAGAGGTCCTGCCACCTCCATGTCAACAAAAGAAGAGAGAGAGAGAGAGAGAGGGAAAGGGAGGAGCCTAGCTAAACTCCTCCCACCAAAACAAAAGACTTGCCAAGCACAATTCTCTTGTTACCACAATTCTACTATTCCTTATTTTACTGTTACAAAAGAAATACAACTTTATAAACTGCTTGTTTAAATTTTGTGTGTGTGTCTATAGTATAACCTATTATATTGAGAAAGATAGGCTTGACCCAGCTGCCTCTCAGTCCTAAGGGTGATCAGCCCTTATGACATTTAGAACTGAGTCCCCATCAATTCAATATAATTAGGTATTCCAGAGTAACTGTTACTTATAAATACATGTTGGGTCCTATAGCCCCATAACAGATAGTAACCCCTTCTCCTGTACAAATTACTAAATTTAAAAAGAGAAACTTTCGTTTTCCTTTTTGGGCCACCCTGCCTTGGTGGGATATGGCCGGTTTGTTGAAAGAAGAAAGAAGTATGGTAAAATGTATCAATGTTGTGATGGGGCATTTTCATAGTTTAATTTTAAAACTACAGCTATAAAACATGACTGTGGGTTAATTTGGCATAAAACTTGATCACTTTTATATTAAATGAGTTTCACAAGTCTGTGGATTAGCAGTAGTCAGTGGAGGGATAGAGATTTAAGTTGATAAATGTTAATTTTGCTTTTCTATGTAAAAAAAAAAAATGCACTAAGGGAGTGCTTGATGCAGGTTTTTTTTATTTTTGGTGAATTTTGTGTTTCCCCAGCCCTTAGGTTAATTTCCCTTTTTATTTCCTTGACTATCTGCAGCCGAGTGGTTGCAGCTAGCTGAGTGAGACCTGTGGTGCAGGGAAGAGGGTATTATGGTGGTAGCAGCTAGCTGAGTGAGACCAGCGGTCCAGGGGAGAGGGTATTATGCTGGTAGCAGCTAGCTGAGTGAGACCAGTGGTCCAGGGGAGAGGGTATTATGCTGGTAGCAGCTAGCTGAGTGAGACCAGCAGGACTCAACTCGACTTGAGCTAGAGTTCGTCACGGCCACGCTAGCTGGAGATTCGTCTGTAAAAACTTGCATTTGTGGTCACAGAGGTACCTGTGCTAACCTTCCTATGGTGTAGAAATATACCTAGTTGGATGAATCTTATTGTGGCTAGCTGGTCTAGTGGCTAACGCGACGGGCTGGAGTTTTGAGACTCTATGACCGCGGGTTCAATCCCGGCCGGGGGTATGGTTTGGCGAGACCAGCAGTCCAGGGGAGAGGGTATTATGCTGGCTGCAGCTAGCTGAATGAGACCGGTGGTCCAGGGGAGAGGGGTATTACGCGGGTTGCAGCTAGCCGAGTGAGACCAGTGGTCCAGGGGAGAGGGTATTACGCTGGTTGCAGCTAGCTGAGTGAAACCGGTGGTCAAGGGGAGAGGGTATTATGCTGGGTATTGTAGAAAATGTGTGTATAAAAATGCTCCATTAATAATGTCAGTAACCAAGATATATTCTGAAAACAGACTCGTATTAGTCCTGAACACTAACAGAACAGGACAGGAGAGGAGAGGAGAGGTACGTGATCAGTACCAGGATAGCTGTGGTTGGAGAAGGATGGTGTTTGATGTTTGTTTGAGTGAGGGGTCGGTATTTTGGGTAAGTTTATGCCATGGGTTGTTTTAATAATTTTGTATTTACTTTCCTGATATTACCTGTAAGGCCCTAGTATGTGGAGAGGCCTGTTTAAGGTTTGGGAGAGTACCCGTGAAATGCTTTTGCTCAGCGGCCGGGAGACGGGGGATGTGTCATGGAGGCCCACTGTTAATATGTAGAAAGCAGGTTGTGTTGTATAATTAAGGCTACTTACTATTATTATATTTTTATATATGTTAGTTTTTGTGCCCTTCCTGATACTTAATGTAAGTAATGACCACCTAGTTTTCATGAAGGAAGAAGCTTGGCCCTAGGTTGGTGTATTTGTTTAATATTTTAAATGCCCCTAGACAAGGCTTTTACCCCCAGGTGCCAGGTCATGGTTACTTAATGTAATAAATACGTTACAGGGCCACTTCAAGACTGTGAATTCACTAAAATATCGCAGATGAATGACATGTGATAAATAAACACACAAGCTGTGATTACTCTCATTAGCAGACAAAGATGCACACAAATAATTGTCAAATTGCTATTCTGCTTTTCATTTGCTTACCTCTTTTGCTGTTGAAGATAACTCCAGAGCAATATCCAAGCCAGATGATCCCGCCCCTAACACCACTACTGTACATCCTTCGTAGGAAGATGGTTCTCGGTAATCATGGCTGTGACTCTGGCGGCCTTGGAATTTTTCAATGTCTTTTATATGTGGAATTTTTGGTACAGAGAAGTGCCTGAAATACACATAAAAAGAAAATGATCCCAAAAGACCAAGATTTTTATGTACTGTTTATCAACAGCAAAAAAAAAAAAATAAATACTGAAATATATTAGTTGATGAGCTGAACAGTCTACCCAAAGTCACTAAAAGAAACAGTCACAGCCCCACTCCAAAAGGTGGCAGTAAAGTAATTGCAAAGAACTACAGACTAACATCACATATCATTTTTGTTTTTCTTAGTGCTGGCTGGCATGCCTCATCTGTTGTGTTGATGTATGAACTGTTGGACCAGTCTGAGCGGCAGCGGCAGCGGCAGCGGCAGCAACGGTATCCTACCAGCTCTTCTTTCTCAAAAAAACATCGCCCATCAAAACTTGTGATGGCCTAAGTGAAAGTTCGACTACATGAACCCACGTAGACCACAACATGACCCAAGAATACTAAGAATGTAACCCAAATCTTGACAAAATTAGAAGATCTAAGGAAGACAGCCCTGCTACCCAAACACTGCCTCCGCTGCCAGACAACCACTTAACCCAAGCTCGAGAAAACAAGCCTTCTCCTCCATTGCTACACAGTATCTACTTCAGTGATACTATGAAAGGATATCGCAGAAGACACAACACCAGTAATAAAAGAATAAAAGCAAGGACCTAGAACTCAACTTGTCTACCCAGCAGGCGCCAGTGTATCATCAACCCCTCTCTCCGCCGCCACCCAAGGAACAACAACAACAACAACAAACATGGCTGACTCCCCTCCAATCCACTCCTTCAAAGGATTCATCCATGATACTCAGGTACGATTATTCCTGACAATATCAAGGACTACATCGTTGCTCTAGAAAATGAAATCAAAAAATATCAAAGCAGCACTCGAGCGACGAGATTCCAAGATAACCAAACCCCGAGAATAAGATCCAAAACCTTGAAGAGAAGATTTCATCGGGAAGTGTTGATACAGAAAATACTCTAAAAGCAGCTATGCCAGTCACCCCTGAACAAATAACAACAATAAATATGAAGGTTGAAGAAGCAATCAAGGACTGGAATCTGAACATGCACACTCGACTAAATGAATTTCCTTGATTTCCAAGACGACAAAAACTGAACAAGATAAGTTGTCTGGTGCAGTTATAATAAACAGTCCACACATTCCTTAGTGACATAAACAAGCACAGTGCAAAGAAATGCTATCAGGATTTAATTTCAGAACCACGTACAAGTCATCGTGCAAAACAATGAAATCAAAGAAACGCGTTTGTTAGGAAAACCCGGAAGTAAACACAGTATAATGATCCGACTTCATTCATACGATAAAAAAAAGGACTTAATTAAATCAGCAATTTACAATGAAAATGGAGTGTACATAAATGAGTGTCTAACAAAAAAACGTCAAAACCTTCTGTTCAGGCTGAGAAAACTTAAACGGAAAACAAAATACATCAGTGTTTCACGCGAGATTGGGAAATACTAGTAAGGAAACATCAACAGGACAACAAATATACCATCTCAAAAAGAACTGATTTCTCTACCCTTTCCCTTTGAAAGTGACATTTCTGTAACAGATTAAATAAGTGCCCTTAATACATATATAGTGTGGTGCATATAGTGTACGTTACTATCATATTGTACATTATTATTTTTATTATTTTTCATCAATAGCTAATGCCAACTACCTCCAATACTCTATAACTTTCTTACTGCTATTAATTGTCATAATTTTAAATTAAAGTCAAATCTTACTCCAAATTAATAATATTCATTTTTCTTACCTGTCCATTTAATTTGTTTATCACTACTTGTTTTTTTTAGTCATTTACATTGTATATTCAATTAGTGTATATTCCAATTACTTTTTTGCAAGTACCAAAACTATCTTTTGCTAGCTAGTACCAAAATACCTCATTTTTATTTACTTTTATTGTGCAATAAACTGCTCAATTTATCTAATATTACAAATCAGATCTTACTCCTAAACCAATATTTTTCATAGTGACCATTGTCCATTTAACTTTGTTTTCCCCTTACTTAATTTTAGTCCCTTATATATTTTCTCCTTTATTTTAGCTTTATATAACTACCCTAGCTTTACATTCACAATTGTTAAATAATCAAGGTGCTATTCTAGGTTGCTAAAGTAGAACAAATTCACAATTTTGGCATTTTTATTCCAAAACTCATTTATTTTATAGTACTACCTACTATCATATTCCCAAGCTCCATTATTTGATCATCACTTTATTTGTACTAGTCCCTTTTATATTGTCTCCAATGAGTAACTGTATGTTGCTACCAACAGTAACAAAACCTACAAGAGTTACAGAGACTAGTGTTTCCCTACTTGACCACATCTGGACCAACACCATATCCCCTTTAAAATCAGGCATAATTACAGATAATACCACAGACCACTACCCTACTTTCCTCATAACAACTCTTGGTAAATTACCCCAAGACACTACTAAAGTCACCTTCAGACTTCACAATGAGGCAGCCATTAATAACTTCACAACAGCATTAGCAAACATTGATTGGCACACTGAGCTAGAAATCAATACAGATATTGACGAATGTATTAATAATTTTCTAAAAAGACTCAATACCTCTATAAAAAAGCACTGCCCTAAAAAAACTAAGCAGATGACAGCCTAAGAGACTGAAACAGTCCCTGGCTAACACCCAGCATTCTCAAATCCATAAATACAAAACCCAATATGAAAAACAGTACAGAATGGGTCACATAACCAGAGACCAAACAAAAACGTTACTCGTCAATCCTAACCAGCCCGATAAGAAGGGCAAAAAAATTGTATTATGAGAACAGATTATCCCAAATTACGAGGTGATATAAAAAAGACCTGGAAACCCTATCAGAAATTCTGGGGAACAAAAAAAAAATATCACGAAATAGCGAAATAAAATTAGCAAATCAGATGAAACCCCAACTCCACCAACAGAAACAGCAAACAGACTCAATGATTTCTTTCCACTATAGGACAAAACCTTGCCAATAAAATCCCAAGCTCAGTACCCCACCAAATGACTACCTCACGGCAACTACCCGAAACAACTGTTCCTAGCTCCGACTAACCCATACGAAGTCTCCCTTATTATCAACGCACTAAAAAACAAGGCAGGAGATTTAAAAACCTTTTCCACCCTTTATATACAAAAAGTGTCACAAGTGCTATCACCCCAAACATTGCAACACTCTTTAACAAATCCATTGAATCCTCCACCTTCCCTACAGTATCAAAAATAGCAAAGGGTCACCCCGATCCCAAAGGAGGAGACCAAACAGAGTTGAATAACTATAGGGCCCAAAATTCCAACTTACACCCCCTCTCAAAAATTTTTCGAAAAATTAATTCATAAACGAATTACTCCCACCTTATCTCCCAAAACATACTCAACCCCTGCCCAAATTTTGGATCAGGCCTAATAAAAAACTAAATGATGCTATTATACACATGCTAGAACATATATAACTGCAATAGAGAAAAAAGAGTCCCACTGGGGATCTTCATTGACTTACGTAAAGCTTTTGATACAGTTGACCATGACTTGCTCCCCGTAAAATTATCACAAATATGGTATAAGAGGGCACTCCCTCAAAATACCTCAAGTCATACTCAGCAACAGAAGCCAATATGTGTACGCAAATGGGGCAAACTCTTCTGCACCCAAACCCAAATTAAGTTGGTGTCCCACAGGGAAGTGTCCTTGGCCCTCTTCTCTTTCTCCTATACATAAATGACCTACCAAATTTCTTCTCAATTACTCAAACCCACATATTTGCTGATGACACAAAAATACGTCTTCTCCCACCCGAGCCCAGTCACGCTAGCCAATACTGTTTAAAAACCGAATTACAGAAAATATCTACCTGGATGAGTACTAACAAACTTACATAAACATTGACAAAACCTACTTCATTCAGTTGGTAACAGAGCTACAGATGTCCCTCTTAACATAATGATAAACGGATCACCTATCACAAAGCTAACAGGGGAAAATTCTTAGGAATCCACCTTGATAATAGACTCAAATTTCATTCACATATACAAAAAATTTCTAAGAAAATTTCCAAGACTGTAGGCATACTATCGAGATCGGTACTATGCTCCACAGTCAGCCCTCCTGGCCCTATATCACTCTCTTATTTACCCCTATCTCACCCATGGAATTTGTGCATGGGGCTCAACAACAAGAACCATCTCAGACACTAATTACCCCAAAAAAGGCTGCAGTTAGAATGATAACAAAATTTTCATACAGGCAGCACACTCCACCAATAAATTTAATACAATCAAAACCCACTCACCATACAAAACATCCATACTTATTACTGCACCTTTACATACATAGAACCCCTCAACTCTGGGTATTAACCCTCCCCTCAAAAAATCTCCTTGCCAACCTCAACAGAACACATGACCATAACACAAAGGGACAGATCACTCTTTGTTTCCTCGTGTCCAAACTCACGCTATGCAAAAACTCAATGCACATAAAAGGCCCTAAAATCTGGAATTCATTACCTGTTAATATAAAAGAAAACATACCTGTTTATAAATTCAAGTCTCTTCTCAAAGATCACTTACTCACCAAAACCAAATAAATACTGAATAACTGAACCTTATAAATTGTATATCTTAAATGTTTCTCACAATTATATCACATAAATGTTAAACCTAAAACCCAATCTAAATTTATTATTTTTTAAAATTTACTACCTAACAGAATACTCCATTCTACTGAATTTACAAAAAATGCATGCAACATATGACCTGTCTTTGTAATACTCACTTGTGCTTTATAGTAATCAGTTACATTAATGTTTTTCACTGATTTCATCATTGCTTAGTTAATCTTAAGTTAATTTTAAGCCAGCCCGTAATGCTATGCATAGTATAAGTGGCTTTGGCATGCTGCTCTTATCTGTATTTTTTTTTGTACCTCTGTAAGTGTGCTCAAATTATAAATAAATAAATAAATAAATAAAAGGTTGTGACAGTGATGTCTCACCATTTTTGAGTCACTCTGTGTGTTTTGGGGGTTGCTTCTCCAGGACCCACCTTTTTTTTTTTTTTTAATCGCTAATGTGAGGTGACTCCAGGGTTCCTTGGAATGACAGTATAGGTGAAGGCATGGCAGGTCCACCTTTTGAAATAAGATCACCAAACACCTAGATATCCATCAGTTACACGACCTATGGAAACAAGGGTTTAGAGCAGGTCGTTCCTGCCTGTCCCAGCTACTGGACCATTATGACAAGGTCCTGGATGCTATAAAGGAAAAACAAAATGCAGATGTAGTATACGCTGACTTTGCGAAAGCCTCTAGTAAGTGCGACCATGGTGTAATTCGTGATAAAGGAATAACAGGAAAAGTTGGTAGTGGGTCTAAACTTCCTCACAAAAGAACATAAAAAAATATAATAAACAGAGTAAAGTCGAGGCAGTACAGTGAAAGCTCGTCCACAGGCACAGTACTCGTCCCGTCATATTCCTCATCCTTTTTTTGATAAGCAGAGATGTAAGCATGCTCCGGTTTCCCCCTCCCGGTGGCACCCCTTTTTTCCCTAAGGTGTCCCCAATCGAAAACACTACAAGATCCGTGGGCATCAATTAAATCTTGAAATGGGTTGCAGAAAAAAAAATGAAGTTATGAAAAGAAATTT
>NC_069399.1:40463303-40488071 GCF_026875155.1 Cherax quadricarinatus
TAAACGTGTATAGTATGAAAGGGTCATGGAGAAGATCATCAGGAGGAGAGTGGTGGAGCACCTGGAAAGAAACAAGTTGTATAATGACAACCAGCAGGGTTTTCAGGTAAGGAAAATCCTGTATCAACAAACCTACTAGAGTTTTATGACAAGGTGACAGAAGTAAGGACAAGAGAGAGAGGGGTGGATCGACTGCATTTTTTTGGACTGCAAGAAGGCCTTCGACACAGTTCCTCACAAGAGGTTACTGCAAAAGCTAGAGGATCAGGCACACATAACAGGAAAGACACTGCAATGGATCAGAGAATACCTGACAGGGAGGCAACAACAAGTCATGGTACGTGACGAGGTGTCAGAGTGGGCGCTTGTGACAAGCGGGGTTCCACAGGGGTCAGTCCTAGGACCTGTGCTGTTCTTGGTATATGTGAATGACATAACGGAAGGGATAGACTCAGAAGTGTCCTTGTTTGCAGATGATGTGAAGTTAATGAGAAGAATCAAATCGGATGAGGATCAGGCAGGACTACAAAGAGACCTGGACAGGCTACAAGCCTGGTCCAGCAACTGGCTCCTTGAGTTTAACACTGCCAAAAGCAAAGTCATGAAGATTGGGGAAGGGCAAAGAAGACCGCAGGCACAATATAGTTTAGATGGCAAAAGACTACAAACCTCACTCAAGGAAAAAGATCTGGGGGTGAGTATAACACCGAGCATATCTCCTGATGCGCAAATCAATCAGATAACTGCTGCAGCATACAGGCGCCTGGGAAACCTAAGGATAGCGTTCCGATACCTCAGTAAGGATTCGTTCAAGAGTGTACACCATCTACCTCAGGCCCATACTGGAGTATGCAGCACCAGTTTGGAATCCACACCTAGTCAAGCACGTCAAGAAATTATAGAAAGTGCAAAGGTTTCCAACAAGGCTAGTCCCAGAGCTACGGGGATTGTCCTACGAAGAAAGGTTGAGGGAAATCGGCCTGACGACACTGGAGGCCAGGAGGGTCAGGGGAGTCATGATAACGACATATAAAATACTGCGCGGAATAGACAAGGTGGACAAAGACGGGATGTTCCAGAGAGGGGACTGTCCTGCCCCTATGGTTAACCTTCCTTTAATATTACATTGCGGTTATTTCCTTTAATAGCTAAATTGGAAATGAACGTCCTTGTATTATTAAGGCTCATTCTTGTTACATAAATCATAATTGTTAATATGGCCATGATAAGTTTAATTGGAGTATAGTAACCTGCCTGCCGCCCGGTGTGCCGGTGTATGGTTAGCCGTGATGTTCGATGGTTATCCCCCCCCTTCCCCCCCCCCTTTATGTTCAACTACTCTACTGAGTGTTGGTGAGTCACGTCACGTGACCCACTTTACCTGTATGCTCAAGGTTGAGGGACGAGCGGTGAAGAAGTAGCAGCCAAGGAGAACACTCCTGCTCGTCTCTGGTAACTGGCCAAGGTTTATTAGCCGGCCTGGACATATTCTGTTTTATTCTGACTGCTTCCAATTTGGAAACAAGACTTTAATGTATAAAGTAATCTCCATTTATATATATGTTAGTAGTGAAAAATGCGGCTGAGCGACTCCTTCCGGTTTAGGGCATGCGGCTGAGCGCACCCTTCCGGTTTAGGCATGCGGCTGAGCGCACCCTTCCGATTTAGGCCTTCCCCTGAGCGCACCCTTCTGGAAAAGGCCTTCCACTGAGCGCACCCTTCCGGTTTAGGCCTTCCACTGAGCGCACCCTTCCGGTTTAGGCCTTCCACTGAGCGCACCCTTCCGGTCTAGGACCAGCGGCTGGGGCCCCTTCAAAGGATGCCGCCTTTTCACACCTATGTGCTAATGACCTTGATCCTATGATAATGACCCTTCTGGACACGTATCCCCTTTTCACACCTATGTGCTAATGACCTTGACCTCGCCCTCGAGTCCACCCTTAACCCCCCTTCGCGACCCCCCCGGCGCGCCGCACGCCCCCCCTTCGCGACCCCCCGCCCGCGGGGGGGGAAAAAAAAACCGGGGAAAAAAAGGGGAAAAACCCCCGGGCCCCCGGGGGGCCCTTTTTTTTCCCCAAAAATTTTAATTTTTCCCTTTTTCCTTTTAAAAAAAAAAAAAGGGAAATTTTTTTTTTTTAAAAAAAAATTTTTGGGGGGTTTTTGGGGGGGGTTTTTTTCCCCCCCCTTTTGGGGGGGGGGGGCCCCCCCTTTTTTCCCCCCCCCCCCCCTTTTTAAAATTTTTGGGGGTTTCCCCTTCCTTTTCCCCTTTCCCGGGGCCCCCGGGGGGCCCCTTAAAAAACCCCCCGGGAAAACCCCCGGTTTTTTTGGGGGGGTTTTTCCCCAATTTTTTTTTTTGGTTTAATTTAAAATTTTTTAAAAAATTTTTTTTAAAATTTTTGGTAAAAACCCCCCCCCCCCCCCCCCCCCCAACCCCCCCCCCCCCGGGAACCCCCCCCCCCCCCCGGGCCTTCCCCCCCCCCCCCCCCCCCCCCCCGGCCCCCCCCCCTTTTTCCCCCCCGGGGGGGGTTTTCCCCCCCCCGGGGTTTTTTTTTTTTTGGGGGGGTTTTTTAAAAAATTTTTTTCCCCTTTTTCCCCTTTTTTTTTGGGTTTTCCCTTTCCCCCCACCCCCAAAATTTTTTTAAACCCCCCCCCTTTTTTTTTCCCCCCCCCCCCCCCGGGGGGGCCCCCCCCCCCCGGGGCCCCCCCCCTTTCCCCACCCCCCCCCCCCCCCAAAACCCCCCCCCTTTTTTTCCCCCCGGGGGGGGTTTTTAAAACCCCCCCCCGGAATTTTTTTTTTTTTTCCCCTTTTTTTTTTTTTAAAAACCCCCCCGGAAAAAATTTTTTTTTTCCCCCCCAAATTTTTTTTCCCCTTTTTTTTTTTTTTTTTCCCCCCTTTTTTTTTTTTTTTTTTTTTTTTTTTTTTTTTTTTTTTTTTTTTTTTTTTTTTTTTTTTTTTTTTTAAAATTTTTTTTAAAAATTTTTTTAATTTTTTTTTTTTTTTTTCCCCTTTTTTTTTTTTTTTTTTTTTTTTTTTTTTTTTTTTTAATTTTTTTTTTTTTTCCCCCCTTTTTTTTTTTTTTTTTTTTTTTTTTTTTTTCCCCCCCCCCCCAAAAAACCCCCCCCCAAAAAAAACCCCCCCCCTTTTTTTTTTTTTATTTTTTGGGGTTTTTTTTTTGGGTTTTTTTAAATTTTTTAACCCTTTTAAATTTTTTCCCCCTTTTTTTTTTAAAAAAAAAAAAGGGAAAAAACCCCCCCCTTTTTAAAATTTTTTTTTTTTTTTTTTTTCCCCTTTTTTTTTCCCCCCTTTTTTCCCCCTTTGGGGGGCCCCCCCGGGGAAAAATTTTAAAAAAGGTCAAAAAGAAAAAAAAAAAACCCCCGGGGTTTTAACCAACATAAAAAATTTCTTTTTTTCCCCCCTTTTTCCCCCCCCCCCCCCGGGGGGTTTTTCCCCTTTTTTTTTTTTTAAAAAAGGGGGGAAAAAAACAAAAAAATTTTTTTTTTTTAAAAACCCCACAATTTTTTAAAAAAAACTTTTTTTTTTTTTTTTTTTCCCCCCCCCCCCTCCCCCCCCCCCCAAAACCCCCCCCCCCCCCCCCCCCTTTTTTACTCATCCCCCCCCTTTTTTTTTTCCCCCCTTTTTTAAATTTTAAAAAAAGGGGAAAAATAAAAAAACCCCCCCCTTTCTTAAAACCCAAAAAATTTTCCCCAAAAAAAATTTTTTTTTTTAAAAAAATTTTTAAAACCCCCTTTTCTTTTTTAAAAAAAAAAAAAAAATTTTTTTTTTTTCCCCCAAAAAAAAAAAAAAAAACCCCCAAACCCCAAAAAATTTTCCCCCCCCCCCCTTTTTGATTTTTTTAAATTTTAAAAATTAAATCTTTTAAATTTTTTAAAAAAAAAAAAAACCCAAAAAAAACCCCTTAAAAACCCTTTAAAACCCAAAAACCCCCAAAACCTTTTTTAAACCCCCCCCAAAAAAAAAAAAATTAAAAAAAAAAACCCCCCCCCAAAAAAAAACCCCCCCCCTTCAAAACACCCTTAAAAACCCCAAAAAAAAATTTAAAAAAAAACCCTTTTTTTTCCCAAAAAAAATTTTTTCCCCAAATTTAAGATTTGACATCTCTAATTTTTATTTTTTTTAAATTAAAACCCCCTCATCTCCAGACCCAGGCTTTTTTTTCGTTTTTAACCCCTTTTAATTTTATTAAAGTTATTAAGGGGACACAATACATCAGAAAAAAACCCCCAAAAACTAACTCAAACACTTTTCTTTGAACACCCCCCAAAAAAACTCTCCCTAATCATTTGAAAAACCCCCCATAAAAACCCTTGAACACCTTCAAAAAACCTTTTTAATATTTGTTTTTAACTAATTTCCCTCACAAACCACTTAATCAAACTTTTTTTCGGTAACTCTAATTTTGACACACAAACCCCCAAACAATTTTTCCAAAAAATTTTCTCGTTTTTTAAATAATGTTTAAACACTGTAACCAAGATTTTCACAAAAAAAAACTCATGACACCTAACAAAAAAAACACACACACCCCACAAAACCCACCCAAACCCCAATTTTTCTCGTTTTTTAAAAAAATTTCCTCAGAAAATCACAAAAAAACCCAAAAACCCCCAACCAACCCCAAATTCCACAAACCCCCCAAATTTTTTCTCGTTTTTAAGGGTAAATTTTATCAGGGAAAATCACAACAACAACAAACCCCCAACACCCACAACACCCCCAACCCACAACCCACAATTTTTTCTCGTTTTAGCCCAATTTATTCCATCAAAATCACAACAACCCAAAAACCCACAAACCCCCAATTTTTTAATCGTTTTAAAAATAATTTTTATCAGAAAAGGGACAACAACCCCCCAACCCACAAAACCCCACAACCCACAATCTTTTCTCGTTTTTAAATAAATTTTATCAGAAAAAGGCACAAAAAACCCTTCAACCCCTTTAAACACCCTTGAAAACCCTTCAAAACACTCTTTATAAACCCCCTTCAAAAAAAACCTTGGGAAAATTTTCCCAAAAAACTATTGGATTTTTTTCCCCAAATTTCACCACGAATTTCTACTAAAACCGCTGAATTTTAATCCCAAAAAAGCCCCTTCAACACCTTTTTAAAACCCCTTTAAACCCTTCAAAAAACAACATTTGAACACACGGTCAAAACCCTCTTTTAACACCTTTGAAAATTTTTCCAAAAAAACCCCAAATTTTAGTACTTCCCCAAATTTTCACCACTGGGAAAACTACTTTAAAAAACCCCCCTGAAACATCAAAACAAACCCCTTTAACAAACCTTTTAAAAACCCTTGAAACCTTCAAAACACCCATAAACCCTTCAAAAAAAAAAACCTTTTAACATTTCCCAAAAACTATTTGATACTCCCCAAATTTTTTTACCAAATGAATTCCACTAAAACACCGCTGAATTCAAACAAAACACCCCTTTTAAAAACCTTTAAACACCCTTGGGAAAAACCCTTTAAAACACCTGAACAAACCTTTAAAAACACCTTTTAACATTTCCAATCAAAAAAACTGAAAAAACTTCCAAAAAACCAAATTTTAATTTTCCCCAAAAAAAACCCCCTAAAAACTAATTTAAACCCCCCTGAAATTCCCAAACAAAAACCCTTCAACACCTTCAAAACACCCTTTTTTTTTGGGAAAACCCCCCCAAAAAAAAAAAAATTTGAACACACTCAAAAACCCTTTTAACACCTTTTAAAAATTTCCAAAACCATTTGAGTCAAAACCCCCCTTTGAACACCTTTTAACATTTCCAAAAAAACATTTGAGTACCCCCCAATTTTTACCACTGAATACACTAAAAACGCTGAATTTTAATCAAAAAACACCTTTTAACCCCCTCAAAAAACAACATTTGAACAAAATTTTCCCAAAAAATTTTGGGAAAACCTTTGAAAAATTTCCCAAAACACTTTTTTGAGGGAGGGCCCAAATTAAAACCCACTGAATACACTAAAAAAAACCTCTGGGAATTTAAAACAAAACACCCCCTTTAAAAACCTTCAAAAAACCCTTTAACAAACCTTTTAAAACACTCTTGAACAACCCCTTTAAAAAAACCTTTGAACATTTCCCCAAACAAACCTGAAACACTTCCCCAAAAAAAACAATTTGAGTACTCCCAAATTTCCCCCCACTGAAAACTAAATAAAACAACCCCCGAAATTTAATCAAAACAAACCCCTTTAACACCTTTAAAAAACCTTTGAAAACCTTTAAAAAACAACATTTGAACACACTCCAAAAAACAAAACCCTTTTAACACCTTTGAAAAATTTCCAAAACACAAATTTTAGTCAAAAACCAACCCTTTTTAAACATTTCCAAAACAAATATTTGATTCCCCCCCTTTTCAACCCCGGGAAAACTACTAAAAAACGGCCCGAAAATTTAAAACAAAAAAAAACCCTTTGAAAACCTTCAAAAAAAAACATTTGAAAAACCCCCAAAACCTTTTTAACAAACCCCCTTTTAACATTTCCAAAACAAATATTTGAGTAAACCCCAAATTTCAAACCCCGGAAAACTCCCAAAAAAAACCTCCCGAATTCAACAAAAAACCCTTAAAAAAACCTTCAAACACCCTTGAAACAACCTTCAAAAAAAACCCCCTTTAACACCTTTAAAAAACCTTTGAACATTTTCCAATCAACCTGAAACACTTTCCAAAAAAAACAATTTGAGTACTCCCCCAATTTCACCACGAAAACAAATAAAAAAACCGCCGAAAACCCAAAAACCTTTTAAAAAAAACCTTTGAACACCTTAAAAAAACAACATTGAACCCACCCAAAACACATTGGGCACCTTTGAACATTTCAGAACACAACAAAACAAAATATCCACCCCCCACAAATGCCCTCTCAAATCCCCCTAAAATAATTATAATAAAAATATCACAAAAAAAAAAAAAAATTTTTATGACCAAACCCCAAAAACACACACACACACACAACCTAACCTAAAATACCCAACCAAAAATAAACCCAACCAACCTTTTTCCAACCCGAAACCCAACCTAACCCAAAACCCAACTAACCTAAACCCCAACCTTACCTTTCCTAACCTAAACCTAACCCAACCTAACCCCAACCTAACCAAAATAACCTACCTAACCAACCTAACCAACCAACCCAAACCCAAACCCATCCTAAACCCAAAACCCAAAACCCCAAAAACCCAAACCTAACCTAAAACCCCCTTTTCCTAACCTAACCTAACCAACCCAACCTTACCCAACCTAACCTAACCCAACCCAACCCCCAAAAACCAACCAACCTAACCCCAACCTAACCTAACCCCAACCCCATCCAAACCCAAACCCAACCTTTAAACCAACCTAACCTAAAATAAACCCCAACCTTTTCCAACCTAACCTAACCTAACCAAACACTACCTAACCTAACCTAACCTAACCAACCTTACCTTACCTTACCCAAACCCAACCTAACCAACCAATTTTAAACCCCAAAAAAAAACCTTCCTTAAAACCCATCCTAACCGAAAACCCAACCTAAAAATAAAATATATTGGAACACTTCCCAAAAAACAAAAAAAAAAATTTTTCTCCAAATTACTTTTAACCACTTTCCCTTTTTTTGGGTATTTCCCAAAAAGTTTTTTAAAAAATTTTTCGTAAAATTTGAACATTATTTTTTTTGTTTTGGGGAAAAACCCCCCCGGGTAAAAATATTTACTCGATTTCCCCCAAAAAGAAACACTTTCCTCGCCTGGGGAAACTCATTGAGCTTAAAATGGGCCCCCCCCCCCCCAACGGGCCCCGGGGTTTAATTTCGATTCACAAAACCCCAAAGGTTTAAAAAAAAAACCCCCGGGCCCAAAACATTTTAAAAAAAACGGCATAATTTCTTTCAACCCCCCCAAGGGAGAAAAATCAAAACCCCCGAATCAACTCACCTAAAAAAAACCCATCCTAGCCTTAAACCCAACCAGCCAAACCCAACTTAACCTAACCTAAACCCACCTAACCTAACCTAACCAAACCAACCTATCCTAAAACCCAACCAAAACCAACCCCAACTTTCCCAACCATCCAAAACCCAACCTCCCCAAACCCAACCTAACCTAAAACCCAAAACCCAACCTTTCCTAACCTAACCTAACCTAACCGAACCCTAAACCCAAACCCCCAACCCAACCTAACCTAACATACCCTAACCCCAACTTTTCCTAAAAAACCTTACCGGGAAAATAAAACCCAACCCCCAAATTAACCTTAAACCAAAACCCAACCTCACCTAACCTACCAAAACCCAACCCATCCAAAACCCAACCCCAACCTAAAACCCAACCAAACACCCAAACAAACCCCCGAATACTCCCCAAAACACACTGATTACTACCAAATCACCCACTGAATACTACCCCAAAAACCCCGTCAAAATCACCAGAAACTAAATTTAACATCCCCCCATTTCCCAAATTTCCTTTTATAGAAATTTCCCCCCAAATCACTATAAACCAAAACCAACCTAACCCCAACCTAACCTTTCCTAAACCCAACCCCACCTAACCGAAACCTAACCTAACCTTCCTAACCTAACCCAACCGAACCTAACCAACCTAGCCTAACCAACCTAACCTAACCGAACCAAACCCAACCCAACCTAACCCAACCTAACACCATCAAACACCTCCGAATACTCCCCAAAACACTACTGAATACTACCAAAACACCCTCAAAATCACCAAAACTAAGTTTTTAAAATCACCTTTCCCAAACCCCTTTTTTAAAAAAACCCCCCCAAATCACTATAAAAACCCAAAAACCCAACCCAACCTTTAAACCTTTCCCCACCTAACCGAAAAACCAAAACCCAAAAATTTTCCCAAACCTAAACCCCAGCCCAACCTAACCTATCCTAACCTTAAACCCCCAAACCCAACCCCAACACCCCAAACCCCCTCCGAATACTCCCCAAAACACTACTGATTACACCAAAAAACACCTAACCCAACCTAACCGAACCGAACCTAACATTTTCTCAACCTACCCTAAAATTTTTCCTAACCTAAAAACCCAAACACCATCAAAAACCCCCGAATCTTTCCCCCAAAAACCCTTTCTTTAAATTTCTACCCAAAATTTCCTAACCTAACCCCATTTCCTAACCTAACCTATAAAAACCTAAATCCTAACCCAACCTTAAAAACCCCCCAAAAAACCTAAAACCCTTTTCCTAACCCCAACCAAAACCCAACCAACCCCGCTAACTTAAACCAAAACCCAATTAATAAACCCAACCTTTAAACTCTAAATTAAACCTAACCAACCTAACCCTAAACCTTAAAACCTGAAAACCCAAAACTTTTTAAAAAATCCCCCAAAACCCAAAAAACCCTCCAAATCAAACCAAAACCCAATTTTTCTAAACCTTCCAAACCTTTTAATTTTTTTAAAAAATTAAACACCCCAAACTCCCAAACACTTGAATTTCTCCCAAAAAAAAAATAATTTCAAACCCAAAACACCCAAAATCACCAGAAAAAAAAGTTTTAAAAAACACCACCAACATTTCCTTTTTTTAGAATGAATATTCTTACCGCATTTTAAAAGTTCAAAATCAAACCCTTCCAATATCCCCAAAAAATCCCCCTTTTTTCCCCAAAACCCTAAAATCCCCAGAATTAATTTAAACAGGACCATCCCCAAAACCTTTTTTAAGGGAAAGGAAATACCCCTACCCATTTTAATTTGCCTCCTTTCTCTTCCCTCTTTTTAAAAAAACCCCTTTTTTTAATGAATTTAAGGAAGGTTTTTTTAAAGGGGAAAGGAAAATTGACATTTTAAAGGCCGGGGAAAATTTCCCCCTTTTAAAAAAAAAAAAATTTTTGGATGGGGGGGGCCTGTTTTTGGTGTTTTTGGTTAGGTTTAGGTTTTTGGGGTAATTGGAGGGGGGGTTTTTTGGTTAAAGGGTTTTTAATTTTAAAATGTAGGTAGGGTTTAGTTTTTGGTTTAGGTTATAGGGGTTAGGTTTAGTGGGTTTTTTGGATTAAAATTAGGTTTGGGGGAAGGGTTTTAAAGGGGTTTTTTTAGGAAAAAGTTTTGTTAGGTTTAGGTTAGGTTTTTGGTAGGTTAGGGTTTGGTTTTAATTTTGGAGGTTTTTTAGGGTTTTTGGGGGGTAGGATGTTTAGGTGGTTTGGGTTTGGGTTTGGTTAGGAAAAAGTTTTGGTTAGGTTAGGTTAAAAGGGGAGGTTTGGGTTGGTTAGGTAATTTGGGGGGTAACAGAATTTTTTTGGGGGGGTAATTTGGGGGTTTTGATGGTTTTTTAGGTTAGGGTTTTTTGGGTTTGGTTTAAATTAGGTTGGGTAAGTTAGGTTTGGGTTTAAGGGTTTTGGTTAGGAGGGTTTTTTTTTGGGGGGGGGAAAGGTTAGGTTTTTGGTTTTGGGGTTTTGGGGGTTTTTGGGGGGATTTTGGGGGGTTTATTTTTAATAAAAAAGGGAAGGTTTTTGGTTTGGGTTTTTTTAAATTTTAGGGGTTTTTTTTAATTTTGAGGTAAATTTTAGTTTCGGGGGGGTTTTGGAAGGGAGTAATTTAGGGAAGGGTTGGTTTTTGGGGGTATTCGGAAGTGTTTGGGTGGGGTTAGTTTGGGTTTGGTTTTGGTTAGGGTAGGGTTTGGGGTTTTGGGGAGGTTAGGTTAGGCCCAGGGTTTGGTTTGGTTCGGGTTTGGTTTTGGTTTGGCAATGTTGGGGGGGGGAGTTGGTTTTTAGGTTGGGTTTTGGTTAGGAAAGGTTAGGGTTTGGTTTTGGTTGGGGTTCTTGGGTATAGTGATTTTTAGGGGGTTTTTTTTTAAAAAGGAAGTTGGATGGGGGGAGGTTTAAAATTAGTTTTTTGGTGATTTTGACGGGGTTTTTTTGGGAGTATTCAGTGGGATTTGGTATAACAGTAAATGTTTTTTGGGGGGTTTCGGGGGTGTTTGATGGGGGGGGTTAGGTTAGGGTTTTGGGTTTGGTTTGGGTTTTGGGAAAAAATTTGGTTAGGCCCGGTTAGGTGAGGTTGGGGAGGTTGGTTTTTTGGGGGTTTAAATTTGGGGTTTGGTTTTGGTTCGGTAAGGTTATGTTAGGGTTTAAATTAGGTTAGGGTATGTTTGTTAGGTTTGGTTTTGGTAGGTTAAGGGTTGGGGTTTGGTTAGGTTTGGGTAGGAAAGGGCAGGGGTTAGGGTTTGGTTTGGTTTTGGGGTTTGGTTAGGTTAGGATAGGTTTTGGTTAGGTTAGGTTAGGTTTGGTTAGGTTAGGGTTTTGGATAGGTTTGGGTTGGTTTTGGTTAGGTTTGGTTAGGTTTGGTTTTGGTTTGGGTTTAAATTTTGGTTAGGCTAGGTTTGGGTTAGGCCCAGGAAGGTTAGGTTAGGTGAGTTTTAAATTTAGGGTTTTATTTTTCTACCTTGGGGGTGAAACCCCATTACATGCCGTCCCGTCTTACCTGTTTGCCCCCGGGGGGATTTTCTACCTTGGGGGTAATCGCATTACACAGTGGCTTTGGGGGGGGGGGGCGGGGCCCCTAAAGCTCAATGATTTTCTCAAGCGAGGGAAAATTTTTAATTTTGGAAAACGAGTAAATATTTCCTTTTTCCCTGGTTTTGTTTCCAAAAAGAAATAATGTTCGTTTTTTCGAAAAGGTTTTTTTAAAAATAAATTTGGGGAAAATCCAAAAAAAAAAGGGGTCGTTCCCAAAATAATTTTGGAGTACTCTAATGTATTTTGGGAAATTTCCCCAAATTTTAGGTTAGGTTTTGGTTTGTTAGGTTAGGTTAGGTTTAAAGGGAAAAAGGGAAATTTAAAGGGAAAGGTTTTGGTTAGGTTAGGTTTAGGTAGGTTAGGTAGTGGTTTGGGTTTTTGGGTTTCGTTTGTTAGGTTAGGTAGGATAGGGTTTGGGTTTTGGTTTTGGTTTTGGTTTTGGTTAGGTTTTGGTTAGGTTAGGGTAGGTTAGGGTTTGGTTAGGGTTAGGTTAGGTAAAGGTTTTGGGGGAGGTTAGGATAGGTTTTGGGAAGGTTTTGGTTAGGTTTGGATAGGTTAGGTTTAGGGTTTTTAGGGTAGGTTAGGTTATTTTGGGAAGGGAAAGGGGGTTTTTGGTTTGGTTAGGCCAAAGGGAAGGGAAGGAAAAGGGTTTGGGTTGGTTTTGGTTAGGTTTTTGTTTTTGGTAAATTTTTTAGGTTAGGTTCGTTAGGTTTGGTTTTGGTTAGGGAAGGGGTTGGTTTTGAGGTTAGGGGTTTGGTTTGGGGGAGGTTAGGTTTGGTTAGGGGTAGTTTTGGTTTGGTTTTGGTTAGGTTAGGTAAGGGTTTTGGGGAGGTTTGGAAAGGGTTAGGTAAGGGGTTAGGTTAGGGATAGGTTAAGGGTTTGGGTTTTTTTGGATAGGGTTTGGTTAGGTTAAAGGGAAGGTTAAAGTTAGGTTAGGTTTGGTTTGGTTAGGTTTGGGTTTGGTTAGGTTTGGGGTTTGGGTTAGGGTTAAAAGGGTTTGTTAGGTTAGGTGGTTTGGGTGTGTGTGGTTTTGGTGTGTGGTGGTGTTGTTGTGTGGTGTGTGTGTGTGTGTTTGGTGGTCATAGAGTTTTGTGAATATCAGGGTTTATAATTATTTTAGTGGATTTGGGGAAAGCAATTTTTGGATGTGAAATGTGATTTTGGGGTGTGGGTTCTGAAAATTTTAAAGGTGTTTAAAGGTGGGTTTTTAATGTGTTCAAAAGTTGTTTTTTGAAGGGTTTCCAAAAGGGTTTTTTTAAGGTGTTTTAAGGGTGTTTTTTATTGAAATTTTAGCGGTGTTTTAGTAGTATTTAGGTGTAAAATTTGGGGGTACTCAAATAGTGGTTTTTTAAATGTTCAATGGGGTTTTAAAAATGTTTTTGATTTTGGGTTTAAAAGTTGTTTTTTTGGGAAGGGTTTTTAAAAGGGGTTTTGATTGAATTAGCGTGTTTTTTAGTAGTATTCATTGGGGTAATTGGGGGGTAAAATCAAATAGTGGGTTTTTTAAATTTTCAAAGGGGTTTTTAAAAGGTTTTTTTTGAAATCAAAAAAAAAAGTTTTTGGAAATGTTCAAAGGGTTCAAAAATGTTTTGAGTGTGTTTAAATGTTTTTTTTTGAAGGGTTCAAAGGGTTTTTAAGATGTTGAAAAATTTTTTATTGAATTCAGGCGGGGGTTTATAGTATTCATGGGGTAATTTTGGGGGGTACTCAAATTGGTTTTTTTTGGGAAATGTTTTAGTGTTGATTGGAAATGTTCAAAGTTTTTTTTAAAGGTGTTCAAAGTGTTTTTGAAGGGGGTTTTAAGGGTGTTTGAAGGGGGTTTTAAAGGGTTTTTGATTGAATTCAGCGGGGTTTTTTTTTTTATTTTTCCCGTGGTGTAAATGGGAGTACTTTAAATAGTTTTTGGGAAAAGTTCAAAAAGGTTTTTTTTTTAAGGTGTTTATGAGGTCTTTGAAAGGGGTTTTTAAGGGTTTTTTAAGGGGTTGAAGGTGTTTTGATTTAATTAAGCGGTGTTTGTAGTATTCAGTGGTGTAATTGGGGGTACCAAAAAATGGGTTTTGGGGGAAAAGTTTTTTAAAGGTTTTCAAAGATGTTTTGAGGGGGTTCAAATGTTGTTTTTTGAAGGTTTTTTAAGGGGGGGAAGGTGTTGAAGGGTGGGTTTTTATTTAAATTTAGCGGTTTTTTGTAGTATTCAGGGTGTAAAATTGGGGGTACTCAAATTTGGTTTTTTTGGGAAAAGTTTTAAAGGGGTTGTTTTTGAAGGGGGTTTTTAAAGTGTTTTTTTAAGGTTTAAGGGTTTTTTGAAGTGTTGAAAGGGGGTGTTTTTTTGAAAATTGCGAAAAAAATTTGGGGTTTTTTTTGTTGTTATTCTTTTTGGTAAAATTAGCTAAAAAAAAAATTTTTTGTTTTTTGGAAAGGGGTTTAAAGGTTTTTTTTTGAAAAAATGGTTTATGAATTTGTTGGGAAAATTTTTGGGGGTTTTAAGGGGTGTTTGAATTAAAATTTGAAAAAAAAAGTTTGGTTTTTTGATGAAATTTTGTTTTAAAAAGAAAAAAGTGGGGTTTTTGGGGGGGTTGGGGGTTTGTGGGTTTCTTTTTTGGGGTGTTTTGGGGGGTTTAAAAGTTTAAAAATTTTGGTTGGGGTTTTTGGGGGTTTTTTTTGATTTTGGTTTAAAATTTAAGCTAAAAGGGAAAAAAAAAAAATTGTTTGGGTTGGGGGTTGGTTTTTGGGGTGGGTTTCCGGGGGGTTAGGTGTCAAATTTTTTTTGGGGTTAAAATTTTTTTGGAAAATTTTTAAAAAGGGGGGTTTAGTTTTTTCAGAAAATTTTTTTTTTAATTTTTATGAAGGGTTTTTGGGGTTAATTGTTTTAAAAGGGGTTTCCAAAAAGGGTTTTAATTTTAAAAATGGGTTTTGGGGGGTTAAATTATTTAAAAAAGGGTTCAAAGGTGGGTTTTTAAGGTTTCAAGGGTGTTTAGGGGAGTTTCAAAGGTTTTTTTAAAGGGTTACAAATGTTTATGAGAGAATTATAAAGGTGTTCAAATGATGTGCAAGAGTATTTATGAAGGTGTTCTGGGAGTATTCAGAGGTGATTTGGGGGTGTTCGAATGATGTTTTTGGGTATTTCAGTTTGTTTGGAAATGTATAAAGGTTTTTTTTGTGAGTATTCAAATGATTTATGGAGTGTTTTGAAGTGTTCAAAGTAAAAGTGCGTATTTAACTTCGTAATATGTAAAATTGTGAGTAGTAAATTTTAAAACGAAAGTGGATGTAAGCGAATGTGGTGACTTTCTGATGTACTGTTCCCCTTTTTAACTTTAATGAACTAAAAGGGTTAAACGAAAAAAAATTGGGGGTTATGAGTGAAAATTGTGAGGTGTTGGTTGGAGTGTGAGGGTTTGGGGGGTGGGGAGGAGGTTACTTCGTGGGGAGTGCCCTGAGATGAAATAGTTAAAAAAAAAATGTCTATACTTGTGTTGTAATGAAATTGTGGGTATTAACGAAAAAAAATGTGACTTTCTGATGTACTGTGTCCCTTATTAACTTTAATGAAACAAAAAAGGATCGACAAGATTTGCCTGTGTGCGCGGTCATCACGGGGACGTCACTGACTTTAGGGGAAAAGTCGACAAGATTTCAGCTTGTATGTGTGACGTCACTGACCGCCGAGTAAACACCCTTCTTAGTTCATTTGACTTGTTTAGACCTGTAGTAAGCATGCTTACCCCCAGAGGGGGATCCAAAAACTTGATCCGAGGAATTGGAGAATTTCGAAAACCCCATAGGGGGGAATCCAAAAAACTTGAATTATCGAGCAAATTTGATCCGAGGAAGTAGAGTCCTTTTTATTATCGAGAAAATTTGGGGTGAAAGGAGGGGTACCCAAAAATTTGATCCAAGGAATTGGAGAAATTCAAAACCCTTGATCCAAGGAGATGGAGACTTTCAAAACCCCCATAGGGGGAAATCCAAAAACATGATCCGAGGAGATGGAGACTTTGATTTCGAGAAATTTTGGGATGGGGGTGAAAGTGAGAGGGGGAACCTCAAAAATTTGATCCGAGGAGATGGAGACTTTGATTTCGAGAAATTTTGGGATGGGGATGAAAGTGGGAGGGGCAATCCAAGGAGATGGAGAATTTCGAAAACCCCATAGGGGGGATCCAAAAAATTGGTAATATTGAGAAATTTTTGGGATTGGGGGGGTTGGGGGTGGAAGGAGGGACAATCCAAAAAACCTTTATCCAAGGAGATGGAGAATTTTGAAAAAACCCCCATAGGGGGGAATCCAAAAAACTTGATCCGAGGAGATGGAGACTTTGATTTCGAGAAATTTTGGGATGGGGTGAAAGTGAGAGGGGGAACCTCAAAAATTTGATCCGAGGAGATGGAAAACAAGAAAATAAAATTCAAAAAAAATTCGAAAAAAATGGGAAAAAATTCGAGGCGGGGGGGCGATCCGGACGACGCTGCAAAAGGGCGCGCAAAAGGCGCGGGCGGGGGTCCGAAGGGCGCGGGCGGGCGCGCGGGGGGCGCGCCGGGGGTCGCGAAGGGGGGGCCCCCGGGGGGGGTGCCCGGGGGGGGCGCGAAGGGGGTTAAAGGGGGGACTCGAGGGCGAGGTCAAGGTCATTTGCACATAGGTGTGAAAAGGGGATACGTGTCCAGAAGGGTCATTTTCATAGGGTCAAGGTCATTAGCACATAGGTGGAAAAGGGGGCTCCTTTGGGGGCCCAGCCCTGGCCTGACCCAAGGGGCCTCAGTGGGAAAGGCCTAAACCGGAGGGGTGGGTCTTTGGGAAGGGCCCAAACCGGAAAGGGTGCGCTAGTGGAAGGCCTTTTTTCCGGGAAGGGGTGCGCTCAGTGGAAAGGCCTTTTCCCGGGGGGTGCGCTCAGGGGAAGGCCCAAAAAACCGGAAGGGTGCGCTCAGCCCCAGCCTAAACCGGGGGTGCGCCTCGCCCCAAGCCCCAAACCGGAAGGAGTCGCTAGTGGGAAAAATTGACTACTTTGTTTTTTTTGGGTCTCCTCCCAAACATTGTTATGAAGCCTTATATATATATTTTGGGAAAAAAAAAGAACAAACATGCTTTTTAACTTATATACGATATTCGTATATTATTTCTGGCTTTTGTTGTATTATTGAATATATTATTAAATTAAGCTTTGGGGATCTATTATTACCTACCTCTCTACAAATTGTTATGTTAAAAAGAAGGAAATAGTGGTTAAATACTTGGAGTGTAACAAGTGGGGGCTGTGTCGGGAGCATAACACTGAATTTCCTTTAAATGAATGTAGAAATGCGAGAGGTTTTTGAAGATATACATGAGAGTTACAGATTTTGAAGTTCAATTTTTGCATTAGACGAAGCTTGGGCTTAAATCGACAGGCATTTCCTGCCAGACAGTCGTGTTGTACAGATGTCCTTTTTCAGATGAACAGATCAGAGATGAGATGGGAAGAGATTCTTCCTTTTTGAATTCTTTACTCAGACCCGGGCCGAAATACGACGCTAAACCTATGGAGAGAGGGCATGACCTTTCCGATACTCGGAAACGTAGCTGCTACAAGACTCAATTTCATCTCAGGATTTATGGGAACAGAACTCATCAGGCTAAGAACGGTTCAGTAAACCCTTTACAGATGTTTTTGAAACAGAACAAGAAGTCCTATTGGATGATGATCACGTTCCACCTAAAATCTCTTTAGCCTTCTGACTACTTTCAAGCTAAGGAGAATTTTAAAAGTCTAGAACGTATTTTATCGCTTCAAACCTCCT
The DNA here is from genome assembly GCF_026875155.1 of Cherax quadricarinatus. Lineage (NCBI taxonomy): Eukaryota > Metazoa > Arthropoda > Malacostraca > Decapoda > Parastacidae > Cherax > Cherax quadricarinatus. The sequence goes on from NC_069399.1 coordinate 40,480,594, forward strand.
TTGTAGAAGCCAGAGAAAAATTAAAAAGGGAGAATTTTGAACGTGAAACTTTGCTTTATGAACGGGAATTACTGAGGAAGAAAAGAGAAACGAGTAATATGTAAAAACAATCCCTTCATTTGACCTTAGTAAAGCAGCCTCTTTGATGCCTAAATTTACTGAGGATAAATTTTGATTTATTTTCCAGGCATTCGAAAATCAGGCGGTGATGCAATGGCCTCCTAAATATTGGGCTGCTTTAATACATTATCTTTAATTTGGAAAAGCCCAAAACCATAACTGCAAACTTACCTTTTGAACAATATTCTGATTATACTCGGGTAAAAGATTAGTCTGAAGCTTACGATTTATTACCTGTTAGTTACTTAAAGGTGTTTAGAACTGAAGGAATATCCTCAGCAGTCTTGGGTGGACTTTGCCAGGGAAAAGATCTCTGCTTTCGAGCGTTGGCGTAGGGCCGCTGGAGCCGCCTCAGTCGAGTCACTTTCCCAGCTGATATTGCATGAAGACCTTTTTAAATATTTTCCAGAGAGGGTTCATACTTATCTTTTGACATTTCCTACTACTAACTTGTTAGATACTGCTGCCCCCGCAGATCACTTGAAATTTCCCATGCTATAAAACCCCAGAAATTCTAAGACCCCGGATAAGAAATCTACCTCCCAAGGTTTTAGTTCAAGATTGACTGCTAGGAAAGCTCCAGCTGGCGAACCTTTGAAGGTGTATTCAGACAAAAAACAGGTGACAAACGGCTCTTTCTCCAGGCATTACCCTAAAGATCAATTACCATTGTGCCTTTTTTGTAAAAAAGTTAGGTCATGGACAGTCCCAGTGTTGGCATAAACACCGGGAAGATAAAACCCAACCAAGAGGGAGATATCCTACCCAGGTAATAAATTCCTCTCGGAAGTAGAAACTCTGGATGATGAATCTCTACCTTTTCAGGCCTCATCTAGCAGACCGTCTAATAGATGACTTTACCACGACAGTGCTTCAGAAGAAAAGGTCCGAGTAGCTATGGAACCCTACTTTTCCCAGGGGAATGTTCGGACTCTGTAAAGAGGGGTTTAGTAAATATCACTACCTTTCGAGATACTGCAGCTATCTCTCTTTATAAGATCAAACCGGGTAAAGTTACCTACTAGTAATGAACCCCGGCTAGACGTATTATTAGAGGCTTACGGAGGCACAATAATAAAGGTCCCTATTATAAGGATTTATGTAGAACTGCCTGGATTATGTAGGCTGGATCAATGTGGGACTTTCAGATAAACCTTTTCCCATTTCCCGGCGTGGATCTATTAATCGGGAACGAAATTGATCAATTGGAAATACCCAGAGAGCCTCTGGTTTTAGATAATCCTTGTGATGTAAATTATGCATTAGAAGCCTCTGAGGCAGGGCTAGATTTATTTCCCCTTAATGTGGTCACCAGAGCCATGGCTAAGAACTCTAAAAATGTGAATATTCAACAGCCTTTAGAAATGTCCGATGAATTAGGTTTGAATTTCCCTGTTTAGCGAAGCAATTCAGTCGAGACCCCACAGGTGACAAAGTTTACCAGTCCCTGCGGACCTAGCTAGAAAATGTAAAAAAGAAGAATTTCTTATAGCTCTAAAGGACGATAAAAGTTTAACCAATAAAGATAAAGAGGAAGGTTACCTTTTAGATGAAGACGGTTTTCTTTGGAAGAGAAATAATGATAATGATTTGAGTTCAAAAGGAAACTTGTTAGTGGTGCCATCGTCCTTACGTAATATGGTATTTGAACTAGCACATGATAATCCACTGGGAGGTCATTTAGGGTCTCGTAAGACAGAGAAAAAGATAAGGAAATATTTTTTTGGCCTCAGATGAGGACTTATATTGCTGACAAACTACGGAAATGCCACGTTTGTCAAATAATAGGCAAAACGGCGCACAATCCCGCGTCTGCCCCTTTACTTCCAATAAAATGTCCTGAAGAACCTGTTGAAAGATTAGTTATTGATTGTGTAGGACCTTTGCCCCGCACAAAAAGGGGTAACCAGTATATCTTCACTATCATAGATATGGCAACGCGGTATCCTGATGCTATCCCAATGTCCAAAATTAATTCCAGAAATATAGTAAGAGCTTTAATACGCTTCTTTGCACAAGTAGGCCTACCAGTGAAATTCAATCTGACCAAGGTTCTAATTTTACGTCTAAGGTTTTTAAAGAGGCTGTCTCGATTAGGAGTAAGACAGATCCTCTCTACAGCATATCATCCCCAGTCACAAGGAGTGCTAGAAAGATTCCACCAAACACTTAAATCTACTTTACGTGCTTATTGTGAGCAATATTCTCCTGAATGGGACGAAGGCTTACCCTTTCTTCTCTTCGCCCTTCGCGAAGCTGAACAGGAAAGTACTAAATACTCTCCATTTGACTTGATTTTTGGACATCAGGTACGAGGACCCCCTAGCCATATTACGAGATTCTTGGATAGGGAAGAGAGGACATCTTCATCCCAGTCCTCTACTTTGGAAAGAACATCTCTCCAAATTAAAAAGCCTAGCTGCCGTGAATCTGACAGAAGCTCAAGCCAAAATGAAGAAATCTTACGACCAAAAGGCTAAATCTCGTTCATTCTCTCCAAATGAATTAGTGTTAGTTAAGAACTTAATTCCAGGACATTCTTTAAAACCTAGATTTTTGGGGGGCCATATGAAATAGTAGACAAAGAAAATGAGGTGAATTATCTGGTCCGTGAACCAGGACGTCATAAAAAAAATTAAGAGGTATCACATAGATAACTAAAGAAGTACGAGTCTAGCCTTCTCCCTATTATTATTACCTCTATTCAACCTACATCCACTGAAATAAGGAATGACACTGTAAGGGAAGTAAGAGAATTTAGACTACATAATTCTGAAGTTTTAAAACAACTAGACCATTTCCTGGAAGTTCTTCCTACCTCCCAAAAATCTCAAATCAAAGAGTTAATCAATAAATATAACTCCATCTTCAAAGATATCCCTACTCCTTGTACATTGGGTTTCCACGATATTAAATTGTTAGAAGATAGTCCAATAAAGCAATCCCCTTACCGGGTCTCTCCTGCTAAGCAAGAATTAATTCAACAAGAAATAAATACATTACTGGAATATAATTTGATAGAACCCAGTTGGACACCTTGGGCCTCTCCCTGTTTATTGGTCCCAAAGCCCGATGGTACCGTACGCCTATGCACGGATTACCGTAAAGTAAATTCAGTCACCAAACCAGATGGGTTTCCATTACCCAGGATTGATGATTTAATAGATGCTGTAGCCAGTGCCAACTTTGTGACCAGATTAGACTTGCTGAGAGGGTATTACCAGGTGCCGTTAACTCCTAGGGCCCAAGAGATTTCCGGGTTCGTAGTTAAGAACGGACTATTTACGTATAAGGTTATGCCTTTCGGCTTGTGTAACGCCGCCTCCACTTTCCAGAGAATTATGAACATTTTAGTCCAACCCTTAGAAGGTGTAGAGGCATACTTAGACGACCTGGTGGTTTTTAGTGATGATTGGCAGTCTCATTTAGAAAGATTAGAGGAACTTCTGAAAGCATTGCAGAAATACAATTCCACTGTAAATTTACAAAAATGTGACTTTGGTAAAGCCCAGATTAAATATCTCGGGTTTTAAAATAGGGAAGGGACTAGTAGCCCCCGACCAATTAAAGGTCCAAGCTATTTTAAATTTTCCTATGCCTCAGGACAGGAAAGCCCTCCAACGATTTTTGGGAATGGCTACTTATTACAGGCGTTTTTGCCCAAACTTTGCTCAAGTTGCCTCCCCCCTGACTAGATTGACCAGTCCTAAATATAAATTTAATTGGGACGAGAATTGTGAACAAGCTTTTAAACGTTTAAAACGTTTCCTTTCCTCCGCCCCAGTATTGCGTGCACCCAATTTCCAAATTCCTTTCACCCTCCATGTTGACGCCAGCGATGCTGCAATAGGTGCTGTCTTATTGCAATCCTTCCAAAACGGTAATATTCTACATCCAATATGTTATTTTTCCTATAAATTGAAAGAATATCAAAGATCTTATTCAACCATAGAAAAGAAGCCCTGGCTTTAGTATTGTCCTTAGAACACTTTGACGTATACCTCGGTTATACTCCTCATGTGATAAATATTTACTCAGACCATAATCCTCTAACTTTCATAAATTCTATGAAATCAAAAAAATGTTAGAATATTACGCTGGGCTTTAAGGATCCAACCTTACCGGATCTCCATTTTTCACATAAAGGGTTCGAGCAACGTGTTAGCCGATGCTCTCTCTCGCTCCTAATATATTGCCTAACTACGGAAATTCTTTGCAGTCTAGCAGTGTTTCTGGTCCAGTTCTAGCAAGTGGAATGATGTACCTCCATCCCTATACCAGCTGGTTGGTTTCTTCTACACCATCAGCATCTTAAACGCCGAGATATTTGCTTGTGGGCCGGGGTGTCATGCCCCTATGGTTAACCTTCCTTTAATATTACATTGCGGTTATTTCCTTTAATAGCTAAATTGGAAATGAACGTCCTTGTATTATTAAGGCTCATTCTTGTTACATAAATCATAATTGTTAATATGGCCATGATAAGTATAATTGGAGGTATAGTAACCTGCCTGCCGCCCGGTGTGCCGGTGTATGGTTAGCCGTGATGTTCGATGGTTATCCCCCTCCCCCCCCCCCCCCTTTATTTCAACTACTCTACTGAGTGTTGGTGAGTCACGTCACGTGACCCACTTTACCTGTATGCTCAAGGTTGAGGGACGAGCAGTGAAGAAGTAGCAGCCAACGAGAACACTCCTGCTCGTCTCTGGTAACTGGCCAAGGTTTATTATCCGGCCTGGACATATTCTGTTTTATTCTGACTGCTTCCAATTGGGAAACAAGACTTTATACATTAAAGTAATCTCCATTTATATATATGTTATATCTAGGATCTCCTCCTAATCATCTGTTATGAAAACCTTATATATATATTTTGGATAATATAGAACAAACATGCATGCTTAACTTATATACGATAATTCGTATATTATTTCTGGCTTTTGTTGTATTATGAATATACTTAATTAAAATTAAGCTTTCCGGAGGATCACTATTATTACCCTAACCTCTCTGACCAAAATTGTTATGCTCTAAAAAGAAGGAAATAGTGGTTACAATACTTGGAGTGTAACAGGGACACAGACACAAGAGGTCACAGTTGGAAGTTGAAGACTCAGATGAATCAAAGGGATGTTAGGAAGTATTTCTTCAATCATAGAGTAGTCAGACCGTGGAATAGCCTAGAAAGTGACGTAGTGGAGGCGGGAACCATGCATAGTTTTAAGGCGAGGTATGATAAAGCTCATGGGGCAGGGAGAGAGAGGACCTAGTAGCAATCAGCGAAGAGGCGGGGCCAGGAGCTATGACTCGATCCCTGCAACCCCAAATAGGTGAGTACAAATAGGTGAGTACAGTGGAGGCAGGATCCATACATACCTGGAGAGAGTTTCGGGGGTCAACGCCCCCGCGGCCCGGTCTGTGACGCAGGCCTCCTGGTGGATCAGCGCCTGATCAACCAGGCTTAAGCAGAGGATGATAAGCCGGTTCAGGAAGTAGACCTAGTAGCGACCAGTGAAGAGCGGGCCCAGAGACTTGAATCGGGACCCCTGCAAACCCCAACTAGGTGAGTACAACACACACACACAAACACACGACACAAAACCACAGGAGAAGAGAAGGAAGCGGCCTTCCAGGTAATTTTCAAAACAGAATCAACTCGAACCATGATACTGCAGAAGCACGACAGAGAGACAAACGGAGTTCCAGAGGTTTACCTCGGTCGAGAGAGAACACAAGAGGAATGATAAGAACATAAAACTAAGAAAGAAGGAACATTACAACAGCCCTACTGGACCATGTGAAGCAGTCATGCCACCCCACATCTCCCCTTTGAGCAATGACCACTTAGCCAGGTCACTTCCATTAAGGAAGGAGCACAGCACCATCCCGGTAGTCCAACTAGTTCAGAGTCAAACTCACACCCACCCACACCCACTCATGTGTTTTATCTAACCTATATTTAAAACCACACAACGTCTTAGCGTCTATGTTGGTACTCGGAGTTTGTTCCACTCATCCACAACTCTATTACCAAAACAGTGCTTTCCTATATCCTTCCTGATCTGAACTTTCAACTTGGAAACCAATGCTGCGAGTCCTTTCTTGCTGGATTTTTTTCAGCACGCTTTTACATCCCCTGTATTTATTCCTGTTTTCCATTTATACACACAGTCTTATCCCCCCTAATTCAAAGCCTTTTAGAGAGTGTAGATTCAGGGCCCTCAGTCTATCCTCATAGGGAAGATTTCTGATACATGGAATCAACTTTGTCATCCTCCTCTGTACGTTTTCCAGTGCATTTATATCCATTCTGTAATATGGTGACCAGAACTGTGTAGCATAATCTAAATGAGGCCTAACCAAGGATATATAGGGTTGAAGAACAACCTGTTGATATGAAGCCAAGGATTCTGTTAGCTTTATTGCAAACACATATGTGCTGTTGTCTTGGCTTCAGATTACTGTTAACCAGAACTCCTAAATTCTTTTTGCAATCAGTAGTATTAAGATCTACACTATTCGGTTTATAAGTGACATGGTTATTGTCTTGTCCATCATTTAGCACTTTTTCATTTGTCAATGTTAAACTGCATCTGCCACTTCTCCGACCATTGCATCAATCTATTCAAATCATCCTGGAGTGCACTAATGTCCTCAATAGAATGAATTGGACGGCCTATTTTAGTGTCATCAGCAAATTTGTTTATGTCGCTATTTATTCCTTCATCTATATCGTTTATTTAAATTGTGAACAACAAGGGGCCCAACACTGACCCCTGTGGAACACCGCTTGTGACGTCCCCCTATTCTGATTTCTCCAATTTATGCAAACTCTTTGCTGGCTATTCGTCAACCCTACCTCTACCCAGGAAAAAATTTCTCCTCCTATTCCGATGCCTCTGATGTGGAACTCTACTGAAAGAGAGAATGCAAAAACGAAACGTGGATGGGAGGAAATGATAAAGAAAAACAGAATAACCCAGACACCGGTGGAAGGGCAAGCATACCCCCAGAAACACCCACAGAAGGACTCCAACCACAACAACCCAAGGCAACTGAACAATCTAAACCAGCAATCCCACACCATTCCCTCTGCCCCCACCCCCCAAACCACAAACCCCACCCTACAGCAACCCTCTATGAGAACTCTGCCCCCACCTCCACTGCAGCCTCCATAGGCCCCCATCAGGGCTCCTGCTCTCCCAACCCCAATATTCTCCCAGAACAGAAGTTGAAGATTTGGTACACGAATGTGGATGGAATAATGAATAAATATGAGGAGTGGCATGAAAGAATCAAAGAGAAGTCTCCATGCATCTAGCAGTCAAGAAACGAAATCATGAGAGAAAAACAAGAAA
>NC_069399.1:40488571-40511814 GCF_026875155.1 Cherax quadricarinatus
ATCCTCTTTTTGTATTAGTTGTATGTCGGGACGACATACGTTAGCGTCGCCGAGCTCTCAGTAGTAGTAACCAGTTACCAGTAACCAGTGTACCAGTAGTTGACTCACTACCAACCGTCTCTGCCTGAGTCACTGTCTATTCATATTGTGCTGACCACAGCAGTATTCAAAGATCCCCTCACATATGGGTACTGTGGGCGGCCAGTCAGTTTACGAGAGTGAGCAAGAGAGACAAGGTTACGGCTGTAAGGGCGCTCCCCACATTATCTGTAATTATACGTACTACCAGCCTACGTGAGTATTACTTTACCCAATCCACATGTTCGAACTCCCACATGATAGGTATATCTATAAGAAACAAACTTTAACACAATCTTGTCTCTTAATTTCTGTTTTTAAACATTATAAACACTATGTGTATATACACTCAGACAAACTGAACATCAGTTGGGTTGTTGTTGTCTTAGTCAGCGATTTTCGAGATTGGAGCAGTGGATGCAGGGTGCCATCCCCTGTTTTCTTGTTGGGTGAGTCACTCAGCTCCCGTTTTCTTTGGGTGAACGCTGGGTTGGCACCCGTTTTCTTTTGGCTGCCCGTTCTCTGTGATTGATTCTGGAGGGACTCATTTATACTGATTTAAATTGTAAAACACTAGTTTTACAGCTTTTTTCGAAGGACCTTGGCTCGTAGGTTATTTGTACACTGTAGTACAACATATTTGGACCACAGTGTGGCCTTTATCCGGTTCGAAGGACCAATATGTTGAGAAATGGGATTACCAGCTATGTTTAAATATAGGGAAAACTTAACTTACAAAGACAACTCATCGCCTGCACAGCTGCCCCTGCAGACGAGGTCTTGAGAAGCTGTCAAAGTCATTCCTCAACCGGCTGAAATGAGTTATAATTTGTAAGATTATAAATTACCCCTAGGGGGTGTTATGTCAGCATATTTCATTCACTGATTGTTGACAAACTTACGTGAGTGGCCTCAAAGGTCCGCATATCACTGGGGTTTATGATAAGTGACTAACTCACGATTTTATACTCAACTGCGCAGTCAATAGTAGCACATCACGAGTTAGAACACTTACCTGGGTATATGTATCTGACCAGTAATTACGCCCGGATATCCGTTGAGTTGATTGAAGAATAGTGTTCTTTGAAGAATGTCGCACTACACTCTGTTGGATCGCAACACTCGTTGTTACACTGTTCATCAATAATTGTTCACACAATATCACTGAAAAAGCTGATCACATTTCTCTGTAAGTGTTTATTGTGTTTTGCGAGACACTTTGTTCACACTAACGCACAGATCATACTTTGTTGGTTATCCTGGCGTCAGTGCCACTCTCAGTAGAGTCAAAAGTATTCTGAAGATGCCACAACGCCCCACGCCGTCACTGCCCCCAGCACAAAGGAAAAGCTGACCTAGTACTTTTGCTTCCTTGCCACTTCCTCCATGAGGCAAAGCAGAATGTTTAAATCTTGCTGTTTTAAGCAAAGGCAGCAATGTCCACTATCTTTACTATGGTAATAAAGTGGGAGCAGGATTTTCCTTAATTGTCCTGCTAAGGTAAGAGATGTACTGTCTCTTATTAAAATACACTCTGCAACACTGGACTGCAAGGAGCGGCTGTAGCTCGACCACGTCGCATACTCGTTCTGCATCTGCGATCAATTACTCGCTGTAGCAGTAAACAAGATATTTGCCCCTTCTGAGAGGGCTGGGCCCCTCAGGGCTGAAAGGGGCTGAAGGGGCTGAAGGGGGCTGATACCCCCCTCCTGGAGAAAATTTCTCCACATATACCCAGAATGACTCGAGTATGGAACACGTTCGTACAGCATAATGATGTCAACGAGATAAAGTCAGTTAATCAAATGAAAATGCTGGGCCATAGATGGCTCCAACTTCATCCTGTTCCCTACTTGTATGTCTCATAACAATAAAAAATGCTTTCAAATGAGCTGATGGTAACAGCTCTTAGCTTGCCAATAAAGTTAGGAATCCTTAACCTGTAAATAGCTTGTCAATAAAGCTAGTGATCCTTAACTTTGTCAAACCCTGTGTAAAAGAGAGAGAGAGAGAGAGAGGGGAGGAGAGAGGAGAGAGAGAAAAAGAGAGAGAGAGAGATAGAAGAGAGAGAAGAGAGAGAGAGAGAAAAGAGAAGAGAAAGAGAGAGAGAAAAATAGAAGAGAGAAAGAGAGAAAAAGAGAGAGAGAAAGGGGGGAGGAGAGAGAGAGAGAGAGAGAGGAGAGAGAGAGAGAGAGAGAGGAGAGAGAAGAGAGAGAGAGAGCATCCGGCAGCATGATAGCAGTAATAATAGTCAGCACAGTTGGGGCTGACAGCTGCTCTCTGAGATAAGCTAGAAAATATACGTATGTCTTAAATTAACGATTAAAAAAAATGAATAGTCAACTGAAAAAAATAAAAATAATAATAATAATAATAATAATAAAATAATAATAATAATAATAATAATAATAATAATAATGATAAAAATTAATGATAACAATAATAATAATAATAATAATAATAATAATAATAATAATAATAATAATAATAATAATATTAATGATAACAACAACAATAATAATAATAATAATAATAATAATAATAATAATAATAATAATAATAATAATAATAATAATAATAATAATAATTTGCAATGCAATTTACAATGAGAAAAGCAGATAAAAAAACAAGAATAAGAAATAAAATCGAGAGATCAAATATAAAACACGTAAAAAACGAACAAGCAAGACAAACAAGGAGAACAAAAACACCCCAAACATCCAAAACACTAAAAGAAAAAGAGCCATGATCATGACATAACAAATACCAACCTTGTCAAAACTGTATCTTTTACGACATGCAATTTTATTGGTGTTTGATGCTTTATTAGTGTTTTATTCATGTTTTATCGTGCTTTTTTTTACATTTTATTGATGTTTATTAGTGTTCCAGGAGGTTGACGCTAACGCTTTGCCATAGAAAATAATTCTTTCTTTGTTTACTTTTATTTTCCCGTTTGTTTATCGTCTGCCGGCTGACTCCCGCTGTCTGTCTGTCTGTCTGTCTGTCTGTCTGGCTGTCTGTCTGTCTGTCTGTCTGTCTGGCTGTCTGTCTGTCTGTCTGTCTGTCTGTCTGTCTGGCTGTCTGTCTGTCTGTCTGTCTGTCTGTCTGTCTGTCTGTCTGTCTCCGTCTCCCCCCCTCTCTCTGTCTCTCTCCTCTCTCTCTCTCTCTCTCTCTCTCCCTCTCTCTTTCTCTGTCTCTCTCCCTCTCTCTCTCTCTCTCTCTCTCTCTCTCTCTCTCTCTCTCTCTTCTCTCTCTCTCTTCTCTCCTCTCTCTCTCCTCTCTCTCTCTCTCTCTCTTTTCTCCTCTCGGTTTTCCCTCCACTAGTCAGATTTATGTTATTGGTACTAAAGTCGTGATGCGAGTGATGATGCTAGCGTGTGTGTGTGTGTGTGTGTGTGTGTGTGTGTGGTGTGTGTGTGTGTGTGTATGTACTCACCTATTTGTTCACACCTAGTTGTGGTTTGCAGGGCTCGAGTCACAGCTCCTGGCCCCGCCTCTTTTTGGTCGCTACTAGGTCACTCTTCCTGCTCCATGAGCTTTATCATACCTCTTCTTAAAGCTAAGTATGGATACTGCCTCCACTACCTCACTTAACAGACTGTTTTCCCCTTCCTGACAACTCTGTGACTCAAGAAATACTTCCTACCATCCCTGTGGCTCATCTGAATCTTCAACTTCCAATTGTGACACATTGTTGCTGTATCCCATCTCTGAACATCCTGTCTCTGTCCATCCTGTCGATTCCTCCCAGTATTTTATATGTCATTATAATATCACTCCTATCTTTCTTGTCCTCCAGTGTCGTTAAGTCGATTTCCCTTAACCTCTCCTCTTCGTACATAACAAGTAGCTCCGGGACTAGAATTGCTGCAAACCTTTGCACTTTCACTAATTTCCTTATATGCTTGCCTAGGTGTTTGGTTCCAAACTGGTGGTGCATACTCCAATATAGGAGTGACACGTGTACAGGGTTCTGAACGACTCCTTATTGAAGTGTCGAACTCTTATTCTAAGGATTGCTAGACGCCAGTATTCTGCAGCAGTTATTTGGTTGATGTGCACCTCAGATGTGCTCGGTGTTATACTCACCCCATGATCCTTTTCCTTGGGTGATGTTCGTGGTCTCTGGCCCCCTAAACTCTACTCCGTCAGCAGTCTTCTTTGCTTTTCCCAATCTTCATGACTTTGCATCTGGTGGGGTTGAACTCCAGGAGCCAGCTTCTGAAACAGGCCTACAGCCTGTCCAGTTTCATTTGTAGTTCTGCCTGGTCTTCCTCTGATTGAATTCGTCTCATCAACTTCACATCATCTATAAATAGGGACACTTCTGAGCCTATTCCTTCCGTCATGTCGTTCACAACCCCGTTCGTTACAAGCTCCCACTCTGACACCATGACTCGCTGTTGAATTCCTGACAGGTATTCCCTGAACCACTGTAGTGCCTTCCCTATTATATCTGCCTGGTTCTCCAATTTTTTGCACTAATCTCTTGTGTGAAACTGTGTCGAAAGCCTTCTTACAGTCCAAGAATACGCTATCTACCCCCCCCTCCTCTCTCTTGTCTTATTACTGTCACCCTGTCATAGAACTTCAATAGGTTTGTGTCACAGGATTTCCCATCCCTGAAATCGTGCTGGTTGTCGTTGATAAGCTTATTCGTTTCTAGGTACTCCACCACTCTTCTCCTGATAATTTTCTCGATGACTTTGCATACAAATACATATAAGAGACACTAATCTGTACTTGCTTCATGTCTGTTTCGTATTTTTTAAGTTGGGACTACATTTGCGGTCTTCCATACCTCAAGTAGTCGCCCTGTTTCGATGGATGATTTGAAGATTGCTTTTAGTGGTACATATAGCGCCTCTGCTTCCCTCTCTCAAGACCCATGGAGAGATGTTATCTGGCCACTCAGAAGCCTCTTCTCTTCTTCCTTGGTTGTATGTATTGTGTCCAGCACTTGTTGGTGTACCCCCACCTCTCTGTCTTTCTGGGGGGAGTCCCTTCTGTCTCCTCTGTGAACACTTTGAATCTCATGTTGAGCTCCTCACATTCTTCTTGGTTGTTTCTTGTGATCTCCCTCTCCTTCCTTTCTCAGTCTGATTGCTTGGTCCTTGATTGTTGTTTTTCTCCTAACGTGGGTGTACAACAGCTTTGGGTCAGATTTGACTGTCACTGCTATGTCATTTTTAGTATGGTTGTGGGTGACCCCTTCTTACCTGTGTATATTTATTTCTGGTTCGACGACTGCTCTCCCTATTCTCTTGGGTCCTTTGCCTTCTATACTTTTTTCCATTCCCTAGCACACTTGGTTTTGGCCTCTCAACACCTGTTTGTGAACCAAGGACTCATCATGGTCGTCTCGTTATTTTTGTTACCCTTTGGGGTACAAACCTCTCCTTAGCTTCCTTGCATATTGTTGTCACATATTCCATCATCTCATTTACTGACTTTCCTGAACCTCATGCAGGAAATTCTTCATGCCTGTGTAGTCCCCTCTCTAGTAGTATGGCTTTATTCGTCCTGCCTTTCCTGTTTCCCTCTCCACTTGTAACTCTACTATGTATTCGAAGTTCAGAACCATCATGTGGTCACTGGCCCTGAGGGGTCTTTAATATGTGATGTCCTCAATATCTGTGCTACTCAAGGTGAATACTAGGTCTAGCATCACTGGTTCATCCTCTCTTCTCTCTCTGGTAGTGTCCCTTACGAGTTGGTACATGAGGTTTTCCAGTACCACCCTCCATCATTTTAGCCCTCCACGTTTCTGGGCGCCCATGTCGCTCCAGGTTCTCCCAGTCAAATTTCTTTGTGATTGAAGTCACCCACAATCAATATAGCTTTGCCCTGCTCGCATGAGAGAGCTTCTGGACACTTCAGCCAGTGTGTCAACCATCGCTCTGTTATTCTGATCATATTCTTAGCTTGGCTTCGTGCTGTTCTGTGGTGGGTTCTACATCACTGCAATTACCGCCTTGGGACCTCCATACTAAAGTGTTCCTATTATGTAATCTCTTTCTTCTCCTCTGTCTCCTTTCTCCAGTTCATCAAAATCCTATTGATTTTTGTTAAGCAGTGCCACTCATCCACTCCCTTTGTTCCCTCTGTCTTTCCTCAGGATCTGATATCCCATTGGAAAGATGGTATATGTTATCATTCCTGTGAGTTAGGTTTCTGTGAGAGCTATGATGTCCGGTGATGTCTCTTTGATTCTTTCATGCCACTCCTCCCACTTATTCGTTATTCCATCAGCATTGGAGTACCATACCTTCAGTTGCCTCTCCAACACTGTTTTCTGAGGGTCTGTGGGGGTGGGGGACCTGGCAGTGTGCCGTGAGTTTCTATAGCATAGTGTGGGGTGGGGCTGTAAGTGTGGATTGTGATTCGTCTTGGGATAGTGTGTTTATCTGTGGGATTCAGTGTGGCTTCGCTTGCTGCTATGCCTGGCTCTGACTGTCCTCTGCTGATTCTGTCCTTGTCTCTTTTCCTAGCCCCTTTGGCTTCTGCGTCCTCTGCCTCAACTGTTGTCATTCTGTTCTTGTTCTGTTACACTCTAGGAACACCCTCTTGTATGTTGATGATTCCTTCAGCCGTGGTTTCTCTTGCAGGAACTTGTTCCACACCGTTTCTGTTTTGAAAATCAGTTTGACTAGCCGATTTCTTCTCTTCAGGTACTTTCCTATTCTTTGAAAATTTATTATCTCAGTCATGTCCTCCTCACCCATTTCTTTGATGATGTTTGCAATCTCCTGTTTTTCTTTATGCTATCTTTCATTGTGTCTCCCTCCCTTCGCTCTGCTGAAGCCCATGAATAAACAATGATTTCTCCCTCTTCTCCTCCCATTGCCTTTCTCTTTGTGTCTTTGGGTCTCATTTGTACATAGCCATTATCTCCCTTATTTTTTTCCTGTAACTCTTGGTGGCATGGTCGTGCCTCTGCGTGGACCTGTCACCTTCTCTATCTTCTCCCTTCCTCACTTTCTGCTATCCCTGCTCCTAACAGCTCTTTCCCTTCATTCCTCAGCCTTGCTTATATATATATATGTGTGTGTGTGTATGTGTGTGGTGTGTGTGTGTGTGTGTGTGTGTGTGTGTGTGTGTGTGTGTGTGTACTTATGTATTTGTGAATGTAGGGGTCGAGTCTCAGCTGGAGACCTCTTCTGCTGGCCACTTCTGGTTTCACACTCTCTTCTGGCTGTGTGAGCCCTATCATACGCATTCTTAAAGCTATTATGGATTCTTCCTCCAGAACTTCGCTGTATAGGTTGTTTCACTTCCTGACCACTCAAAGGCTTAATAAGTATTTCCTAACATTCCTGGGGTTCATCTGTGCTTTTAAGTTCGTGCTCTGACCTCTGTACCTTAAGCCAGTCGCCCAAATATCCTCTCTCCTCTATCCACTCTGTCAATTCCTCCGAGTATTTTGTATGTCATGTCACCATGTCACCTCTGATCATTTCTTCTCTAGTTTTGTCAGGTTAAGTTCCTCTTGCCTCTCCTCATAGGTCATACCCCACCATCTCCGGGACTAGTTTCATTATAGTCCCAGAGCTTCTTTACATGTTTAACTAGATGTGGGTTCCATACAGGTGCTGCACACTCGAGGAGGCGCCTAATACATGCCGTGTATAGGGTGATGAATGCCTTCTAATTGATGTCCTGAAAGCTACCCTTAAATTTGCCTGTCTCGCGTTTGCTGCAGCGATTATTCAGTTGTTATGTTCCTCAGGCAATATGGCCGGAACTGTGGTCAACCCGAGATCCTTCTATTATCTTCAGCCTTTGTCCCCGAGTCTGTACACTGTTCCTGGACATCTTTGCCCTTCTTTGCTGATCTACTCCTGTTGTTATTCTCCTCATTAGTTTCACATTATCTGCGAATAGGGACACCTCTGACTCGATTTATTCTGTTATGGCGTTCACACACACAAGAAACAGTACTGGTTCAAGTATTGACACTTGTGGAACCCCACTCGTCACACTCGCCCATTTCAAACGCCTCCTTCCTGACAGTAAGTTTATTCTTCCTTTCCATTAAGTATTCCCTGATCCACTGTAGTGCTTTCTCTGTAATTCCTCCTGCCTGCTCCTCTAGCTTTTGTCCCATCTCTTGTGGGGTCCTGTATAGAGTGCCGTCTTGCAGTCCAAGAATTTACATTCTAACTATCCTTCTTTCTGCTGCGTAACTTAGGTTACCTTATCATAGTATTCTAGCAGATTTGTGAGACAGGATTTACCACCTCGAAAACCGTGCTGGTTGCTGTTTATGAATCCATCCCATACCCGGTGCTCCACTACCCCTCTGATAACCTTCTCCTTAACCTTATGAACTATGATAGTGGCACTGACCTGTAATCCTATGTCACATGTCTGCTCCCTTTTGTGAGTATTGGGATTCATCCACTGTTTTCCAGATCTCTGGAAATTTCCCTGTTTCAGTCGATCTTTTGAAGTTTGCTGTTAGTGGTTCACACTGTTCTTCTGCTCCTTCTCGCACAACCCTTGGAGAAATGTCTGGCCCCATTACCTTCGAGGTATGTAGTTCACTCAGTATTTCCTTCACCTCTCCTCTCATTGTCTGGATTGTGTCTGGTACCGGTGGTGCACTATTTCTCTTTGATCATCTGGCAACGTTCCTGATTCCACTGAGAATATTTCCCTAAATCTTTTGCTCAGCTCCTCACAGACTTCCTGGTTATCCCTTCTTCTTTATTCTGCCTATTACGTTATCCTTCTTAGTTGTCTGATGTGGCTGTATATCAACTTTGGCTCAGATTTGGCTTTTGATGCTGTGCCATTCTGAAATTGCTGTTCTGTGTCTCTTCTTACACATGCATATTCATTTATGACTCTTCTGCTTGCTTCCCTATTCTCTGGCATTTTTTTTTTGCATCCCATATGTCTTCAGTGCTCTCGGACTTTTAGCTTATGCTTCCCTGCACCTCTAGTTAAAACCATGACCCCATTATATTATTGTCTTTGCTTCTGCTTTTAGGTATGAGTTTCTCTTCTGTCCCTCGACACTTCCCAGCTACATATTCCATCTTTTCATTTGCTGTCTTTTCTATTAGCTTCTTTTTCCATGACAATCTTCTTAGGAATTGCTTCATACCATCATAGTCTCTTCTTTTGAAGTCAGGTTTGTCCTCTCCTTCATATTCTGTATTCATCACTACGTTCACTTCCACAGAGTCATCGAACCTCAGCAATGTGTGGTCGCTAGCACCAAGAGGCCTCAATACTCGATGTCTCCCACATCAGAGCCACTTAGGGTGAGCACACAGTCCCGCTTCACTGATTCATCACCACCACTTTTCCCTAGTTGTTTTCCTGATTTGTTGATATATGAAGTTTTCCATCTCTACTTCCAACACCTTACCTTATAAGAAGAAGAACATAAGAAAGAAGGAACACTGCAACAGGCCTACTGACCCATGCGGAGCAGGTACATGTCCCCCACGGATTAGCCCAATGACCCACCCAATCTGGTCATCTCCACTCAAGGAAGGAGCACGGCACCAGACTCAGCAGCACAAGCTAGTCAGGTCCAACTCACACCCACCCACACCCACTCATGTATACATCTAACCTATTTGTAAAACTTCAAAACGTTTTAGCCTCAATAACTGTACTCGGGAGCTTGTTCCACTCATCCACAACTTTATTACCAAACCAGAGCTTTCCTATATCCTTCCTGAATCTGATTTTTTTCCAACTTGAAACCATTGCTGCGAGTAATGTCTTGGCTGAAAATTTTCAGCACGCTATTTACATCCCCTTTATTTATTCCTGTTTTCCATTTATACACCTCGATCATATCCCCTCTAATTCCACGCCTTTCGAGAGAGTGCATATTCAGGGCCCTCAGTCTATCCTCATAGGGAAGATTTCTGATACATGAGATCATCTTTGTCATCCTCCTCTGTACGTTTTCCAGAGCATTTATTTCCATTCTGTAATAAGGTGACCAGAACTGTGCAGCATAGTCTAAATGAGACCTAACCAAGGATATATAGAGCTAAAGAACAACCTGAGGACTTCTATTATTTATACTTCTAGATATGAAGCCAAGAATTCTGTTAGCTTTTCTGCGAACACTATGCACTGTTGTCTTGGTTTTAGATTACTGCTAACCAGAATTCCTAAATCCTTTTCGCATCAGTAGTATTAAGATCTACATTATTTAGTTTATATGTCGCATGGTTTATTTTCCGTCCAACATTTAGAACTTTGCATTTATCTTTATTAAACTGCATCTGCCACTTCTCCGACCATTGTATCAGTCTATTCAAATCATCTTGGAATGCTCTAGTGTCCTCATTAGAATGAATTGGACAGCCTATTTGGTGTCATCAGCAAATTTGCTTATGCCGCTATTTATTCCCTCATCTATGTCGTTTATGTAAATTGTGAACAACAACGGGCCCAACACTGACCCCTGAGGAACACCGCTTGTGACGTGCTCCCATTCTGATTTCTCCCAATTTATGCAAACTCTCTGCTGCCTATTTGTCAGCCATGCCTCTACCCAGGAAAAAATTTCTCCTCCTATTCCGTGTGCCTTAAATTTCTTCAATAGCCTCTGATGTGGAACTCTATCGAAATCCTTACTGAAGTCCATATACACAATATCATATTCATTACCATGATCTACCTCCTCAAACACCTTAGTGACAAATGTTAGTAAATTCGTAAGACAGGAACGCCCCTTTGTAAAACCGTGTTGAGATTCATTAATCAATCTGTGCCTATCAAGATGGCTACGAATTGCTTCGACAATTATTGATTCCATAAATTTTCTCACTATGGAGGTGAGGCTTATTGGTCTATAGTTCGAAGCCAAGGACCTGTCACCTGCCTTGTAAATAGGTATTGCATTTGTCATTTTCCACTTATCAGGCACTATGCCAGTTTGTAGCGATATGTTAAAAAAATTAGCCAAAGGTATGCTAAGTTCCTCTTTACATTCCTTTAACACCCTTGCAAACAGTTCATCAAGGGCTGGGGGATTTGTTAGGTTTTAGTTTCTCTATTTGTCTGAGGACCATGTCACTAGTTACCGCAATCGTGCATAGTTTATTATCGTCCTGTTCTATATAATCTATTATTTCAGGAATATCGCTTGTATTTTCCTGGGTGAAAACTGAGAGGAAGTAGGTATTGAGAATTTCACACATATCCTTATCACTGTCAGTGATCTAACCAGAGTTACTCTTAAGTGGGGCCAATCTTGTCCCTAATCTTACTTCAGTATACCTGAAAGAACCCTTTTGGGTTAGTCTTCGAATCCCTTGCGACCTTAGCCTTATAACCTCTTTTTGCTTTTCTTATTCTTTTCTTTATTTCTCTCTTTAATTGAATATCTTGATTTCTTAACTGCCCATCCCCTGTTTTGATACGCCTATATATGCCTCTATTTTAACCAGTGAGATGTTTCAATCTATTGTTCTTCTATTTTGGATAATTTTGTTAGATCTAATTTCCCTACTCGGAACAAAAGTTGTCTGGGCAGCTAGAACTATGCTCTGAAAAACGTCATATTGGCAACCAAGATCACCTACCTGACCCATAGTCAGGACATCCCAGTTTAGCCCACCCCAGGTAATTTTTCAGTCCCATGAATCCGCCAAGTGAAAATCTGGGACAGAGATTTGATTGCAGTTATCTGGGTGATTCCATGATATATTGAAACTAAGTGATTTGTGATCACTTTCTCCAAGCTCATCATAACCTCAAGATTATTAATTAGTGACTCTTTGTTGGTAAAAACCAAGTCAAGCAGATTGTTTCCTCTAGTTGGTTCCGTCACAACCTGTTCTAAAAAGCAATCCTGAACCGTATCAAGAAAGTCACTAGACTCAAGATTTCCTGTCATGTTGTTCCAATCATTTTGTCTAAAGTTAAAATCTCCCATTATCACAACATTTTCATATCTAGATGCCTTATGAATTTCGTCCCATAACAGCTTACTGCACTCCCTATCAAGGTTTGGGGGCCTAAAATCACACCCAGAATTAATATGTCACGACCCTCGAGAAACTGTAGCCAAACAGATTCTGTGTTCGATGTTTCTAATCTTATATCATGTCTAAGACAACACTTTAAATTTCTCTGACACACATCGCCACTCCACCTCCCGTCACGCTGACCCCATCAGTGTGTGGAATAGTTTATAACCCTGTATGTTGCATTCAGAAGGCATTTCTCTATCTTTCAGGTTGAACCAGGTCTCTGTTATACCAATAAAATCTATATTACCTACACTTGCAAGTAATCTTAGCACATCTATCTTATTTCTTAGACTCCTACTATTTGTACAGTAAACCTTAAGGAGCTAGTCACTCGTTGCCCTCTACTATCTCTCTTTGTTTGTTGATCAATTGATTTGCCATTACTTGCAACTTTATTTTGAATATTGTCTTTTAAACATATCCCTGAGGTATCCCGGTAATAACTGCTGTTTTTAATCCTAATACTGCAGCCTGATTGTTTCCCACAAACACCCATACCTCTATAATCTATCAGTTTAAATTCTTAGACCACTCCATCCCCAGAGAGATGAACCCCATCCCTTGCATATATCATGTTTGCCAAAGAATGGGTCCCAGTTATCAATGAATGGGACTGCAAGTTCCTTGCAGTACCTGTCTAGCCAGAAATTTATACCAATTGCCCTAGACATCCATTTATTTGATCACTCCCTTTCTAGGCAAGATGCTACATATGACTGGGATCCCTCCCTTAGACCTAACTACTTCTATGGCTGATCTGTACCTATCCAGCAGCTCCTGTCTCCTGCCCTTCCGAATGTCTTTACCCCCAGCACTAAGACAGATAATGAGCTTGTTCACATTACCTGACATAATATTATCCAACCTGCTGACTATGTCACCAACATCAGCACCTGGAAGGCGCACACTGTCTGACCGTTCTGTTACTGTTACAAAAAGCACGGTCCATATATCTTACCTGAGAATCTCCTACTATTAAAATATTCTTACCTTGATTAGCAGCGGGATCAGTGGTACCTTCAACCTCATTAACCACTGAAGTGCACTCGTCCTGGAGAACGGAGAATCGATTTCCTGCCTTCACATCTTCTCTGTTAACCCTACTTATTTTCCTTCTTCCTGAACTGTGAACCACTTGCCACTTAAAGCAGCTGCCACTATCACTGCTGGTGATCATTTCCTCCTTACCAGCTAAATCCTTCTCACACTTCCAAACTCATCTAGGCGAAGCTTCAGCCTCCTATTTTCCTCCTGAAGAAGTAAAACCTCCTTCTTCAACACTTTAGCCTGAGATTCTAAAACACTACAACAAGCCATTGTGCTTGGTAACACCCCATGCTAACTCCCAGATCAGTAGCTCTGCGTTGCCCATGTGGGCTCTTCTAGCTGCCTCAGTTATAATAATCATTACCCTGTTGTCAGCCTCATATTCCAGTCTCGGTTTCCTGCTGTTGAGCTGTGGTTTGTATATCACTGTTATTACCACATTGGGTGCCTGCCTCCACTACACCAGTCTCCAGACTGTTCCGCTTCCTGACGATTCTATGACTGAAGAAATACTTCCTAACATCCTGTGACTCATCTGAGTCTTCAGCTTCGATCTGTGACCCTTTGTTGCTGTGTCTCATCTCTGGATCATCCTGTCTCTGTCCACCATGTCAATTTCTCTCAGTATTTTAAAAGTTGTTATCATGTCCCCCTCTCTCTCCTGTCCTCCTGTGTCGTCAGGTCGATTTCTCTTAACTTCTTCTCGTGGGACATACCGTTTAGCTTCGGGACTATACTCGTTGCAAACTTTTGCACTTTTTTCTAAATTCTTGATGTCCTTTACGAGGTGTGGGTTCCAGACTGGTGTTGCGTACTCCAGTATGTGCCTGTCGTACACTCTGTACAGAGTTCTGAATGATTCCTTACTGAGGTGCCTGAATGCTATTCTTATGATTGCTAGTCTTCCAAATGCTGCAGCAGCCATTTGGCTGATGTGTGGTTCAGCAGATGTGCTCGGTATTATACTCACCCTAAGATCATTTTCCTTAAGTGAGGTTTGTAGTCTTTGGTCACCTAAACTGCACTCTGTCCGTGATCTTCTTTGCCCTTCCCCGATCGTCATGACTTTGCACTTGGTGGGGTGGCTGGCTCTAGGAGCCAGTTGCTTGATCAGGCTTGTAGCCTGTCCAGACCCCTTCGTAGTCCTGCCTGGTTCTCATCCGACTGAATTCTTTTCATGAGCTTTACAACATCTACAAACAGGGACACTTCTGAGTCTGTCCCTTCTGTCATATCATTCACATATACCAGAAACAGCACCGGTCCTAAGACTGACCCCTGTGGATCCACTGAGAGACGTTATCCGGCTCCATCCCCTTTAAGATATCTAGTTCACAAAGCAGCCTCTTCATCTCGTCCTCGGTTATATTTATTGTGCCCAGCACTTGATTGTGTACGACACCTCTCTGGCTTTCTGGAGTCCCTTGTGTCTCCAATGCAAATTCTTCTTTAAATTCCTTGCTGAGCTCTTCACACTCTTCTCGGTCGTTTGTTGTGACCTCCCCTGGTTTCTCAGCCTAATTTCCTGGTCCTTAATTAACTGTTGTTCTCCTCCTGATGTGACTGTATAACAGCTTCGGGTATGACTTGGCTTTCGCTGCTTTGTCATTATCGTATTGTCGTTGGGCCTCATTTTCTAACACACTTAGTTTTAGCTTCTCTACATCTTTGGGTGAACCAAGGGTTCGTCTTGACCTTCTCACTGTATCTGTTGCCCTTGAGTGCGAACCTCTTCTCTGCTTCTTTGCATATTGTTGTCACATATTCCATCATATACTGTTGTCATATATTCTTTCATGGGTGTACTCACCTAGTGTGGTTGCAAGGGTCGAGTCATAGCTCCTGCACCTCCTCTTTACTGGCCGCTACTGGTCACTCTCTCTGTACCATGAGCTTTAGCATACCTCTTCTTAAAGCTATGAATGGATCCTGCCTCCACTACATTGCTTCCAAAACTATTCCACTTCATGACTACTCTTTGAAGAAATAGTTCCTAACATCCCTGTGATTCATCTGTGTCTTCAACTTACAACTGTGTCCCCTTGTTGCTGAGTCCTATCTCTGGAACATTGTGTTTTTGTCCACTTTGTCAATTCCTCTCAGTATTTTATATGTCATTATCATGTCCCCCCTATCTCTCCTGTCCTCCAGTGTCGTCAGGTCAATTTTCCTTAACCTCTCCTCATAGGACATATCCCTTAGCTCTTGGGATAGTCTTGTTGCAAACCTTTGCACTTTCTCTAGTTTCTTTACGTGCTTGGCTAGGTGTGGGTTCCAAACTGGTGCCGCATACTCCAATATGGGCCTAACATACACAGTGTACAGGGTCCTGAACGATTCCTTATTAAGATGTCGGAATGCTGTTCTGAGGTTTGCTAGGCGCCCATGTGCTGCAGCAGTTATTTGGTTGATGTGCACTTTAGAAGTGCCTGGTGTTATACTCACCCCAAGATCTTTTTCCTTGAGTGAGGTTTGTGGTCTCGGCCCCGGAGACTACTCCGTCTGCGGTCCTTGCCTTTCCTCAATCTTCATGACTTTGCACTTGGTGTGGTTGAACTCCAGGAACCAATTGCTGGACCAGGCCTACAGCCTGTCCAGATACCTTCGTAGTTCTGCCTGGTCCTCGTCCAGTTGAATTCTTTTCATCAACTTCACATCATCTGCAAATAGGGACACATCGGAGTCTATTCCTCACGTCAAGTCATTCACAAGTACCAGAAACAGCACCGGTCCTAGGACTGACCCCTGTGGAACCTGACTTATCACATGCGCCCACTCTGACACCTCGCCTCGCACCATGACTCGCTGTTGTCTTCCTGACAGGTTTTGTAGTGCCTGACCTGTTATCCTTGCCTGGTCCTCCAGTTTTTGCACTAATCTCTTGTTTGGAACTGTGTCAAACGCCTTCTTACAGTCCAAGAAAATGCAATGTACCCACTCCTCTCTCTCTTGTCTTACTGCTGTCTCCCTATCATAGAACTCCAGTAGGTTTGAGACACAGGATTTCCCGTCCCTTAAACCGTGTTGGCTGTTGTTGATAAGCTCATTCCTTTCTAGTGTTCCACCACCTTCTCCATGACTTTATATACTATACATATTCAAATTCAAAGTTTATTCTCTATAAGGATTACAATGCTGAGTTTACAGAAATTCGGTTATTGTTTGGTTTACATGTAGTAAAATTGGGATTACAGAGTGTACCACTAGAACGCTTAGCATGGCTAGGCATTTCGGGCATACTTAGTTTTATTCTTAAATGTAAAATATTACAAATTATGAGGTAAGTTGGTATTATGGCTAAGTGACTAAATACTATTTTGTGAGTTTAGCAATGTGAATGCTTTTGTTTTGGCACAGTATATAGTTTCAGTATTGGAGTATCACAGGATTCATTATTTTAAGACTGAGATTAATATTTCTGTTTATGGTCAAATGAGTGAGCGAGTGTAAGTGTGAACCACCAGTGGTATTCGTGAAGTTAGTTGACGGGGTGTATCAGGGAGATAAGATGTTTTCTAATGGTAGTTTTGAAGGTGATGAATGTGTCTGCAGTTCTAGAGTTCTCAGGTAGGGTATTCCAGATTTTAGGGCCTTTGACATACATTGAATTCTTGTAAAGGTTTAGTCGACACGGGGAATGTCGTAGAGATGTTTGTTTCTGGTGTTATGCCTGTGGGTTCTGTCACAACTATCAAGAAAGCGTTTTAGGTCAAGGTTGATATTAGAGTTTAAGGCCCTGTAGATATAGATTGCACAGTAGTAAGTGTGGATGTACTGAACTGGGAGTAAGTTTAGATCTTTGAAGAGTGGGGGGTGTGCTGCCAGGGATGGGATTTAGTGATTATTCTTACTGCAGCTTTTTGTTGGGTTATTATTGCCTTTAGGTGTGTTGCTGCAGTTGATCCCCAAGCACAAATAGCATAGGTGAGGTATGGATAAATAAGTGAGTGGTATAGTGTGAGAAGGGCATTTTGCGGCACGTAGTATCGTATCTTGGAGAGGCTCCCAACCGTTTTGGATACTTTTTTGGCTATATGCTGGATATGGGTGCTGAAATTCAGGTTATTGTCAAGGTATAAGCCTAAGAATTTTCTCCCATTATTTCTGGTAATTAGAGTGTTGTCAATCTTAATGTTAATTTGTGCATCTCCTGCTCTGCTACCAAACATAATATAGTAAGTTTTGTCAGTGTTAAGCGTAAGTTTATTGGCTGTCATCCAAGTCGATATTTTAATCAGCTCCTCATTCACAATGGTGTTAAGGGTGGCAAGATTAGGGTGAGAGATGACATAAGTCGTGTCATCAGCAAAGAGAATGGTTTCAGGTGTTCGGTTACGTTGGAAGGTCATTGATGTATATGAGGAAGAGCAGGGGACCAAGGACACTTCCCTGCGGAACTCCAGTATCAAGTGGCCGTGTTGCTGATGCTGTGTCTTTAATGGTGACGTACTGATACCTATTAGTAATGTAAGATTTGAAATAAGCAAGCGCAGGGTCTCTTATACCGTAGTGGTCAAGTTTGTGGAGTAGGATTTCGTGGTTTACTGTGTCAAAAGCTTTTCTTAGGTCAATAAAAATTCCTAGTGGATATTCCTTATTTTCCAATGCTGTGTAAAGCAGATCTAGCATTTTTATGATTGCATCATTAGTGCTTTTATTTTTCCTGAATCCAAACTGGCAGGGGTTGAGTATGTTTTGAGCCGTTATAAATGAATACAGTCTCCTGTGCACGAGTTTCTCAAAGATTTTGGATAGCAATGGTAAGTTAGATATTGGCCTATAGTTGTTTAAGTCTGTAGGGTCACCACCTTTATGTATTGGTGTAACCCTTGCCATCTTGAGTAGTTTCACTGGTCTATATTTTAGTGCTCCTCGTCTGTCTCCCTTTTTAAAAATTTGGATTACATTTGCTGTCTTCCATACCTCAGGAAATCTCCCTGTTTCGTTAGATGTGTTGAATATTGTTGTTAGGGGTACACATAGCACCTCTGCTCCCTCTCTCAGGAACCATGGAGAGATGTTATCCGGCCCCTTCGAGTTGGGGTGTCTAGCTCGCTCAGCAGCTTCTTCAGTTCTTCCTCAGTTTTATGTATTGTGTCCAACACTTGGTGGTGTACCCCACCTCTCGTTCTTCTTGGAGTCCTTTCTGTCTCCTCTGTGAACACTTCTTTGAATCTCATTTTGAGTTCCTCATATGCTTCTCAGTCGTTTCTTGTGATCTTTCCTCCTTCCTTTCTTAGCCTTATTACTTGGTCCTTGACTGTTGTTTTCCTCCGATGTGACTGTACAACAGCTTTGGTTCAGATTTGGCTTTTGCTGCTATGTCATTTTCATATTGTCGTTTGAGCCTCCCTTCTTAACTGTGCATGGTTATTTCTGGCTCTATGACTGCTCTCCTTATTCTCCTCTGTCCTTTGCCTTCTATAGTTCTTCCATTCCCTAGCACACATGGTTTTGGCCTCTCCGCACCATTGGGTGAGCCACGGGCTCATCCTAGCTCTTTCCTTATTCCTGTTACCCTTGGGTACAAACCTCTCCTCAGCTTCCTTGCATATTATTGTCATGTATTCCATCATCTCATTCACTGACTTCCCTGCCAGTTCTCTGTCCCACTGAACCCCATTCAGGAAGATCTTCATTCCCACGTGGTCCCCCTTCTTGTAGTTTGGCTTCAATCGTCTGGCTCTTCCTGCTCCCCCGTCCACTTGTAACTCTACTGTGTATTCGAATCTTAAAACCATATGATCGTTGGCCCCAAGGGGTCTTTCATATGTGATATCCTCAATATCTGCACTACTCATGGTGAATTCTAGGTCCAACATCGCTGGTTCATCGTCTCGTCTCTCTCTGGTAGTGTCCCTTACGTGTTAGTACAAGAGGTTTTCCAGTACTACCTCTATCATCTTAGCCCTCCAAGTTTTTTTTGCCTTCATGTGGCTCCAAGTTCTCCCAGTCAGTTTCCTTGTGGTCGAAGGTACCCATGATCAATAGCTTTGCCCTGCTCTCTTGAGCCCTTCTTGCCACTTCAGCCAGTGTGTTACTCTTATCATACTCTTGCCTTGGCCTCCTGCTGTTCTATGGCAGGTTATACATCGCTGCAATTACTACCCTGGGACCTCCAAACTGAAGCATGCCTACTATGTAATCCCTTGCTTCTCTACTGTCTTCTCTTTCCAGCTCATCAAAATCTCATCAGTTCTTGACTAGCAGTGCCACTCCACCCATCTGTTCCCTCTGTCTTTCCTCATAATCTGATATCCCATTGGAAAGATGGCATCTGTTATCTTACCTGTGAGCTTGGTTTCTTTGTGCTATGATGCCCAGTGATGCCTTTCAGCTTTTTCGGACGGGCAGTGTATGTGTAATTCTAAGCTGATTTTGGGGGGGAGCTGTGGGTGTGGATTGAGGTTTTTTTGGGGGAAAAATGGATTGGTTGTTAGGTTCGGGGTTTTGTTCTGTGTGTGCTTGCTCTTGTCGCTCTGCCTGTTTGGTTGTCCCTGCTGATTCTGTCATTGTCTCCCCTGTAGTCTTTTTTTTTTTGGTCCTCTCCCTCACTGCTGCATTCTGTTTGTGTTCTGTCTTGGTCTAGGAACCCTTTGAAACCCTGCTGCCCCTTTCAACCGTGGTTTTCTTGGAGGATTGTTCCACACTGTTTTTGCCCTAAAATCGTTGATTGGTTCTTTTCTCCCTTTAAAATACCCCCTTTTCTCTGAAAATTTAAAATTCATGCCCTCTTCACCTATTTCGTGTAAGCCCTCAATCTCCTTTTTTCCCCGCCCCCTTTCAGTGTGTGTCTTTCCTTCTCTAAACCCCATGAAAAAAACATGACTTGCCCCCTCCTCCCCCTTGCCTTTCCCTCTGTGCTTGTTTTCCCGTCTGTATTGGCCATTTTTCCCTTGCTTTTTTTTTTCCCGCAGCTCTTGGGGAAAATTATGTCATGATTTGCCCATCCCCCTTCCCCCTGCACCCACGCTCTTCCCTTCATGGGTTGGCCCGCTTGGTAGGGTCATGTGGTAGTGAAGTTATACTCCTTTTTCCGTTGGCTCCAGCTCCATAGCTGTGTTGTTCTGGTCACTACCCTTGTATTCACTTCAGCCATTACCTCATCTTCTAGACCCTTATCTTGGCTACTGCAGTTCCCACGAGCTTTCCCTTTTTTTCTTCCCCTCCCCAAAATCTTTTCCAATTTCAAGAATGCCTGTTACTTTTTGTAGAGAGCTCTCCCAGTGTCCTCACACTCTTGTTCCCTCCTTTTTCAAAGCCTTCCCCTTTCCCCCCTCCAGAACCCTTCTCCCCCCATCCCCTTGGGTCCCATAACCACCATTTTTTTTTTGGGAGGGAAAAAAGGTTAAAAGGGGAAAGAGAGGGAGACAAAAGAGGAGAGAGAGAGCGAGAGAGAGGAGGATAGAGAGAGAGAGAGAAGAGAGAGAAAGAAGGAGAGAGAGAGAGAGGAGAGAGGAGAGAGAGAGAGAGAAGAGAGAGAAAAGAGAGAGAAGGGAGAGGTAGAGGGGAAAAAGGGATGTGTGTGTTGGTGTGTGTGTTGTTGTGTGTGTGTGGTGTGGTTTTGTGAGTTTGGTGTGTGTGTGTGTGTGTGTGTGTGTGTGTGTGTGTGTGTGTGTGTGTGTGTGTTATTTGTGTGTGTGTGTGTGTATTTTGTGTGTGTGTGTGGTGTGTGTGGTGGTGTGTGTGTGTGCACGGGGTTTTGTATGTTGTACTCACCTAATTTACCATTTTTGGGGTTTGCGGGGTCGAGACTCAGCTCCGGGCCCTGCCCCTTCCCCGACCGCTCTGGGCCTCTCCATTGCTCCATGAGCTTTATCATACTCGCCCTTAAAACATGTAAAAATTCATCCCTCCATACATCGCTTGCCAGACTTTCCATTTCCCTAACTACTCAATGACTAAAGAAATCTCTAAATCCCTTTGATCATCGAGTCTTAGTTCCAATTGTACCCCTTGTTTCTGAGCCCCATTTGGGAAAACATCCGTCTCTGACACCTGTCTATTCCACGCAGTTTTTTGTTGTCGTTATCATTCCCCCCCTGACCCTCCTGTCCTCCAGTTTTGTCAGACCGATTTCCCTTAACCTTTCTTCATAGGACTTTCCCCCTTAGCTCTGGAACGACCCTTTGTTGCAAACCTTTGACTTTCTCAATTTCTTGAGTTTTGACCGGTGTGGGTTCCAAAATGGTGCTGGTACTTCATATGGACCTGACGAACACAGTGTATAAAGTCTTAACGATTTCCCTTTCTGGGTACCCGGGAACGCTATCCAGGTTTGCAGTTCCCATATCCGCAGCTTTTCGGTAATGTGTGCTTCTGTCGATGTACTCGGTATTTTACCACCCCTGGGTTTTCCTTGAGTAGGTTTGCAGCCTTTGACCACCTACCCTATACTCGTTGCAGTCTTCTTTGCTTCCCCCGATCTTCAAAAACTTTTTTTGGCGGGGTTAAATTTAGGAGCCAGTTTCTGGCCCAAAACTCCGCGCCCCGGGTCTTTTGTAGACCTTTGGGCCCGGTTGATTTAATTTCTCTTTAACTTCACGTCTCTGAAACGGGACACTTTCAGTTTCATTTCCCGTCTTCGTTAAATTCCCAAAACAGCATTGGTTCCAGGGTGCCCCCTGTAGGCCCCCGTCGTCATGGCGCCCCGATACCTCATCATGGACCATGACCGCTGATGCCCCCTGTTAGGTATTTTGACCCATTGGTGCCCTTCCTGTGTACGTGCCTTTTCCCTTTAGTTCTGTATATTTTTGGGGGAACTGTGTCGAAGGCCTTCTTGCGCCCAAAAAAAAATGCAATAAACCCACCCCTCCCTCTATTTCTTACTTCATTTACCTTGTCGTAAAAACTTAGTGGTTTGTGACACGGGATTTTTTTCCCATGAATTCGTGTGGCTGTCGTTTATAATCTTGTTCGCCCAGGTCCCCCCCCTCTCCCCCTGAAAATCCATCCAAGACTTTGATATTTATCATGTCAGTGACCTGGTTTTAAAATTTAGTGCTTCTTTTTTGTCCCCCTTAAAGTTTGGGACTCATTTGTCCTTTTACTTTAGGTGTTCCCAGTTTCAAGGGAAATGTTGAAGTTTTTGGGTTAGTGGCACACGTGAGCCCCTGCCCCTCTTAAGGCCCATGGAGAGATTTTTCCCCGTCCCCCCGCCTTTGGGTATCAAGGTCGCTTAGGAGCTTTCACCTCCTCCTCAGTGTGTAAAATTTATCCAAAAATTGTTGATAATTCTTTTTGCTGTATGCCATGTTTTGTCTCCACGTTTTTCCCCCTTTATCCTACTGTAAATCTTCCCGAAAAATTTTGTTGAGCACCTCAATCCTCCTGCTTTCTTGTAAGTCCCCACCTTTTTTCCCCCAGCCCGATTTTCCTGGTCCTTTTCTGTTGTCTTCCACCTATGTGGCTGTAGAGTAGTATGGTCAGACTTTATTTTCGTGTATGTCATTTTCATTGGCCTCCCTTCTTATCTGTGCATACTCGTTTTTGGCTCGTGACTAAACCCTTTTTTCTCTGGTCCTTTGCCCCTTTTGTACTTTTTTTTATTCTCAGAGACTTGTTTTTTGCCCCCCGACCCTTTGGGGAAAACCCAAGGGGTCATTTGTCCTTCCATTATTTTGTTACCCTTGGAACAAACCTTTTCCTCTGCCTCTTGCATTTTGTTGTTACAAAGCCTCATTGCGTTTACTGATTTTCTTTCCAATCCGTTTCCCCTGAACCTCTACAGGAAGGATCATTCCCCGTGTAGACCCCCTTTTAAAGTTTGCTGTTCTTTTTTTCCCCGTTTTCCTTTCCACTTTTAGCCACGATGAATTCAAAGTTCATAATACGTGGTCACACTCCAAGGGGCCCTTTTATATGTGATGTGCTCAAAGTCTGAGCTACCAGGGTGAAAACGAGGTTCAGTCTTTTGGTTCATCCCCCTCCTCTTGGTAGTATCCCAACTGTTGGTGCATGGATTTGCCAACCCCATCCTTCATGGTCTCCATTTTCGGGGGCCCCCCGTGGCTCCAGGTTTTCCAGCAATCTCCCTGTGATTGAAGTCGCCCATGACCAGTAACTTCGCTTCTTGAGCGAGCCCTTTTTTGCCGCCTCAGC
>NC_069399.1:40512314-40542314 GCF_026875155.1 Cherax quadricarinatus
GGGGGGTTTGGGGGGTTTTTGGTCAAGATTTTGTGAATATCAGATTATAATTTTTTTAGGATTTGGTGCATTTGGGGATGTGAAATGTGATTTTTGTGTGTTTTTTGAAATGTTAAAAGGGTGTTAAAAGGTTTTTTGAGTGGTTTAAAATGTTTTTTTTAAAGGGTTTAAAAAGGTGTTTTGAAGGTGTTAAGGGTGTTTTGTTTGAATTCGCGGTTTTAGTATATCATGTGAAATTGGAGTACTCCAATAGTTTTTGAAATGTTCAATGGGTTCAAAGAAGTTTGAGTGTGTTCAAAATTAGTTTTTTAAAGTGTTCAAAGGTGTTTTGATTGAATTCAGCGTTTTTAGTAGTATTCAGTGGTGTAATTTGGATACTCAAATATGTTTTGGGAAAATTTCAAAGTGTTTAAAAGGGTGTTTTGATCAAAAATAGTGTTTGGAAATGTTCAAGGTGTTCAAAGATGTTTGAGTGTGTCAAATGTTGTTTTTTGAAGGTTTTCAAAGGTGTTTTGAAAAAGTTTGAAGGGGTGTTTTGATTGAATTCAGCGGTGTTTTAGTAGTATTCATGGTGTAATTGGGAGTACTCAAATTGTGTTTTTTGAAGGTTTTCAGGTTGATGGGAAATGTTCAAAGTTTTTTTGAAGTGTTCAAAGTGTTTTAAAAAGGTTTGTTCAAGGGTGTTTTGAAGGGTGTTTAGGGTGTTTTGATTGAATTCAGGGGTGTTTTAGTAGTATTCAGTGGTGTAATTGGAGTACTCAAATAGTGTTTGGAAATGTTCAAAGGTTTTTTTTTGGGAAGGTTTTTTTTAGATTGCTTTGAAGGTGTTAAAGGGGTGTTTGAAGGTGTTAAAGGGGTGTTTTGATTGAATTCAGCGGTGTTTTAGTAGTATTCAGGGGTGTAATTGGGGAGTACTCAAATAGTGTTTTTGAAATGTTCAAAGGTGTTCAAAGATTTTTTGAGTGTGTTCAAAGTTGTTTTTTGAAGGTTTTTAAAGGGGTGTTTGAAGGTGTTAAGGGTTTTGATTGAATTCAGGGGGTTTTTTTAGTAGTATTCAGTGGTGAAATTTGGGAGTACTCAAATAGTGTTTTGAAATGTTCAAGGTGTAAAGATTTTTTTGAGTGTGTTCAAAGTTGTTTTTGAAGGTTTTTTAAGGTGTTTGAAGGTGTTGAAGGGTTTTTTTTGATTGAATTCAGCGTGTTTTAGTAGTATTCAGTGGTGTAATTGGGAGTACTCAAATAGTGTTTTGGAAATGTTCAAAGGTGTTTTTGAAGGTGTTTATGAGAGTGTTTTGAAGGTGTTTCAAGGGTGTTTGAAGGTGTTGAAGGGTGTGTGCCTTTTTTTCTGATGAAATTAGTTAAAACGAGAAAAAATTGTGGGGTGTGGGGTTTTGTGGTTGTGGGTGTTGTGCCTTTTTCTAAATAAAAATTAGTTAAAACGATTAAAAATTGTGGGTTGTGGTTGTTGTTGTTGTGACTTTGTGATGAAAATTAGCTAAAACGAAAAAAAAATTGTGGGTTGGGGGTGTTGTGGGGGTGGGGTGTGTGCGTGTGTTGGGTGTCATAGAGTTTTTTTTTTGTGAAAATCTTGGTTACAGTGATGACATTAGTTAAAACGAGTAAAATTTGTTGGAAATTTGATGAGGGTAGTGTAGTTGAATTAGAGTTACCGAAAAAAGATGATATAAGGGGGTTTTGTGATGAAATTTAGTTTAAAAACGATTTTCAAAGGTGTTTTGAAGGTGTTCAAGGGTGTTTATGTGAGTATTCAAATGATTATGAGAGTGTTTTGGGGGTGTTCAAAGTAAAGTGTTTGAGTTAGTTTTTTGTGACTTTTTTTTCTGATGTATTGTGTCCCCTTAATAACTTTAATTGAACTAAAAGGGTAAAAACGAGAAAATGCCTAGTCTGGAGACTGAGGGATGAGTTGTAATTTAATAAAATGTGTAAGTGCAGATAAATTAGAGATGTCAAATCTTATTTGGGAGTACTCAAATAGTGTTTTGGAAATGTTCAAAGGTGTTTTGAGTGTGTTCAAATTTTTGTTTTTTAAAGGGTGTTCAAGGGTTTTTGAAGGTTGTTAAAGGGTGTTTTTGAAGGTGTTAAAAGGGTTTGTTTTGAGGTTATTCAAAGGTGTTTTGAGTGTGTTCAAATGATTATGAGAGTGCTTTGAAGGTTTCAAAGTGTTTTTGAAGGTGTTTCAAGGGTGTTTATGTGAGAATTCAAAGGTGTTTTTTGAAGGTGTACAAATGATTATGAGAGTACTTATGAAGGTGTTCAAATGATGTGCAAGAGTACTTATGAAGGTGTTCTGGGAGTATTCAGAGGTGATTTGGGGTGTTCGAATGATGTTTTTGGAGTATTTCATGTTGTTTGGAAATGTATAAAGGTATTTTTTGTGAGTATTCAAAAGTTTTATGAAGTTTTTTTGAAGATGTTCAAAGTAAAAGTGCGTATTTAACTTCGTAATATGAAAAATTTGGGGAGTAGTGAATTTAACGAAAGTGGATGAAGCGATGGGGTGACTTTCTGATGTACTTGTCCCCTTATTAACTTTAATGAACTAAAGGGTTAAAACGAAAAAAATTGGGGGTTATGAGTGAAAATTGTGAGGTGTTGGTTGGAGTGTGAGGTTTGGAGGGTGGGAGGAGGTTACTCGTGGGAGTGACCTGAATAAATAGTTAAAAAAAAAATGTCTATACTTGTGTTGTAATGAAATTGTGGGTATTAACGAAAAAAAATGTGACTTTCTGATGTACTGTGTCCCCTTATTAACTTTAATGAACTAAAAGGATCGACAAGATTTAGCCTGTGTGCGCGGTCATCACGTGACGTCACTGACATAGGGGTAAGTCGACAAGATTCAGCATGTATGTGTGACGTCACTGACCGCCGAGTAAACACCCTTCTTAGTTCATTTGACTTGTTTAGACCTGTAGTAAGCATGCTTACCCCCAGAGGGGGATCCAAAAACTTGATCCGAGGAATTGGAGAATTTCGAAAACCCCATAGGGGGGAATCCAAAAAACTTGAATTATCGAGCAAATTTGATCCGAGGAAGTAGAGTCCTTTTTATTATCGAGAAAATTTGGGGTGAAAGGAGGGGTACCCAAAAATTTGATCCAAGGAATTGGAGAAATTCAAAACCCTTGATCCAAGGAGATGGAGACTTTCAAAACCCCCATAGGGGGAAATCCAAAAACATGATCCGAGGAGATGGAGACTTTGATTTCGAGAAATTTTGGGATGGGGGTGAAAGTGAGAGGGGGAACCTCAAAAATTTGATCCGAGGAGATGGAGACTTTGATTTCGAGAAATTTTGGGATGGGGATGAAAGTGGGAGGGGCAATCCAAGGAGATGGAGAATTTCGAAAACCCCATAGGGGGGATCCAAAAACTTGGTAATATTGAGAAATTTTTGGGATTGGGGGGGTGGGGGGTGGAAGGAGGGACAATCCAAAAAACCTTGATCCAAGGAGATGGAGAATTTCGAAAACCCCATAGGGGGGAATCCAAAAAACTTGATCCGAGGAGATGGAGACTTTGATTTCGAGAAATTTTTGGGGATGGGGTGAAAGTGAGAGGGGGAACCTCAAAAATTTGATCCGAGGAGATGGAGAGCACAAGAAAATGAAATTCAAAAAAAATTCGAAAAAAATCGGAAAAAAATTCGAGGCGCGGGGGCGATCCGGACGACGCTGCAGAAGGCGCAGCAGAAGGCGCGGGCGGGGGTCGCGAAGGGCGCGGGCGGGCGCGCGGGCGGGCGCGCACGGGGGTCGCGAAGGGGGGGCGCGCGGCGTGCCGGGGGGGTCGCGAAGGGGGGTTAAGGGTGGACTCGAGGGCGAGGTCAAGGTCATTAGCACATAGGTGTGAAAAGGGGATACGTGTCCAGAAGGGTCATTATCATAGGATCAAGGTCATTAGCACATAGGTGTGAAAAGGCGGCATCCTTTGAAGGGGCCCCAGCCGCTGGTCCTAGACCGGAAGGGTGCGCTCAGTGGAAGGCCTAAACCGGAAGGGTGCGCTCAGTGGAAGGCCTAAACCGGAAGGGTGCGCTCAGTGGAAGGCCTTTTCCGGAAGGGTGCGCTCAGTGGAAGGCCTTTTCCGGAAGGGTGCGCTCAGGGGAAGGCCTAAACCGGAAGGGTGCGCTCAGCCGCATGCCAAAAACGGGAAGGTGCCTCAGCCGCATGCCCTAAACCGGAAGGAGTCGCTCAGTGGAAAAATTGACTACTTATGTTATATCTAGGATCTCCTCCTAATCATCTGTTATGAAAGCCTTATATATATATTTTGGATAATATAGAACAAACATGCATTCTTAACTTATATACGATAATTCGTATATTATTTTCTGGCTTTTGTTGTATTATGAATATAACTTAATTAAAAAAAATTAAGCTTTCGGAGGATCACTATTATTACCCTAACTCTCTGACCAAAATTTTTTTATCTCTAAAAAGAAGGAAATAGTGGTTACATACTTGGAGTTTAAAAGTGGGGGCCTGTGTCGGGATAACACTGATTTCTTTAAATATTGTAGAATGCAAGGGGTTTTTGAAGTATAAAAGGAGAGATTACGAATTTGAAGCTTCAATCTTGTTGGCAATTAGCACGAAGCTTGGCATTAATTACGACAGCATTTCACTGCCCAGACAGTCAGATGTTGATACAGAATTCCTTTTTCCAGATGAACGGGATCCAGAGATGAGAATGGAGAGCGATATTCCTTCCTTTTTGAATTCTTTACTCAACACCGGGCCGAATTCGACGCTAACAACCCCTACAACACGGCATGACCTTCCCGATATCGGAAACCTACGCTGCTACACGATTTCCATTCACTCCAAGACTATATGGGAACAAACTCATCAGGCAAAAAGAAAGGTTCCAGTAAACCCTTACAGATGTTTTTGAAACAGAACAAGAAGTCCTTTTGGATGATGATCACTTTCCCACCTCAAATCTCTTTAGCCCTTCTGACTACTTTCAAGCTAAGGAAATTTTAAAACGTCTAAACGTATTTATCGCTTCAAACCTCCTTTGTAGAAGCCCAGAGAAAATTAAAAGGGAAAAATTTGAACGTGAATTTTTGCTTTTATGAACGGGAATTACTGAGGAAGAAAAGAGAATCGAGTAATATGTATACAATCCCTTCATTTGACCTTAGTAAAGCAGCCTCTTTGATGCCTAAATTTACTGAGGATAATTTAGATTCATTTTTCGAGGCATTCGAAAATCAGGCGGTGATGCAATGGCCTCCTAAATATTGGGCTGCTTTAATACATTCATCTTTAATAGGAAAAGCCCAAACCATAACTGCAAACTTACCTTTTGAACAATATTCTGATTATACTCGGGTAAAAGATTGTCTTCTGAAAGCTTACGATTTATTACCTGTTAGTTACTTAAAGGTGTTTAGAACTCTGAAGGAATATCCTCAGCAGTCTTGGGTGGACTTTGCCAGGGAAAAGATCTCTGCTTTCGAGCGTTGGCGTAGGGCCGCTGGAGCCGCCTCAGTCGAGTCCACTTTTCCCAGCTGATATTGCTGAAGACCTTTTAAATATTTTCCAGAGAGGGTTCTACTTAAACTTTTGACATTTTTCCCACTACTAACTTGTTAGATACTGCTGCCCACGCAGATCACTTTGAAATTTTTCCCCTGCTATAACCACAGAAATGTCTAAACCCCCGGATAAGAAATCTACCTCCCAAGTTTTAGTTCAAGATTGACTGCTAGGGAAAACTCCAGCTGGCGAACCTTTGAAGGGGTATTCAGACAAAAAACAGGTGACAAACGGCCCCTTTCTCCAGGGATTACCCTAAAGATCAAATTTCCAAATTTTGCCTTTTTTGTAAAAAAGTTAGGTCATGGACAGTCCCAGTGTTGGCAAAAAACCCGCGGGAAGATAAAACCCAACCAAGAGGGAGATATCCTACCCAGGTAATAAATTCCTCTCGGAAGTAAAGAAACTCTGGATGATGAATCTCTACCTTTTCAGGCCTCATCTAGCAAACCGTCTAATAGATGACTTTACCACGACAGTGCTTCAGAAGAAAAGGTCCGAGTAGCTATGGAACCCTACTTTTCCCAGGGGAAGTTCGGACTCTGTAAAGAGAGGTTTGAAATATCACTACCTTTTTGAGATACTGGCAGCTATCTCTCTTTATTAAGATCAAACCTGGTAAAGTTACCTACAGTAATGAACCCCGGCTAGACGTATTATTAGAGGCTTACGGAGGCACAATAATAAAGGTCCCAATTTTAAGGATTTATGTAGAACTGCCTGGATATGTAGGCTGGATCAATGTGGGACTTTCAGATAAACCTTTTCCCATTTTCCGGCGTGGATCTATTTAAACGGGGAAAGAAATTGATCAATTGGAAAAAACCCAGAGAGCCTCTGGTTTAGATAATCCTTGTATGTAAATTATGCATTAGAAGCCTCTGAGGCAGGGCTAGATTTATTTTCCCCCTTTAAAGTGGTCACCAAGCCATGGCTAAGAACTCTAAAAATGTGAATATTCAACAGCCTTTAGAAATGTCCATGAATTAGGTTTGAACTTCCTGTTTACGAAACAAATTCAGTCGAGACCCACAGGTGACAAAGTTTTAAACCCGTCCCTGCGGACCTAGCTAGAAAAGTAAAAAGAAGAATTTCTTATAGCTCTAAAGGACGATAAAAGTTTAAACCCAAAAAAGATAAAGAGGAAGGTTTTCCT
This sequence comes from Cherax quadricarinatus, assembly GCF_026875155.1. NCBI lineage: Eukaryota > Metazoa > Arthropoda > Malacostraca > Decapoda > Parastacidae > Cherax > Cherax quadricarinatus. The sequence continues at coordinate 40,519,034 of NC_069399.1, forward strand.
TTTAGATGAAGACGTTTTCTTTGGGAAAAGAAAAAATGATAATGATTTGAGTTCCAAAGGAAACTTGTTAGTGGTGCCATCGTCCTTACGTAATATGGTATTTGAACTAGCACATGATAATCCACTGGGAGGTCATTTAGGGTCTCGTAAGACAGAGAAAAAGATAAGGAAAAATTTTTTTGGCCTCAGATGAGGACTTATATTGCTGACAAACTACGGAAATGCCACGTTTGTCAAATAATAGGCAAAAACGGCGCACAATCCCGCGTCTGCCCCTTTACTTCCAATAAAATGTCCTGAAGAACCTGTTGAAAAAATTAGTTATTGATTGTGTAGGACCTTTGCCCGCACAAAAAGGGGTAACCAGTATATCTTTACTATCATAGATATGGCAACGCGGTATCCTGATGCTATCCCAATGGGCCAAAATTAATTCCAGAAATATAGTAAGAGCTTTAATACGCTTCTTTGCACAAGTAGGCCTACCAGTGAAATTCAATCTGACCAAGGTTCTAATTTTACGTCTAAGGTTTTTAAAGAGGCTGTCCCCGATTAGGAGTAAGACAGATCCTCTCTACAGCAATCATCCCCAGTCACAAGGAGTGCTAGAAAGATTCCACCAAACACTTAAATCTACTTTACGTGCTTATTGTGAGCAATATTCTCCAATGGGGCGAAGGCTTACCTTTCTTCTCTCGCCCTTCGCGAAGCTGAACAGGAAAGTACTAAAACCTCCATTTGACTTGATTTTTTGGGCATCAGGGACGAGGACCCCCTAGCCATATTACAGATTCTTGGATAGGGAAGAGAGGACATCTTCATCCCAGTCCTTACTTTGGAAAAAAACATCTCTCCAAATTAAAAAGCCCAGCTGCCGTGAATCTGACAGAAGCTCAAGCCAAAATGAAGAAATCTTACGACCAAAAGCTAAATTTTGTTCATTCCTCCAAATGAATTAGTGTTAGTTAAGAACTTAATTCCAGGACATTCTTTAAAACCTAGATATTTGGGCCATATGAAATAGTAACAAAGAAAATGAGGTTTAATTATCTGGTCCGTGAACCCGGACGTCATAAGAAAATTAAGAGGTATCACATAGATAACTTAAAAAGTAACAGTCTAGCCTTCTCCCTATTATTATTACCTCTATTCAACCTACCCTCCACTGAAATAAAGGGAAAGACACTGTAAGGAAGTAAGAGAATTTAGACTACATAATTCTGAAGTTTTAAAACAACTAGACCATTTCCTGGAAGTTCTTCCTACCTCCCAAAAATCTCAAATCAAAGAGTTAATCAATAAATATAACTCCATCTTCAAAGATATCCCTACTCCTTGTACATTGGGTTTCCACGATATTAAATTGTTAGAAGATAGTCCAATAAAGCAATCCCCTTACCGGTCTCTCCTGCTAAGCAAGAATTAATTCAACAAGAAATAAATACATTACGGAATATAATTTGATAGAACCCAGTTGGACACTTGGGCCTCTCCCTGTTTATTGGTCCCAAAGCCCGATGGTACCGTACGCCTAGCACGGATTACCGTAAAGTAAATTCAGTCACCAAACCGATGGGTTTCCATTACCCAGGATTGATGATTTAATAGATGCTGTAGCCAGTGCCAACTTTGGGGACCAGATTAGACTTGCTGAGAGGGTATTACCAGGTGCCGTTAACTCCTAGGGCCAAGAGATTTCCGGGTTCGTAGTTAAAACGGACTATTTACGTATAAGGTTATGCCTTTCGGCTTGTGTAACGCCCCCTCCACTTTCCAGAGAATTATGAACATTTTAGTCCAACCCTTAGAAGGTGTAAGGCATACTTAACGACCTGGTGGTTTTTAGTGATGATTGGCAGTCCCCATTAGAAAAGATTTGAGGAACTTCTAAAGCATTGCAGAAATACAATTCCACTGTAAATTTACAAAAAATGTGACTTTGGTAAAGCCCAATTAAATATCTCGGGTTTAAAATAGGGAAGGGACTAGTAGCCCCGACCAATTAAAGGTCCAAGCTATTTTAAATTTTTCCCATGCCTCAGGACAGGAAAGCCCTCCAACGATTTTTGGATGGCTACTTATTACAGGCGTTTTTTGCCCAAAAATTTGCTCAAGTTGCCTCCCCCCTACTAAAATTGACCATCCTAAATATAAATTTAATTGGACGAGAATTGTGAACAAGCTTTTAAACGTTTAAAACGTTTCCTTTCCTCCGCCCCAGTATTGCGTGCACCCAATTTCCAAATTCCTTTCACCCTCCATGTTGACGCCAGCGAATGCTGCAATAGGTGCTGTCTTTTTGCAATCCTTCCAAAACGGTAATATTCTACATCCAATATGTTATTTTTCCTATAAATTGAAAGAATATCAAAGATCTTATTCAACCATAGAAAAAGAAGCCCCGCTTTAGTATTGTCCTTAGAACACTTTGACGTATACCTCGGTTATACTCCTCATGTGATAAATATTTTCTCAGACCATAAACCTCTAACTTTCATAAATTCTATGAAATCAAAAAAAATGTTAGAATATTACGCTGGGCTTTAAGGATCCAACCTTACCGATCTCCATTTTTCACATAAAGGTTCGAGCAACGTGTTAGCCGATTTCTCTCTCTCGCTCCAATATATTGCCTAACTACGGAAATTCTTTGCAGTCTAGCAGTGTTTTCTGGTCCAGTTCTAGCAAGTGGAATGATGTTCCTCCATCCCCATACCAGCTGGTTGGTTTTCTTCTACACCATCAGCATCTTAAACGCCGAGATATTTGCTTGTGGGCCGGGGGTGTCATGCCCCTATGGTTAACCTTCCTTTAATATTACATTGCGGTTATTTCCTTAATAGCTAAATTGGAAAAGAACGTCCCTTTTATATTAAGGCTCATTCTTGTTACATAAATCATAATTGTTAATATGGCCATGAATAAGTATAATTGGAGGTATAGTAACCTGCCTGCCGCCCGGAGTGCCGGTGTATGGTTAGCCGTGATGTTCGATGGTTATCCCCCCCCTTCCCCCCCCCCTTTATTTCAACTACTCTACTGAGTGTTGGTGAGTCACGTCACTGACCCACTTTACCTGTATGCTCAAGGTTGAGGGACACAGTGAAGAAGTAGCAGGGCCCAAAGAGAACACTCCCCGCTCGTCTCTGGTAAAATGGCCAAGGTTTATTATCCGGCCTGGACATATTCTGTTTTATTCTGACTGCTTCCAATTGGGAAACAAGACTTTTTACATTAAAGTAATCTCCATTTATATATATGTTATATCTAGGATCTCCTCCTAATCATCTGTTTTTGAAAACCTTATATATATATTTTGGATAATATAGAACAAACATGCATGCTTAACTTATAAAACGATAATTCGTATATTATTTCTGGCTTTTGTTGTATTATGAATATACTTAATTAAAATTAAGCTTTCCGAGGATCACTATTATTACCCTAACCTCTCTGACCAAAATGTTATGCTCTAAAAAGAAGGAAATAGTGGTTACAATACTTGGAGTGTAACAGGGACACAGACACAAGAGGGGCACAGTTGGAAGTTGAAGACTCAGATGAATCAAAAGGGGTGTTGGAAGTATTTCTTCAATCATAGAGTAGTCAGACCGTGGAATAGCCTAGAAAGTGACGTAGTGGAGGCGGGAACCATGCATAGTTTTAAGGCGAGGTATGATAAAGCTCATGGGGCAGGGAGAGAGAGGACCTAGTAGCAATCAGCGAAGAGGCGGGGCCAGGAGCTATGACTCGATCCCTGCAACCCCAAATAGGTGAGTACAAATAGGTGAGTACAGTGGAGGCAGGATCCATACATACCTGGAGAGAGTTTCGGGGGTCAACGCCCCCGCGGCCCGGTCTGTGACCAGGCCTCCTGGTGGATCAGCGCCTGATCAACCAGGCTTTAAGCAGAGGTATGATAAAGCTCACGGTTCAGGGAGAGTGACCTAGTAGCGACCAGTGAAGAGGCGGGCCCAGGAGCTTGGAATCGACCCCTGCAACCTCAACTAGGTGAGTACACACACACACACACACACACACACACACACACAAGGAGAAGGAGAAGGAAGCGGCTTCTCAGAGTAATTTTCAAGACAGAATCAACTCGAACCATGATACTGCAGAAAGCACGACAGAGAGACAAACTGGAGTTCCAGAGGGTTTACCTCGGTCGAGAGAGAACACAAGAGGAAATGATAAGAACATAAGAACATAAGAAAGAAGGAACATTACAACAGCCCTACTGACCCATGTGAAGCAGGTCCATGCCACCCCCATCTCCCTTAGAGCAATGACCACTTAGCCAGGTCACTTCCACTTAAGGAAGGAGCACAGCACCAGACCCGGTAGTCCAAGCTAGTCAGGTCAAACTCACACCCACCCACACCCACTCATGTGTTTATCTAACCTATATTTAAAACCACACAACGTCTTAGCGTCTATGTTGGTACTCGGGAGTTTGTTCCACTCATCCACAACTCTATTACCAAACCAGTGCTTTCCTATATCCTTCCTGAATCTGAACTTTTCAACTTGAAACCATTGCTGCGAGTCCTGTCTTGGCTGGATATTTTCAGCACGCTGTTTACATCCCCTGTATTTATTCCTGTTTTCCATTTATACACATCAGTCATATCCCCCCTAATTCAACGCCTTTCTAGAGAGTGTAGATTCAGGGCCCTCAGTCTATCCTCATAGGGAAGATTTCTGATACATGGAATCAACTTTGTCATCCTCCTCTGTACGTTTTCCAGTGCATTTATATCCATTCTGTAATATGGTGACCAGAACTGTGTAGCATAATCTAAATGAGGCCTAACCAAGGATATATAGGGTTGAAGAACAACCTGTTGATATGAAGCCAAGGATTCTGTTAGCTTTATTGCAAACACATATGTGCTGTTGTCTTGGCTTCAGATTACTGTTAACCAGAACTCCTAAATTCTTTTTGCAATCAGTAGTATTAAGATCTACACTATTCGGTTTATAAGTGACATGGTTATTGTCTTGTCCATCATTTAGCACTTTGCATTTGTCAATGTTAAACTGCATCTGCCACTTCTCCGACCATTGCATCAATCTATTCAAATCATCCTGGAGTGCACTAATGTCCTCAATAGAATGAATTGGACGGCCTATTTTAGTGTCATCAGCAAATTTGTTTATGTCGCTATTTATTCCTTCATCTATATCGTTTATTTAAATTGTGAACAACAAGGGGCCCAACACTGACCCCTGTGGAACACCGCTTGTGACGTCCCCCTATTCTGATTTCTCCCAATTTATGCAAACTCTTTGCTGGCTATTCGTCAACCATACCTCTACCCAGGAAAAAATTTCTCCTCCTATTCCGATGCCTCTGATGTGGAACTCTACTGAAAGAGAGAATGCAAAAACGAAACGTGGAATGGGAGGAAATGATAAAGAAAAACAGAATAACCCAGACACCGGTGGAAGGGCAAGCATACCCCCCAGAAACACCCACAGAAGGACTCCAACCACAACAACCCAAGGCAACTGAACAATCTAAACCAGCAATCCCACACCATTCCCTCTGCCCCCACCCCCCAAACCACAAACCCCACCCCTACAGCAACCCTCTATGAGAACTCTGCCCCCACCTCCACTGCAGCCTCCCATAGGCCCCCATCAGGGCTCCTGCTCTCCCAACCCCAATATTCTCCCAGAACAGAAGTTGAAGATTTGGTACACGAATGTGGATGGAATAATGAATAAATATGAGGAGTGGCATGAAAGAATCAAAGAGAAGTCTCCATGCATCATAGCAGTCACAGAAACGAAACTCACTGAGAGAATAACAGATGCAATCTTCCCACCAGGATATCAGATCCTGAGGAAAGATAGAAGGAGCAGAGGAGGAGGAGGGGGGTTGCATTGCTTGTAAAATCCGATGGAAATTTGAGGAAATGGGAAATATGGACGAGACTGGAGAAAGAGAATACATAGTAGGTACACTTTAGTCTGTGGAGCACAAGGTAGTCACTGCAGTGATGTATAATCCACCACAGAACTGCAGGAAACCAAGAGAGGAATATGAAAAGAGCAACAGAGCAATGGTGGACACACTGGTTGAGGTGGCATGTAGAGCTCACTCGAGCAGAGCAAAGTTTACTGGTTATGGGCAATTTCAACCACAGGGAGATCGACTGGGAAAACCTGGAGCCACATGGGGGTCCCGAAACATGGAGAGCCAAGATGATGGATGTCGTACTGGAAAACGTCATGCACCAACATGTTAAGGACACTGCCAGAGAGAGAGTGGAGGATGAACCAGCAAGACTGGAAGTTGTGTTTACACCAAGCAGTTCAGATATTGGGGACATCACATATGAAATGCCCCTAGGAGCTAGTGACCATGTGGTTCTGTGCTTTGAATACATAGTAGAGTTACAAGTGGAGAGGGTAACAGGAGTTGAATGGGAAAAGCCAGACTATAAAAGGGGAGACTACATACGTTTGAAGAACTTCCTGCAGGTGGTTCAGTGGGACAGAGAACTGGGAGGAAAGTCAGTAAACGAAATGATGGAATATGTAACAACAAAATGCAAGGAGGCAGAGGAAAGGTTTGTTCCCAAGGGCAACAGAAATAATGGGAAGACCAGAACGAGCCCTGGTTTATGCGACGGTGTAAGGAGGCATAAACCAAGTGCAATAGAGAATGGAAAAAGTACATAAGGCAAAGAACACAGGAAAATAAGGAGATTAGTCGAAGAGCCAGGAACGAGTATGCACAGGTAAGGAGGGAGGTCCAGCGACAGTAAGAAAATAACATAGCATCGAAAGTCAAGTCTGACCCGAAACTGCTGTATAGCCACATCAGGAGGAAGACAACAGTCAAAGACCAGGTGATCAGGCTGAGGAAAGAAGGTGGGGAACTAACAAGAAACGATTATAAGGTATGTGAGGAGCTCTACATGAAATTTATGGAAGTATTTACAGTAGAGACAGAAAGAGCTCTGGGAAGACAACACAGAGGGGAACACCAACAGGGAATATGCCATCAAGTGTTGGATGACATACAAACAAAGGAGGAGGAGGTGTAGAAGCTGCTAAGTGACCTTGATACCTCAAAGGCGATGGTTCCAGACAACATCTCCCCGTGGGTCCTTAGAGAAGGAGCAGAGAAGCTGGCATGCCACTAACCGCAATCTTCAATACATCCCTTGAAACTGGGCAACTACCTGAGGTATGGAAGACGGCAATATAGTCCCCATTTTCAAGAAAGGAGACAGAAACGAGGAACTATACTACAGATCAGTGTATGTGACGTGTATAACATGCAAAGTCATGGAGAAGATTATCAGGAGGAGAATAGTGGAGCACCTGGAATGGAACAAGATTATAAATGATAACCAACACGGATTCATGGAAGGAAAATCCTGGGTCACAAACCTTCTGGAGTTCTGTGACAAAGTAACTTCTGTTACCTTGTCATAGAAAACGAGAGAGAGGGGTGGGTTGACTGCATTTTTTTGGAGTGCAAGGCCTTTGACACAGTTCCTCACGAGAGATTAGTGCAGAAGCTAGAGGATCAGGCACATATAACAGGAAGGGCACTGCAATGGATCAGAGAATACCTGACAGAGAGGCAACAGCGAGTCATAGTATGCGCCTGTGACGAACGGAGTCCCACAGGGGTCAGTCCAAGGACCAGTGCTATTCTTGATATATGTGAATGACATGACGGAAGGGATAGACTCAGAAGTGTTCCTGTTTGCAGATGATGTGAAGTTAATGAGCAGAATTAAATCCATTGTGGATCAGGCAAGTCTACAAAGAGGGCTGGACTGGCTGGATGCGTCGTCCAGGAACTGGCTCCTAGAATTTAACCCCTCCAAATGCAAAGTCATGAAGATCGGAGGAGGGCAAAGAAGACTGCAGACAGAGTATAGGCTAGGTGGTCAAAGGCTGCAAACCTCACTCAAGGAGAAAGACCTAGGAGTGAGTATAATACCGAGTACATCGCCAGAAGCACACATTAACCAGATAACTGCTGCGGCATATGGGAACTTGGCAAACCTGAGAATAGCGTTCCGGTACCTCAGTAAGGAATCGTTCAAGACTTTATACACTGTGTACGTGAGGCCCATACTGGAGTACGCAGCACCAGTTTGGAACCCACACCTGGTCAAACACGTCAAGAAATTAGAGAAAGTGCAAAGGTTTGCAACAAGGCTAGTTCCAGAGCTAAGGGGAATGTGCTATGAAGAAAGGTTAAGGGAAATCGGTCTGACAACACTGGAGGACAGGAGGGTCAGGGGAGACATGATAACGACATACAAAATACTGCGTGGAATAGACAAGGTGTACAGAGACAGGATGTTCCAGAGATGGGACACAGAAACAAGGGTCACAATTGGAAGCTGAAGACTCAGATGAGTCAAAGGGATGTTAGGAAGTACATTCTTCATTCATAGAGTAGTTAGGAAGTGGAATACTCTGCAAGCGATGTAGTGGAGGCAGGACATAAACATGTTTTAAGACGAGGTATGATAAAGCTCATGGAGCAGGGGACAGAGGAACTATAGCGGTCGGTGAAGAGGCGGGGCCAGGAGCTGACCGACTCCTGCAAGCAAATTAGTTGAGTACAATTAGGTGAGTACACACACACACACACACACACACACACACACACACACACACACACACAAACAACACACACACACACACCCACACACACAGAGTGAAGATGGCCGGGCCAGGAGCTTGGACTCGACTCCTGCAACCTCAAACTAGGTGAGAACAACTAAGGAGTACACACACACAAACCACCACACACACACACATACACACCACCACACACAACACACACACACACACACACACACACACATCAACACCACACACACACACACACACACACACACACACACACACACACACATACATACAGGGATAACAGGGAAGGCACTACAATGGATCAGGGAATACTTGTCAGGAAGACAGCAGCGAGTCATGGTACGTGGCGAGGTGTCAGAGTGGGCACCTGTGACCAGCGGGGTCCCACAGGGGTCAGTCCTAGGACCAGTGCTGTTTCTGGTATTTGTGAACGACATGACGGAAGGAATAGACTCTGAAGTGTCCCTGTTTGCATATGACGTGAAGTTGATGAGAAGAATTCACTCGATCGAAGACCAGGCAGAACTACAAAGGGATCTGCACAGGCTGCAGACCTGGTCCAGCAATTGGCTCCTGGAGTTCAACCCCACCAAATGCAAAGTCATGAAGATTGGGGAAGGGCAAAGAAGACCGCAGACGAAGTACAGTCTAGGGGGCCAGAGACTACAAACCTCACTCAAGGAAAAAGATCTTGGGGTGAGTATAACACCAGGCACATCTCCTGAAGCGCACATCAACCAAATAACTGCTGCAGCATATGGGCGCCTAGCAAACCTCAGAACAGCATTCCGACATCTTAATAAGGAATCGTTCAGGACCCTGTACACCTTGTACGTTAGGCCCATATTGGAGTATGCGGCACCAGTTTGGAACCCACATCTAGCCAAGCACGTAAAGAAACTAGAGAAAGTGCAAAGGTTTGCAACAACACTAGTCCCAGAGCTAAGAGGTATGTCCTACGAGGAGAGGTTAAGGTAAATCAACCTGACGACACTGGAGGACAGGAGAGATAGGGGGGACATGATAACGACGTACAAAATACTGAGAGGAATTGACAAGGTGGACAAAGACAGGATGTTCCAGAGATTGGACACAGTAACAAGGGGACACAGTTGGAAGTTGAAGACACAAATGAATCACAGGGATGTTAGGAAGTATTTCTTCAGCCACAGAGTAGTCAGTAAGTGGAATAGTTTGGGAAGCGATGTAGTGGAGGCAGGATCCATACATAGCTTTAAGCAGAGGTATGATAAAGCTCACGGCTCAGGGAGAGTGACCTAGTAGCGATCAGTGAAGAGGCGGGGCCAGGAGCTGACTCGACCCCCGCAACCTCAACTAGGTGGTACAACTGGGGGGAGTACCACACCCACACACACACCCACCCAAAAAACACACAACACACACCCCACACACACACACACACACACACAACAACACACACACACCCCACGTGAAGAGTTCGCAAATAGTGCCCCCAGGTTTTAGGTTTTAGTGGCGTCCTAAGATATTATTAGCGGTCTCGTACGTGAGTAAATCGTGAACTCCCTACAAGGTGAAATAGCTTTCAAGGTGCGAAAAATGAGATAGGATCAAAAATTTTTACAATTTTAAATTTGAATGAAATTTTGAGTGGGGGAGGGTAGCGTCAGCTGATCAGGTTCGGGCGCAGTGTTGACCAAAATACCAAACAGTTAATTGGGTTAAGGGTTTTTGTGATCTGAAATATTAACAAATAATATGTTTTTATTATGCAGCAGGTAGGGTTTAAGGTTAAAAGAGTTTTTAAAAAAATATGAAAGTAAGAAAATTTAGTCAACCCCCAGTGTTGGTGTTGTGAATGTAGTTAATATATCAGATTTTGTTATGACCATAATACTGTACTAAAGAAAAAAGGGGGAAAATCCCAAGTTTAAAAAAAAAAATAAATTAAAAAACTTGAATGCATGATAAAGTTCCTAAAGGGTTACAAAATTGAAGGAGTTGATAGCAGCCGCCGCGGGAAACCCTCTTGTTGTGCGCGACATCACTTCCCCTATTTGGGGTTTAAAATTTTGGTTGTGTCTAAAGTCTCATTTTGGGCCCCTGATGGTTGTTGCTTCCATCATCTCTCCCTTTTCAGTCCCAGGGATGATAGTGGTTAGAAAATTTTTTAAAAAACATCGCCAGGTAAATCCAAAAGGTTGTGTAGCCTAGTGAACCCCCCCCCCCCCGTTTTTCGGGGGGAAAAGTGTAAAAAAGTATGCACATGAAAACACCGGTGCACCCGTAAATATTGTTAAAAAATAATATTTTTAAAAAGGAGGGTGAGAAAAATTTTCCTTTTAATCTTCCCCCAAAAGTAAAGTGCCAGTGGCGGAAATCGGGCCGGGGGGGAATCCCGGTGAACCAAGAAAAATTTAACAAATAGTGTTAACGTGACCACCCCTTTTTTTAAAAAGAACGACAAGCTAGAAAACCCCCAAACCACACACAAACACAAGTGTACGCAATTAAATTATTAGTATATATTAGTGATATTAATAAGGAATTTTTGGAAATTTTTTTTTTAAAATTTTCAAAAGAGTAGGTACCCTAGTGTGCACCCGCACCCCACACACACCCACAACCCCCACACACCCCCACACCCCTGCCACCCACACCACCACACACCCCACACACCCAAAAACCCCCACACCACCCACACCCCACAACCCACACACCACCACACCCCACCCCCACACACCACACCACCCCACACACCCACCACACCACCACCCACCACACCCCCCCCACACACCACCCACACCCCCCACACCCCCACACACCACAATACAACCACACACACCCACACCCCCACACACCGACACACCCCCACCACACCCCCCACCCCCCCACCCCCACCCCCACACACCCCCCCACACAAACACCCACACACACCCCACACCCCACCCACACCCACACCCAAAACCCCCCACACACACACCCCCACCCCCCCACCACCCACACACATCCAACACACTACCCACACACCCACCACACCCCCACCCACCCCCCCCCCAAACACACACACACACAACACACACACACACACACACCACACACACCACACAACCACACACAACAACCCACACACACACACACACCACACATTTTGCAGACTCCAATACACCCCCCCCTCCCCCCGACATCCCCCTCCTTCCCTAATCCCCCCCCTCCCTCTTTCACCCCCCCCCCTCCCCATTTTCCCCCTCTCCCATTTACCATTACCATTGCTTCACTTTCCCTTCCCTCCCCTCCCCCACTACTCTCCATATACCCCACAGTTCCCCCTTACCTCCCCCCCCACACTCTGACATATACAATACTAACTAACATAAGAATTACATGGTTTCCCCACTCTGAGGCAATCAGGATAAAACAAAAAGGGGTTCCCAGAGAGCAAAAAAAAAACCCAAGGGACGGAGGGGAAACTGCAAAGGAAGATTGGGCGCAGAGCTACAAAAAGGGGAACAGAAGGGGGAAAAAAAATAGAGAACTTAGATGAAAAAGGAAGAGAGGATAGCGGAAAGCAGGAAGTGGGAGGTGAAAGTCAAGCAGCGGGGCCCGGAACAGAGTTAGAAGGGGAACGGAAAATCTGAAAAGCCTAAGAATAAAGAACTTTTTGGATTGAAAACAGAGCCCGCTCCCTCCCCCCAAAAAATAAGGGGACTGAGGGAAAGAAGGACCCCAAAACTACATGTAAAAGCTCTATCAGTGGAGACTGAGTAAATAAAAGAGCTAAGCTATATGTGGAGGCCCTAACAGCCCAAAAACGACCCCAGGGAAAGCCAAAAAAAGGGAAAATGAAGGCACTGACCCCTGTACAGTAATAGTGAAACAAGAAAGGAAGCTGCAATGGGGAAATTAAATTGAATGGGGGATACACAGGGATATGCAGTGGGAGAATAAAAGGGTGAGGTCAGTTTTTTGTGTATGGGCTACAGGAATTTGAAGGGGAAACATTGAAAAGAAAACAAGGGGAAAAAAAAAAACAATTGAAAGCATCATGAAAGTGTGGAGAAAACGACATGACCCAGCTGGAAAAATTTTTGGAGAATAGGGGGGTTTGTAAAAAAGAACCCCCGGCCCCGGAAAAATGACCTTCAAGGGAGAATCGACTCGGAAAGGATAGCAGGAGAAAGCCGATTTTGGGGGCATGCCCGGCATACAGGAAGGTGTATTCGACCCAGACGAACACAAGAGAAAGGCGGAAATGAGAGAGGGTTTCAAAGGCGAAAGGAGGGAAAAAGAGGGGGTGGAGAAGACGACAGGGATCCCAGACAAGGAAAAAGATCAAATACAACTCCCTCACGTTCCCATAAAACCCCCCAACCAGGTCAACCCAGTGCAGCAACATCTAAACCCCAAACACCCCTGCCCTATCCCCCAAAGCCCCACCCATACATTAAAACTCACCCCCACGCAACCACCCCTAGTTCCTTATCAGGTTCCTTTCCAACCCCCAATACACCTCCAGACCCGTTTAGAAAAGAAATTTTAAGGATGGGATACAAAAAGCAGAGGAATAACAAATAAATATGAGGAGTGGCCCGAAAAAATCAGGGGACATCCCCAGCATAAGAGCACTCACAGAAAAAAAACTCACCAGAATAATAACGATTCATCTTTCCACCCCGATATCAAAACCTAGGAAAGCCAAAGGGGGGAGAGGGGGAGGAGGGTTGCATGCTCATTAAAAGCCAAATGGGGTTTTGAAAAAATGGAAGGAATGGTGGGACGGGTGAAAGGGATACTTGTAGGAACAAACCCGCTAGGGAATAAAGGGGATAATTGCAGTAATGTACAACCACCCCCGAATGCGAAGACCAAAAGAAGAAAACGTGGAGCAAAGAGCCATGGTCGACACATAGCCGGGGGGTGGCCCGGAGAGCACACGTGGGGGGAGCAAAATTACTAGTTTTGGGTATTTCAATCACAAGGAATTGACTGGGAAAACCCGGAGCCCCCTGGGGGTTTTCCCAAAAATGGGGAGCCAAAAATGTGGATGTGTACCGGAAAACCTCATGCTCAACATGTTTGAGACATTTCCAGGAAGAGGGAGAAATGAACCAGCAAGACTGGGTTTATTCACCTTGGTAGTTCAGACTGAGGATTTTTTTTTATGAAAGGCCCCTGGGAGCTAATCATTGGTTCGTGCTTGACACTAGTTGGTCCAAGTGGAGGAGTAGCAGGAATAGGGTGGGAAAAAAACCCAAAATACAAAAGGGGGAACTCTCAGGGATGAGTAATTCCCTTTAAAACTTCAGTGGGGAGGGAAAGAAGGAAAAAAAGTAAAGAAATAATGGATATTGGGAACAAAATGAAGGGGGCAGAGGAGGGTTAGTTCCCCAAAGGGGAAAAAGAAAAAAATGGGAAGAACAGAACGAGTCCTTTTTTTCACCCCAAAAATGTAAGAAGGCAAAAATGGTGTCTAGAGAATGGAAAAAAAGGTACAGAAGCAGAGGAAAATCGGGAAAAAAAAGAGATTAGCGAAAGCCGAAATGAATATGCACAGATAAGAAAGGGAGGTCAGGGCAATATAAAAGTAGCATCGAAAGTCAAACTGACCGAAGCTGTTGTACACCCCTCAGGGGGGAAAACAAACAGTCAAAGGGGGCCCGGTTTAAACAGACGGGAAGGGTGAGGGGGAATTTACAAGCAACGACCCCAGAGGTATGTAGGAGCTCAACACGAGATTTAAAGAAGTATTTACAGTGGGAAAACCCGTGGACTCCCGGAAATCAGAACAGGGGGTCACCAGAAGGTGGGTGAGGACATATAACCAAGGAGGAAGTGAAGAAACTGCTATGCGAACTTGACACCTCAAAGGCGGTGGGACCGACAAAATCTCCCTGGGTCCCTTAAAAAGGGAGGCAGAGATATTTTGTGTGCCCTTAACAAAAATCTTCAATCATCTTTTAAACTGGGCAAATCCCCGAGGTATGGAAGATGGCAAATGTAGTCCCCAATTTTTAAAAGGGGGACGAAAGAGGCACTAAAATACAGACTGTACACTAAAGTGTATAGTATGCAAAGGGATGGAGAAAATCATCAGGAGGAGGGTGGTGGGGCCCTGGAAAAAAAACAAGTGTTAAAAAGACAAAACCCGCGGTTTCGGGAAGGAAAAAACCTGTTCACAAACCCATAGAGTTTTTTGACAAGGTGACAGAAGTAAAAAAGGGGAGGGGGTGGATCGACTGCTTTTTTTGGTCTGCAAAAAAGGGCCTTTGACAAGTTCCTCACAAGAGGTTTCTGAAAAAACTAGAAAAATCAGGCACACATAAAGGAAAAGGACTGCAAGGATAGAGAATACCGACAGGGAGGCAACAACGGTCATGGTACGTGACGAGGTGTCAGAGTGGGCGTTGTGACAAGCGGGGTTCCACAGGGGTCAGTCTAGGGGCCCGTGCCCGTTTTTGGGTTATGTGAACGACATAACGGAAAGGGGTAGGGGCTCAGAGTGTCCTTTGTTTCAGATGATGTGAAGTTAATGAGAAAAATCAAATCGGATGAGGATCAGGCAGGATACAAAGAGACCTGGGCAGGCTCAAGCCTGGTCCAGCAACTGGCCCCTTTGGGTTTAAACCCCCCAAATGCAAAATCATGAAGATTGGGGAAGGGCAAAAAAGACCCGACACAAAATTGTTTAGTGGCCAAAGACTGCAAACCTCATCAAGGAAAAAGACTGGGGGTGAGTTAAAACCCGGGATTCTCCCGAGGCGCACATAAATAGAAACTGGCAGCATAGGGCGCCCGGAAACCTACGGATGGTTCCGATACCTCGTAGGAGTCTTCAAGACCTGTATACATTTACGTCAGGCCATACTGGGTATGCAGCACAGTTTGGAACCCCTAGTAAAAACGTCAAGGGAAAATTTGAGAAAATGCAAAGGTTTTCAACAAGACTAATCCCAGAGCTACGGGGATTGTCCTACGAAGAAAGGTTGAGGGAAATCGGCCTGACGACACTGGAGGCCAGGAGGGTCAGGGGGACATGATAACGACATATAAAATACTGCACGGAATAGACAAGGTGGACAAAGGACAGGATGTTCCAGAGATGGGACACAGACACAAGAGGTCACATTGGAAGTTGAAGACTCAGATGAATCAAAGGGATGTTAGGAAGTATTTCTTCAGACATAGAGTAGTCAAGTCGTGGAATAGTCTAGAAAGTGAAGTAGTGGAGGCGGGAACCATACATAGCTTTAAGGCGAGGTATGATAAAGCTCTGGAGCATGGAGAGAGAGGACCTAGTAGCAATCAGTGAAGAGGCGGTGCCAGGAGATATGACTCGACCCCTGCAACCACAAATATGTGAGTACAAATAGGTGAGTACACGCACACACACATGCACACACACACACACAACACACACACACCACACACACAACACACACACACACACACACACACACACACATGCACACACACACACACACACACACACACACACACACACACACACACAGAGGACCAGGCAGGACTTCAAAGAGACCTGGAGACTGGACACCTGGTCCAGCAAATGGCTTCTCGAATTTAATCCTGCCAATGCAAAGTCATGAGATAGGGGAAGGGCACAGAAGACCACAGACAGAGTATAGGCTAGGTGGCCAAAGACTGCAAACCTCACTCAAGGAGAAAGATCTTGGGGTGAGTATAACACCGAGCATGTCTCCTGAAGCACACATCAATCAGATAACTGCTGCAGCATATGGGCGCCTGGCAAACTGAGAACAGCATTCCGACACCTTAGTAAGGGATTCATTCAAGACACTGTACACCGTGTATGTCAGGCCCATACTGGAGTATGCAGCACCTGTTTGGAACCCGCACTTGATAAAGCACGTCAAGAAACTAGAGAAAGTACAAAGGTTTGCAACAAGGTTAGTTCCAGAGCTAAGGGGAATGTCCTATGAAGAAAGGACTAGGGAAATCGGCCTGACGACACTGGAGGACAGGAGGGTCAGGGGAGACATGATAACGACATATAAATACTGCGTGAATAGACAAGGTGGACAAGGACAGGATGTTCCAGGGAGGGGACACAGAAACAAGAGGCCACAATTGGAAGTTGAAGACACAAATGAGTCAGAGAGATAGTAGGAAGTATTTCTTCAGTCATAGAGTTGTAAGGCAGTGGAATAGCCTAGAAAATGACGTAGTGGAGGCAGGAACCATACACAGTTTTAAGACGAGGTTTGATAAAGCTCATGGAGCGGGGAGAGAGAGGGTCTAGTAGCAACCGGTGAAGAGGCGGGGCCAGGAGCTAGGACTCGACCCCTGCAACCACAAATATGGTGAGTACAAATAGGTGAGTACACACACACACACACACACACACACACACACACACACCACACACACACACACACACACACACACACACAGACAAACACGCACACATATACAGGATTTCACACCTTCCTGTGAAGTGACCCTCTAACCCTTTCCCCCCCCATCTCTCTCTCTCTCCTCTCCTCTCTCTTCCTCTCTCTCTCTCTCTCTCTTCTCTCTCTCTCTCTCTCTCTCTCTCTCTCTCTCTCTCTTCTCTCTTCCCTTTCTCTTCCTCTCTCTCTTCCTCTCACTCTCTCTCTCTTCCTGTCTCCTCTCCCTCTCTCTCTTCCTCTCTTTTACTCTCTCTCTCCTTTTCTTTTCTCTTCCTCTCTCTTCCTTGTCACTCCCCCCTCTCCTCATAACTTTTCCCTCTCTCTCACTTTCTCCCTCTTTTTTTCCTTCTTTTCCCTCCTTCTATCTCCCCTTCTTCTCTTTTCCCTCTCTCTCACTCTTCTCCCCCTTTTTCTTTTTTCTCCTTTCTCTCTCTCTTTCACTAAAAGAAAAAAAAAATGGTTGGAACTCGCAGAATCAGGCGATCAGATGACAATTGATACTGGTAGGGAGGAATAGATGTAGGAGGAGCAGTTTGGAAAGGATAGAGCAAGATGGAGGATGAGAGAAAATTGGTGAGCTTTGTGAAAAAATGGAGAAAAGAAAGAGAAGAAAGAGCTCCCCTGTGAAATGGGGAAAAAAGGTTGGAGAAGGAGACGAAGAATTGGGGTGGACAAGTCGAAACCGGCAGTAAGCCAGGGTATAAGAGTCCTAGAATTTGAGGTTAAACAGGCTGGAAGCCAAGTCTAGGGAGTAGTGTACAGTGAATCTCACCATACGAAGTGAGAGGCTGAAAAGAAAGGAAGGAAGGGAGATATGAATTCATGCTTAGGTCATAGAGCTGCAAAGAAGGGACAGGAGTGGAAGGGAAGAGCAGTGGGTGCAGATGGGAGAGGGAGATGGTCCGAATGCTGGGCACAACCATGCTACCAAGAGCCACTGGAAAAATCAAGGAGGAAGAAAATGACCACATACAAGACAGGAACCAGAGTCAAGAAGGGAGAGGCATGAGGAGAGAGGAAAAAGGCAAAAATCAGTGATTATCCATGGGTCGGGAGAGAGAGGAAAGGACACAACATGAAAGACGGCAGGAAGAAAGAAAGGAGATGAGAAAAATCATCACGGGAAATAGGGGGAGAAGACTTGGATGAGACTGTAAATTTTCAGAGAATAGGGGGGTACTTGAAGGGAGAAAAAACCGACGATCAGCTGATTCTCAGGACAAAAACAAGTGCGGAACAGGATCCTCCAGAGAACCCCCACGGTTGTTGAAAAGCTTCAGAAGAGTACATTGAAGTGTTCTAACCAGAGACAGAAAACTAAACAGAGTGACTGAAAGCTGTGAGAGAGGACAAAAAAAGCGAAAGGAGCAGGAAAGGAGACAGGATGGAACCAGTAGAGGTAAGTCAGAGACAAGAAAAGAGCAGCAAGGGCAAGCATACACACAACTTCTCTCAGAACCACAACATATCACACCATCCCAACACACAATTCCCCAATCCATACCCACAGCTTCCACCGACCCCCATCCACCACCATAGATCCACAGTATGCTAACAGGTCTCCCACACCCACAGGACCCCCAAACCACAGGTTGGAAAGGAAACTGGAGGTATGGTACTCAAAATGCTGATGGCATAACAACAAGTGGGAGGGGAGTGGCACGAAAGTGTCAAAGAGACATACCAGACAGCTAGCAATCACAGAAACCAAGCTTACAGATATGATAAAGATGCATCTTTCCAGCGGGATACCAGATCCTAGAGAAAGACAGAAGGAAACAAGGGGGTGGAAGGCAGTGGCATTGCTGATCAAACACCGATGAATTTTGATGACTCGGAGAGAGGAGACAGTGGAGAAGGAAGTAATTATCAAAGCGGGAACGCTTCCTCTGGAGGTCCAAACTGGTGTAATTGCAGTTTGATATATAACCCACCACTGAACAGCAGGAGGGCCAAGGCAGAGTAGAAGAGAGCATTAGAGCGATGGTTGACACACTGGCTTACAGTGGCCAGAAGAGCTCATGCATGCAGGGGAAAGCTCCTGATCATGTGGGCGACATTTTACCACAAGGAGATTCGAATGGGAGAACTTGGAGCCACATGGGGGCCAAGAATACATGGAGGGTAAGATGATGGAGGTGGTACTGGAAAACTCATGTACCAACACGTAAGGGACACTACAAGAGAGAGAGGAGAGGATGAACCAGCAAGACTGGACTTAGTATTCACCTTGAGTAGTGCAGATATGAGGACATCACTTTATGAAAGACCCTTGGGGGCCAGCGATCATGTGGTTTTGAGCTTCGAATACACAGTAGGCTACAAGTGGAGGGGAAGCAGGAAGGCCAGGACAAATGAAACCAAACTACAGGAGAGGGGATACACAGCAATGAGGAACTTCCTAAATGAGGTCAGTGGGACAGAGAACGGGCAGGGAAGCCAGTTAATGAGATGATGGAATATGTAGCAACAATGTGCAAGGAGGCTGAGGAGAGGTTTTTTACGCAAGGGTAACAGGAATAATGAAAAAGCCAGGATGAGCCCCTGGTTCACCAAAGATGCAAGGGAGGCAAAAACCAAGTGTGCTAGGGAATGGAAGAAATTAGAAATCAAAGGACCCAGGAGAATAAGGAGAGCAGTCGTAGAGCCAGAAACGAATATGCACAGATAAGAAGGGGAGGCCAACGTCAATATTGAAACGACATAGCAGCAAATGCCAAATCTAACACCGAAGCTGTTTTTACAGCCACATAGGAAGAAAACAACCGTCAAGGACCAGGTAATCAGGCTAAGGAAGGAAGGAGAGAGAAACAAGAAATGACCGTGAAGTATGTGAGGAACTCAACAAGAGATTCAAAGAAGTGTTCACAGAGGAGACAGAAGGGGCTCCAGAAAGACGGAGAGGTGGGGTACACCACCATGTACTGGACACAGTATACACAACCGAAGAAGAAGTGAAGAGGCTTCTGAGTTAGCTAGATACCTCAAAGGCAATGGGGCCAGATAACATCTTTCCATGGGTCCTGAGAGAGGGAGCAGAGACGCTATGTGTACCCCTAACAACAATATTCAATGCATCTATCGAAACAGGGAGATTGCCTGAGGCATGGAAGACAGCAAATGTAGTCCGAATCTTTAAAAAAGGAGACAGACATGAAGCACTAAACTACAGACCAGTGTCATTGACAGGTATAGCATGCAAAATCATGGAAAAGATTGTCAGGAGAAGAATGGTGGAACAGCAGCCAACATGGTTTCAGAGACGGGAAATCCTGTGTCACAAACCTACTGGAGTTCTATAACATGGTAACAGCAGTAAGACAAGAGAGAGAGGGGTGGGTAGATTGCATTTTCATGGACTGCAAGAAGGCGTTTGACACAGTACCACACAAGAGATTAGTGCAAAAACTGGAGGACCAAGCAGAGATAACAGAGAATGCACTGTAATGGATCAGGGAATACTTGTCAGGAAGACAGCAGCGAGTAATGGTACGTGGCGAGGTGTCACAGTGGGCACCTGTGACCAGCGGGGTCCCACAGGGGTCAGTCCTAGGGCCAGTGCTGTTTCTGGTATTTGTGAACGACATGACGGAAGGAATAAACTCCGAGGTGTCCCTGTTTGCAGATGACGTGAAGTTGATGAGAAGAGTTCATTCGATCGAAGACCAGGCGGAAATACAAAGGGATCTGGACAGGCTGCAGACCTGGTCCAGCAACTGGCTCCTGGAGTTCAATCCCACCAAGTGCAAAGTCATGAGGATTGGGGAAGGGCAAAGAAGACTGCAGACGGAGTACAGTCTAGGGGGCCAGAGACTACAAACATCACTCAAGGAAAAAGATCTTGGGGTGAGTATAACACCAGGCACATCTCCTGAAGCGCACATCAACCAAATAACTGCTGCAGCATATGGGCGCCTAGCAAACCTCAGAACAGCATTCCGACATCTTAATAAGGAATCGTTCAAGACCTTGTACACCGTGTACGTTAGGCCCATATTGGAGTATGCGGCACCAGTTTGGAACTCACACCTAGCCAAGCATGTAAAGAAACTAGATAAAGTGCAAAGGTTTGCAACAAGACTAGTCCCAGAGTTAAGAGGTATGTCCTATGAGGAGAGGTTAAGGGAAATCAACCTGACGACTCAGGAGGACAGGAGAGATAGGGGGGACATGATAACGACTTACAAAATACTGAGAGGAATTGACAAGGTGGACAAAGACAGGATGTTCCAGAGACTGGACTCAGCAACACGGGGACACAGTTGGAAGCTAAAGACACAGATGAATCAAAAGGATGTTAGGAAGTATTTCTTCAGCCACAGAGTAGTCAGGAAGTCGAATAGTTTGGGAAGCGATGTAGTGGAGGCAGGATCCATACATAGCTTTAAGCAGAGGTACGATCAAGCTCATGGTTCAGGGAGAGTGACCTAGTAGCGACCAGTGAAGAGGCGGGGCCAGGAGCTTGGACTCGACCCCTG
The DNA here is from genome assembly GCF_026875155.1 of Cherax quadricarinatus. NCBI lineage: Eukaryota > Metazoa > Arthropoda > Malacostraca > Decapoda > Parastacidae > Cherax > Cherax quadricarinatus. Next base: position 40,540,560 of record NC_069399.1, read on the forward strand.
CAACCTCAACTAGGTGAGAACTAGGTGAGTACACACACACACACACACACACACACACACACACAAACTCACACACACGCACACACTCTCACACACACACTCACACCCACACACACACACACATGCACGCACACACAGACACACACACACACACACACACACACACACACAGACACACACACACACACACACACACACACACACACACACACACACACACACACACACACACACACACACACACACAGGGATTACATAGTAGGTACAGTTCAGTCAGGGTAACACAAGGTAGTCATTGCTGTGATATATAACCCACCACGGAACTGCAGGAAGCCAAGAGAGGAATATGATGAATGCAACAGAGCAATGGTGGACTCTCTAGCTGAGGCGGCAAGAAGGGCTCGCTCAAGTAGAGCGAAGTTACTGGTCATGGGCGACTTCAATCACAGGGAGATTGACTGGGAAAACCTGGAGCCACATGGGGGTCCCGAAACATGGAGAGCCATGATGATGGATGTGGTGCTGGCAAATCTCATGCACCAACATGTTAGGGATACTACCAGAGAGAGAGGGGAGGATGAACCAGCAAGACTGAACCTCGTGTTCACCCTGAGTAGCTCAGACATTGAGCACATCACATATGAAAGGCCCCTTGGAGCTAGTGACCACGTAGTTATGAACTTTGAATTCATCGTGGAGCTAAAAGTGGAAAGGGTAACAGGAGTAAAAAGAGAGCAGCTAAACTATAAAAGGGGGGTCTACACAGGAATGAGTACCTTCCTGTAGGAGGTTCAGTGGAAACAGGAGTTGGTAGGAAAATCAGTAAACGCAATGATGGACTTTGTAACAACAAAATGCAAGGAGGCAGAGGAAAGGTTTGTTCCCAAGGGTAACAGAAATAATGGGAAGGACAGAATGAGCCCTTGGTTTACCCGAAGGTGCAGGGAGGCAAAAACTAAGTGCTCTAGAGAATAGAAAAAGTACAGAAGGCAAAGGACTCAGGAGAATAAAGAGATTAGTCGACGAGCCAGAAACGAGTATGCACAGATAAGAAGGGAGGCGCAATGAAAATGACATAGCATCGAAAATCAAGTCTGACCCGATACTACTCTACAGCCACATCAGGTGGAAGACAACAGTCAAGGACCAGGTAATCAGGCTGAGGAAAGAAGGTGGGGAGCTTACAAGAAACGACCAGGAGGTATGTGAGGTGCTCAACATGAGATTTCAGGAAGTATTTACAGTGGAGGATGAAGGGACAACGTGGAGACAAAACAGTGGCATACAGCAACAAGAGATATATCAACAAGTGTTGGATGAATTACACACAGCTGAGGAGGAGGTGGAGAAGCTCCTAAGCGACCTTGATACCTCAAAGGCGGTGGGACAGGACAACATCTCTCCATGGGTCCTTAGAGAGGGAGCAGGGACTCTACGTGTGCCACTAACCAAAATCTTCAACATTTCCCTTGAAACTGGGCAACTACCTAAAGTATAGAAGAAGACAAATGTAGTCCCAATCTTTAAGGGAGACAGAAATGAAGCACTAAATTATAGACCAGTGTCACTGACATGTATAGTATGCAAAGTCTTGGATAGGATTATCAGGAGGAGAGTGGTGGAGCACCTGGAGCGGAACAAGATTATAAACGACAGCCAGCACGAATTCATGGAAGGAAAATCCTGTGTCACAAACCTACTAGAGTTTTACGACAAGGTAACTGAAGTAAGAAATGAGAGGGAGGGGTGGATTGA
>NC_069399.1:40544814-40559814 GCF_026875155.1 Cherax quadricarinatus
AAGCACACACAGAACCAAACCCAGAACCTAACAACCAATCACATTATCCCAAAACAAACCTCAATCCACACCCACAGCTCCCACCCAACACTCAGCTATAGAATTACACAGTACACTGCCAGGTCCGAAAAAGCTGAAGAGGCATCACTGGACATCATAGCATCAAAGAAACCAAGCTCACAGGTAAGATAACAGATGCCATCTTTCCAATGGGATATCAGATTATGAGGAAAGACAGAGGGAACAGATGGGTGGAGTGGCACTGCTAGTCAAGAACTGATGAGATTTTGATGAGCTGGAAAGAGAAGACAGTAGAGAAGCAAGGGATTACATAGTAGGCATGCTTCAGTTTGGAGGTCCCAGGGTAGTAATTGCAGCGATGTATAACCTGCCATAGAACAGCAGGAGGCCAAGGCAAGAGTATGATAAGAGTAACACACTGGCTGAAGTGGCAAGAAGGGCTCAAGAGAGCAGGGCAAAGCTATTGATCATGGGTACCTTCGACCACAAGGAAACTGACTGGGAGAACTTGGAGCCACATGAAGGCAAAAAAAACTTGGAGGGCTAAGATGATAGAGGTAGTACTGGAAACCTCTTGTACTAAACACGTAAGGGACACTACCAGAGAGAGACGAGACGATGAACCAGCGATGTTGGACCTAGAATTCACCATGAGTAGTGCAGATATTGAGGATATCACATATGAAAGACCCCTTGGGGCCAACGATCATATGGTTTTAAGATTCGAATACACAGTAGAGTTACAAGTGGACGGGGGAGCAGGAAGAGCCAGACGATTGAAGCCAAACTACAAGAAGGGGGACCACGTGGGAATGAAGATCTTCCTGAATGGGGTTCAGTGGGACAGAGAACTGGCAGGGAAGTCAGTGAATGAGATGATGGAATACATGACAATAATATGCAAGGAAGCTGAGGAGAGGTTTGTACCCAAGGGTAACAGGAATAAGGAAAGAGCTAGGATGAGCCCGTGGCTCACCCAATGGTGCGGAGAGGCCAAAACCATGTGTGCTAGGGAATGGAAGAACTATAGAAGGCAAAGGACAGAGGAGAATAAGGAGAGCAGTCATAGAGCCAGAAATAACCATGCACAGTTAAGAAGGGAGGCTCAAACGACAATATGAAAATGACATAGCAGCAAAAGCCAAATCTGAACCAAAGCTGTTGTACAGTCACATCAGGAGGAAAACAACAGTCAAGGACCAAGTAATAAGGCTAAGAAAGGAAGGAGGAAAGATCACAAGAAACGACTGAGAAGCATATGAGGAACTCAAAATGAGATTCAAAGAAGTGTTCACAGAGGAGACAGAAAGGACTCCAAGAAGAACGAGAGGTGGGGTACACCACCAAGTGTTGGACACAATACATAAAACTGAGGAAGAACTGAAGAAGCTGCTGAGCGAGCTAGACACCCAACTCGAAGGGGCCGGATAACATCTCTCCATGGTTCCTGAGAGAGGGAGCAGAGGTGCTATGTGTACCCCTAACAACAATATTCAACACATCTAACGAAACAGGGAGATTTCCTGAGGTATGGAAGACAGCAAATGTAATCCAAATTTTTAAAAAGGGAGACAGACGAGGAGCACTAAAATATAGACCAGTGAAACTACTCAAGATGGCAAGGGTTACACCAATACATAAAGGTGGTGACCCTACAGACTTAAACAACTATAGGCCAATATCTAACTTACCATTGCTATCCAAAATCTTTGAGAAACTCGTGCACAGGAGACTGTATTCATTTATAACGGCTCAAAACATACTCAACCCCTGCCAGTTTGGATTCAGGAAAAATAAAAGCACTAATGATGCAATCATAAAAATGCTAGATCTGCTTTACACAGCATTGGAAAATAAGGAATATCCACTAGGAATTTTTATTGACCTAAGAAAAGCTTTTGACACAGTAAACCACGAAATCCTACTCCACAAACTTGACCACTACGGTATAAGAGACCCTGCGCTTGCTTATTTCAAATCTTACATTACTAATAGGTATCAGTACGTCACCATTAAAGACACAGCATCAGCAACACGGCCACTTGATACTGGAGTTCCGCAGGGAAGTGTCCTTGGTCCCCTGCTCTTCCTCATATACATCAATGACCTTCCAAACGTAACCGAACACCTGAAACCCATTCTCTTTGCTGATGACACGACTTATGTCATCTCTCACCCTAATCTTGCCACCCTTAACACCATTGTGAATGAGGAGCTGATTAAAATATCGACTTGGATGACAGCCAATAAACTTACGCTTAACACTGACAAAACTTACTATATTATGTTTGGTAGCAGAGCAGGAGATGCACAAATTAACATTAAGATTGACAACACTCTAATTACCAGAAATAATGGGAGAAAATTCTTAGGCTTATACCTTGACAATAACCTGAATTTCAGCACCCATATCCAGCATATAGCCAAAAAAGTATCCAAAACGGTTGGGAGCCTCTCCAAGATACGATACTACGTGCCGCAAAATGCCCTTCTCACACTATACCACTCACTTATTTATCCATACCTCACCTATGCTATTTGTGCTTGGGGATCAACTGCAGCAACACACCTAAAGGCAATAATAACCCAACAAAAAGCTGCAGTAAGAATAATCACTAAATCCCATCCCTGGCAGCACACCCCCCCACTCTTCAAAGATCTAAACTTACTCCCAGTTCAGTACATCCACACTTACTACTGTGCAATCTATATCTACAGGGCCTTAAACTCTAATATCAACCTTGACCTAAAACGCTTTCTTGATAGTTGTGACAGAACCCACAGGCATAACACCAGAAACAAACATCTCTACGACATTCCCCGTGTCCGACTAAACCTTTACAAGAATTCAATGTATGTCAAAGGCCCTAAAATCTGGAATACCCTACCTGAGAACTCTAGAACTGCAGACACATTCATCACCTTCAAAACTACCATTAGAAAACATCTTATCTCCCTGATACACCCCGTCAACTAACTTCACGAATACCACCTGGTGGTTCACACTTACACTCGCTCACTCATTTGACCATAAACAGAAATATTAATCTCAGTCTTAAAATAATGAATCCTGTGATACTCCAATACTGAAACTATATACTGTGCCAAAACAAAAGCATTCACATTGCTAAACTCACAAAATAGTATTTAGTCACTTAGCCATAATACCAACTTACCTCATAATTTGTAATATTTTACATTTAAGAATAAAACTAAGTATGCCCGAAATGCCTAGCCATGCTAAGCGTTCTAGTGGTACACTCTGTAATCCCAATTTTACTACATGTAAACCAAACAATAACCGAATTTCTGTAAACTCAGCATTGTAATCCTTATAGAGAATAAACTTTGAATTTGAATATGTATAGTATATAAAGTCATGGAGAAGGTGGTGGAACACCTAGAAAGGAATGAGCTTATCAACAACAGCCAACACGGTTTAAGGGACGGGAAATCCTGTGTCTCAAACCTACTGGAGTTCTATGATAGGGAGACAGCAGTAAGACAAGAGAGAGAGGAGTGGGTACATTGCATTTTCTTGGACTGTAAGAAGGCGTTTGACACAGTTCCAAACAAGAGATTAGTGCAAAAACTGGAGGACCAGGCAAGGATAACAGGTCAGGCACTACAAAACCTGTCAGGAAGACAACAGCGAGTCATGGTGCGAGGCGAGGTGTCAGAGTGGGCGCATGTGATAAGTCAGGTTCCACAGGGGTCAGTCCTAGGACCGGTGCTGTTTCTGGTACTTGTGAATGACTTGACGTGAGGAATAGACTCCGATGTGTCCCTATTTGCAGATGATGTGAAGTTGATGAAAAGAATTCAACTGGACGAGGACCAGGCAGAACTACGAAGGTATCTGGACAGGCTGTAGGCCTGGTCCAGCAATTGGTTCCTGGAGTTCAACCACACCAAGTGCAAAGTCATGAAGATTGAGGAAAGGCAAGGACCGCAGACGGAGTAGTCTCCGGGGCCGAGACCACAAACCTCACTCAAGGAAAAAGATCTTGGGGTGAGTATAACACCAGGCACTTCTAAAGTGCACATCAACCAAATAACTGCTGCAGCACATGGGCGCCTAGCAAACCTCAGAACAGCATTCCGACATCTTAATAAGGAATCGTTCAGGACCCTGTACACTGTGTATGTTAGGCCCATATTGGAGTATGCGGCACCAGTTTGGAACCCACACCTAGCCAAGCACGTAAAGAAACTAGAGAAAGTGCAAAGGTTTGCAACAAGACTATCCCAAGAGCTAAGGATATGTCCTATGAGGAGAGGTTAAGGAAAATTGACCTGACGACACTGGAGGACAGGAGAGATAGGGGGGACATGATAATGACATATAAAATACTGAGAGGAATTGACAAAGTGGACAAAAACACAATGTTCCAGAGATAGGACTCAGCAACAAGGGGACACAGTTGTAAGTTGAAGACACAGATGAATCACAGGGATGTTAGGAACTATTTCTTCAAAGAGTAGTCATGAAGTGGAATAGTTTTGGAAGCAATGTAGTGGAGGCAGGATCCATTCATAGCTTTAAGAAGAGGTATGCTAAAGCTCATGGTACAGAGAGAGTGACCCAGTAGCGGCCAGTAAAGAGGAGGTGCCAGGAGCTATGACTCGACCCTTGCAACCACAACTAGGTGAGTACACCCATGAAAGAATATATGACAACAGTATATGATGGAATATGTGACAACAATATGCAAAGAAGCAGAGAAGAGGTTCGCACTCAAGGGCAACAGATACAGTGAGAAGGTCAAGACGAACCCTTGGTTCACCCAAAGATGTAGAGAAGCTAAAACTAAGTGTGTTAGAAAATGAGGCCCAACGACAATACGATAATGACAAAGCAGCGAAAGCCAAGTCATACCCGAAGCTGTTATACAGTCACATCAGGAGGAGAACAACAGTTAAGGACCAGGAAATTAGGCTGAGAAACCAGGGGAGGTCACAACAAACGACCGAGAAGAGTGTGAAGAGCTCAGCAAGGAATTTAAAGAAGAATTTGCAGTGGAGACACAAGGGACTCCAGAAAGCCAGAGAGGTGTCGTACACAATCAAGTGCTGGGCACAATAAATATAACCGAGGACGAGATGAAGAGGCTGCTTTGTGAACTAGATATCTTAAAAGGGGATGGAGCCGGATAACGTCTCTCAGTGGATCCACTCAGGGGTCAGTCTTAGGGACCGGTGCTGTTTCTGGTATATGTGAATGATATGACAGAAGGGACAGACTCAGAAGTGTCCCTGTTTGTAGATGTTGTAAAGCTCATGAAAAGAATTCAGTCGGATGAGAACCAGGCAGGACTACGAAGGGGTCTGGACAGGCTACAAGCCTGATCAAGCAACTGGCTCCTAGAGCCAGCCACCCCACCAAGTGCAAAGTCATGACGATCGGGGAAGGGCAAAGAAGATCACGGACAGAGTGCAGTTTAGGTGACCAAAGACTACAAACCTCACTTAAGGAAAATGATCTTAGGGTGAGTATAATACCGAGCACATCTGCTGAACCACACATCAGCCAAATGGCTGCTGCAGCATTTGGAAGACTAGCAATCATAAGAATAGCATTCAGGCACCTCAGTAAGGAATCATTCAGAACTCTGTACAGAGTGTACGACAGGCACATACTGGAGTACGCAACACCAGTCTGGAACCCACACCTCGTAAAGGACATCAAGAATTTAGAAAAAAGTGCAAAAGTTTGCAACGAGTATAGTCCCGAAGCTAAACGGTATGTCCCACGAGAAGAAGTTAAGAGAAATCGACCTGACGACACAGGAGGACAGGAGAGAGAGGGGGACATGATAACAACTTTTAAAATACTGAGAGAAATTGACATGGTGGACAGAGACAGGATGATCCAGAGATGAGACACAGCAACAAAGGGTCACAGATCGAAGCTGAAGACTCAGATGAGTCACAGGATGTTAGGAAGTATTTCTTCAGTCATAGAATCGTCAGGAAGCGGAACAGTCTGGAGACTGGTGTAGTGGAGGCAGGCACCCAATGTGGTAATAACAGTGATATACAAACCACAGCTCAACAGCAGGAAACCGAGACTGGAATATGAGGCTGACAACAGGGTAATGATTATTATAACTGAGGCAGCTAGAAGAGCCCACATGGGCAACGCAGAGCTACTGATCTGGGAGTTAGCATGGGGTGTTACCAAGCACAATGGCTTGTTGTAGTGTTTTAGAATCTCAGGCTAAAGTGTTGAAGAAGGAGGTTTTACTTCTTCAGGAGGAAAATAGGAGGCTGAAGCTTCGCCTAGATGAGTTTGGAAGTGAGTGTGAGAAGGATTTAGCTGGTAAGGAGGAAATGATCACCAGCAGTGATAGTGGCAGCTGCTTTAAGTGGCAAGTGGTTCACAGTTCAGGAAGAAGGAAGATAAGTAGGGTTAACAGAGAAGATGTGAAGGCAGGAAATCGATTCTCCGTTCTCCAGGACGAGTGCACTTCAGTGGTTAATGAGGTTGAAGGTACCACTGATCCCGCTGCTAATCAAGGTAAGAATATTTTAATAGTAGGAGATTCTCAGGTAAGATATATGGACCGTGCTTTTTGTAACAGTAACAGAACGGTCAGACAGTGTGCGCCTTCCAGGTGCTGATGTTGGTGACATAGTCAGCAGGTTGGATAATATTATGTCAGGTAATGTGAACAAGCTCATTATCTGTCTTAGTGCTGGGGGTAAAGACATTCGGAAGGGCAGGAGACAGGAGCTGCTGGATAGGTACAGATCAGCCATAGAAGTAGTTAGGTCTAAGGGAGGGATCCCAGTCATATGTAGCATCTTGCCTAGAAAGGGAGTGATCAAATAAATGGATGTCTAGGGCAATTGGTATAAATTTCTGGCTAGACAGGTACTGCAAGGAACTTGCAGTCCCATTCATTGATAACTGGGACCCATTCTTTGGCAAACATGATATATGCAAGGGATGGGGTTCATCTCTCTGGGGATGGAGTGGTCTAAGAATTTAAACTGATAGATTATAGAGGTATGGGTGTTTGTGGGAAACAATCAGGCTGCAGTATTAGGATTAAAAACAGCAGTTATTACCGGGATACCTCAGGGATATGTTTAAAAGACAATATTCAAAATAAAGTTGCAAGTAATGGCAAATCAATTGATCAACAAACAAAGAGAGATAGTAGAGGGCAACGAGTGACTAGCTCCCTTAAGGTTTACTGTACAAATAGTAGGAGTCTAAGAAATAAGATAGATGTGCTAAGATTACTTGCAAGTGTAGGTAATATAGATTTTATTGGTATAACAGAGACCTGGTTCAACCTGAAAGATAGAGAAATGCCTTCTGAATGCAACATACAGGGTTATAAACTATTCCACACACTGATGGGGTCAGCGTGACGGGAGGTGGAGTGGCGATGTGTGTCAGAGAAAATTTAAAGTGTTGTCTTAGACATGATATAAGATTAGAAACATCGAACACAGAATCTGTTTGGCTACAGTTTCTCGAGGGTCGTGACATATTAATTCTGGGTGTGATTTATAGGCCCCCAAACCTTGATAGGGAGTGCAGTAAGCTGTTATGGGACGAAATTCATAAGGCATCTAGATATGAAAATGTTGTGATAATGGGAGATTTTAACTTTAGACAAAATGATTGGAACAACATGACAGGAAATCTTGAGTCTAGTGACTTTCTTGATACGGTTCAGGATTGCTTTTTAGAACAGGTTGTGACGGAACCAACTAGAGGAAACAATCTGCTTGACTTGGTTTTTACCAACAAAGAGTCACTAATTAATAATCTTGAGGTTAATGATGAGCTTGGAGAAAGTGATCACAAATCACTTAGTTTCAATATATCATGGAATCACCCAGATAACTGCAATCAAATCTCTGTCCCAGATTTTCACTTGGCGGACTTCATGGGACTGAAAAATTACCTGGGTGGGCTAAACTGGGATGTCCTGACTATGGGTCAGGTAGGTGATCTTGGTTGCCAATATGACGTTTTTCAGAGCATAGTTCTAGCTGCCCAGACAACTTTTGTTCCGAGTAGGGAAATTAGATCTAACAAAAATTATCCAAAATAGAAGAACAATAGATTGAAACATCTCACTGGTTAAAATAGAGGCATATATAGGCGTATCAAAACAGGGGATGGGCAGTTAAGAAATCAAGATATTCAATTAAAGAGAGAAATAAAGAAAAGAATAAGAAAAGCAAAAAGAGGTTATAAGGCTAAGGTCGCAAGGGATTCGAAGACTAACCCAAAAGGGTTCTTTCAGGTATACTGAAGTAAGATTAGGGACAAGATTGGCCCACTTAAGAGTAACTCTGGTTAGATCACTGACAGTGATAAGGATATGTGTGAAATTCTCAATACCTACTTCCTCTCAGTTTTCACCCAGGAAAATACAAGCGATATTCCTGAAATAATAGATTATATAGAACAGGACGATAATAAACTATGCACGATTGCGGTAACTAGTGACATGGTCCTCAGACAAATAGAGAAACTAAAACCTAACAAATCCCCCAGCCCTTGATGAACTGTTTGCAAGGGTGTTAAAGGAATGTAAAGAGGAACTTAGCATACCTTTGGCTAATTTTTTTAACATATCGCTACAAACTGGCATAGTGCCTGATAAGTGGAAAATGACAAATGCAATACCTATTTACAAGGCAGGTGACAGGTCCTTGGCTTCGAACTATAGACCAATAAGCCTCACCTCCATAGTGAGAAAAATTTATGGAATCAATAATTGTCGAAGCAATTCGTAGCCATCTTGATAGGCACAGATTGATTAATGAATCTCAACACGGTTTTACAAAGGGGCGTTCCTGTCTTACGAATTTACTAACATTTGTCACTAAGGTGTTTGAGGAGGTAGATCATGGTAATGAATATGATATTGTGTATATGGACTTCAGTAAGGATTTCGATAGAGTTCCACATCAGAGGCTATTGAAGAAATTTAAGGCACACGGAATAGGAGGAGAAATTTTTTCCTGGGTAGAGGCATGGCTGACAAATAGGCAGCAGAGAGTTTGCATAAATTGGGAGAAATCAGAATGGGAGCACGTCACAAGCGGTGTTCCTCAGGGGTCAGTGTTGGGCCCGTTGTTGTTCACAATTTACATAAACGACATAGATGAGGGAATAAAAGCGGCATAAGCAAATTTGCTGATGACACCAAAATAGGCTGTCCAATTCATTCTAATGAGGACACTAGAGCATTCCAAGATGATTTGAATAGACTGATACAATGGTCGGAGAAGTGGCAGATGCAGTTTAATAAAGATAAATGCAAAGTTCTAAATGTTGGACAGGAAAATAACCATGCGACATATAAACTAAATAATGTAGATCTTAATACTACTGATGCGAAAAGGATTTAGGAATTCTGGTTAGCAGTAATCTAAAACCAAGACAACAGTGCATAGTGTTCGCAGTAAAGCTAACAGAATTCTTGGCTTCATATCTAGAAGTATAAATAATAGAAGTCCTCAGGTTGTTCTTTAGCTCTATATATCCTTGGTTAGGTCTCATTTAGACTATGCTGCACAGTTCTGGTCACCTTATTACAGAATGGAAATAAATGCTCTGGAAAACGTACAGAGGAGGATGACAAAGATGATCTCATGTATCAGAAATCTTCCCTATGAGGATAGACTGAGGGCCCTGAATATGCACTCTCTCGAAAGGCGTGGAATTAGAGGGGATATGATCGAGGTGTATAAATGGAAAACAGGAATAAATAAAGGGGATGTAAATAGCGTGCTGAAAATTTTCAGCCAAGGGCATTACTCGCAGCAATGGTTTCAAGTTGGAAAAAAATCAGATTCAGGAAGGATATAGGAAAGCTCTGGTTTGGTAATAAAGTTGTGGATGAGTGGAACAAGCTCCCGAGTACAGTTATTGAGGCTAAAACGTTTTGAAGTTTTACAAATAGGTTAGATGTATACATGAGTGGGTGTGGGTGGGTGTGAGTTGGACCTGACTAGCTTGTGCTGCTGAGTCTGGTGCCGTGCTCCTTCCTTGAGTGGAGATGACCAGATTGGGTGGGTCATTGGGCTAATCCGTGGGGGACATGTACCTGCTCCGCATGGGTCAGTAGGCCTGTTGCAGTGTTCCTTCTTTCTTATGTTCTTCTTCTTATAAGGTAAGGTGTTGGAAGTAGAGATGGAAAACTTCATATATCAACAAATCAGGAAAACAACTAGGGAAAAGTGGTGGTGATGAATCAGTGAAGCGGGACTGTGTGCTCACCCTAAGTGGCTCTGATGTGGGAGACATCGAGTATGAGGCCTCTTGGTGCTAGCGACCACACATTGCTGAGGTTCGATGACTCTGTGGAAGTGAACGTAGTGATGAATACAGAATATGAAGGAGAGGACAAACCTGACTTCAAAAGAAGAGACTATGATGGTATGAAGCAATTCCTAAGAAGATTGTCATGGAAAAAGAAGCTAATAGAAAAGACAGCAAATGAAAAGATGGAATATGTAGCTGGGAAGTGTCGAGGGACAGAAGAGAAACTCATACCTAAAAGCAGAAGCAAAGACAATAATATAATGGGGTCATGGTTTAACTAGAGGTGCAGGGAAGCATAAGCTAAAAGTCCGAGAGCACTGAAGACATATGGGATGCAAAAAAAAAAATGCCAGAGAATAGGGAAGCAAGCAGAAGAGTCATAAATGAATATGCATGTGTAAGAAGAGACACAGAACAGCAATTTCAGAATGGCACAGCATCAAAAGCCAAATCTGAGCCAAAGTTGATATACAGCCACATCAGACAACTAAGAAGGATAACGTAATAGGCAGAATAAAGAAGAAGGGATAACCAGGAAGTCTGTGAGGAGCTGAGCAAAAGATTTAGGGAAATATTCTCAGTGGAATCAGGAACGTTGCCAGATGATCAAAGAGAAATAGTGCACCACCGGTACCAGACACAATCCAGACAATGAGAGGAGAGGTGAAGGAAATACTGAGTGAACTACATACCTCGAAGGTAATGGGGCCAGACATTTCTCCAAGGGTTGTGCGAGAAGGAGCAGAAGAACAGTGTGAACCACTAACAGCAAACTTCAAAAGATCGACTGAAACAGGGAAATTTCCAGAGATCTGGAAAACAGTGGATGAAATCCCAATACTCACAAAAGGGAGCAGACATGTGACATAGGATTACAGGTCAGTGCCACTATCATAGTTCATAAGGTTAAGGAGAAGGTTATCAGAGGGGTAGTGGAGCACCGGGTATGGGATGGATTCATAAACAGCAACCAGCACGGTTTTCGAGGTGGTAAATCCTGTCTCACAAATCTGCTAGAATACTATGATAAGGTAACCTAAGTTACGCAGCAGAAAGAAGGATAGTTAGAATGTAAATTCTTGGACTGCAAGACGGCACTCTATACAGGACCCCACAAGAGATGGGACAAAAGCTAGAGGAGCAGGCAGGAGGAATTACAGAGAAAGCACTACAGTGGATCAGGGAATACTTAATGGAAAGGAAGAATAAACTTACTGTCAGGAAGGAGGCGTTGAAATGGGCGAGTGTGACGAGTGGGGTTCCACAAGTGTCAATACTTGAACCAGTACTGTTTCTTGTGTGTGTGAACGCCATAACAGAATAAATCGAGTCAGAGGTGTCCCTATTCGCAGATAATGTGAAACTAATGAGGAGAATAACAACAGGAGTAGATCAGCAAAGAAGGGCAAAGATGTCCAGGAACAGTGTACAGACTCGGGGGACAAAGGCTGAAGATAATAGAAGGATCTCGGGTTGACCACAGTTCCGGCCATATTGCCTGAGGAACATAACAACTGAATAATCGCTGCAGCAAACGCGAGACAGGCAAATTTAAGGGTAGCTTTCAGGACATCAATTAGAAGGCATTCATCACCCTATACACGGCATGTATTAGGCGCCTCCTCGAGTGTGCAGCACCTGTATGGAACCCACATCTAGTTAAACATGTAAAGAAGCTCTGGGACTATAATGAAACTAGTCCCGGAGATGGAGGGGTATGACCTATGAGGAGAGGCAAGAGGAACTTAACCTGACAAAACTAGAGAAGAGAATGATCAGAGGTGACATGGTGACATGACATACAAAATACTCGGAGGAATTGACAGAGTGGATAGAGAGAGAGGATATTTGGGCGACTGGCTTAAGGTACAGAGGTCAGAGCACGAACTTAAAAGCACAGATGAACCCCAGGAATGTTAGGAAATACTTATTAAGCCTTTGAGTGGTCAGGAAGTGAAACAACCTATACAGCGAAGTTCTGGAGGAAGAATCCATACATAGCTTTAAGAATGCGTATGATAGGGCTCACACAGCCAGAAGAGAGTGTGAAACCAGAAGTGGCCAGCAGAAGAGGTCTCCAGCTGAGACTCGACCCCTACATTCACAAATACATAAGTACACACACACACACACACACACACACACACACACACACACACACACACACACATACACACACACACATATATATATATAAGCAAGGCTGAGGAATGAAGGGAAAGAGCTGTTAGGAGCAGGGATAGCAGAAAGTGAGGAAGGGAGAAGATAGAGAAGGTGACAGGTCCCACGCAGAGGCACGACCATGCCACCAAGAGTTACAGGAAAAAATAAGGGAGATAATGGCTATGTACAAATGAGACCCAAAGACACAAAGAGAAAGGCAATGGGAGGAGAAGAGGGAGAAATCATTGTTTATTCATGGGCTTCAGCAGAGCGAAGGGAGGAGACACAATGAAAGATAGCATAAAGAAAAACAGGAGATTGCAAACATCATCAAAGAAATGGGTGAGGAGGACATGACTGAGATAATAAATTTTCAAAGAATAGGAAAGTACCTGAAGAGAAGAAATCGGCTAGTCAAACTGATTTTCAAAACAGAAACGGTGTGGAACAAGTTCCTGCAAGAGAAACCACGGCTGAAGGAATCATCAACATACAAGAGGGTGTTCCTAGAGTGTAACAGAACAAGAACAGAATGACAACAGTTGAGGCAGAGGACGCAGAAGCCAAAGGGGCTAGGAAAAGAGACAAGGACAGAATCAGCAGAGGACAGTCAGAGCCAGGCATAGCAGCAAGCGAAGCACACACTGAATCCCACAGATAAACACACTATCCCAAGACGAATCACAATCCACACTTACAGCCCCCACCCCACACTATGCTATAGAAACTCACGGCACACTGCCAGGTCCCCCACCCCCACAGACCCTCAGAAAACAGTGTTGGAGAGGCAACTGAAGGTATGGTACTCCAATGCTGATGGAATAACGAATAAGTGGGAGGAGTGGCATGAAAGAATCAAAGAGACATCACCGGACATCATAGCTCTCACAGAAACCTAACTCACAGGAATGATAACATATACCATCTTTCCAATGGGATATCAGATCCTGAGGAAAGACAGAGGGAACAAAGGGAGTGGATGAGTGGCACTGCTTAACAAAAATCAATAGGATTTTGATGAACTGGAGAAAGGAGACAGAGGAGAAGAAAGAGATTACATAATAGGAACACTTTAGTATGGAGGTCCCAAGGCGGTAATTGCAGTGATGTAGAACCCACCACAGAACAGCACGAAGCCAAGCTAAGAATATGATCAGAATAACAGAGCGATGGTTGACACACTGGCTGAAGTGTCCAGAAGCTCTCTCATGCGAGCAGGGCAAAGCTATATTGATTGTGGGTGACTTCAATCACAAGAAATTTGACTGGGAGAACCTGGAGCGACATGGGCGCCCAGAAACGTGGAGGGCTAAAATGATGGAGGTGGTACTGGAAAACCTCATGTACCAACTCGTAAGGGACACTACCAGAGAGAGAAGAGAGGATGAACCAGTGATGCTAGACCTAGTATTCACCTTGAGTAGCACAGATATTGAGGACATCACATATTAAAGACCCCTCAGGGCCAGTGACCACATGATGGTTCTGAACTTCGAATACATAGTAGAGTTACAAGTGGAGAGGGAAACAGGAAAGGCAGGACGAATAAAGCCATACTACTAGAGAGGGGACTACACAGGCATGAAGAATTTCCTGCATGAGGTTCAGGAAAGTCAGTAAATGAGATGATGGAATATGTGACAACAATATGCAAGGAAGCTAAGGAGAGGTTTGTACCCAAGGGTAACAAAAATAACGAGACGACCATGATGAGTCCTTGGTTCACAAACAGGTGTTGAGAGGCCAAAACCAAGTGTGCTAGGGAATGGAAGAAGTATAGAAGGCAAAGGACCCAAGAGAATAGGGAGAGCAGTCGTCGAACCAGAAATAAATATACACAGGTAAGAAGGGGTCACCCACAACCATACTAAAATGACATAGCAGTGACAGTCAAATCTGACCCAAAGCTGTTGTACAGCCACGTTAGGAGAAAAACAACAATCAAGGACCAAGCAATCAGACTGAGAAAGGAAGGAGGGGAGATCACAAGAAACAACCAAGAAGAATGTGAGGAGCTCAACATGAGATTCAAAGTGTTCACAGAGGAGACAGAAGGGACTCCTCCAGAAAGACAGAGAGGTGGGGGTACACCAACAAGTGCTGGACACAATACATACAACCAAGGAAGAAGAGAAGAGGCTTCTGAGTGGCCAGATAACATCTCTCCATGGGTCTTGAGAGAGGGAGCAGAGGCGCTATATGTACCACTAAAAGCAATCTTCAAATCATCCATCGAAACAGGGCGACTACTTGAGGTATGGAAGACCGCAAATGTAGTCCCAACTTAAAAAATACGAAACAGACATGAAGCAAGTACAGATTAGTGTCTCTTATATGTATAGTATGCAAAGTCATCGAGAAAATTATCAGGAGAAGAGTGGTGGAGTACCTAGAAACGAATAAGCTTATCAACGACAACCAGCACGATTTCAGGGATGGGAAATCCTGTGACACAAACCTATTGAAGTTCTATGACAGGGTGACAGTAATAAGACAAGAGAGAGGAGGGGGGGTAG